>JACDJE010000726.1:0-142190 GCA_016647715.1 Pavo muticus
TTTTTCAGAAATGAAATGTAGGAATCTATGTATTAAAAACCTTGACTAATTTTTATTTATTTTTTCCGTTATTATTTATTTTTTTCCTTTTTTTTATCAGTCATGGTATTTGCATGCTTTTGTGATTCATAAAAGGCATGATCCGTTTTGCTTTTTAGCTATAGACTTCTAGTAACTTCCGAAGAAATAAATACCTTGTAACCAGATATACTTCTTGAAGTTTGCATATAGAGTTGAAGATAAAATTAGTTGTACAGCAATCCTTTGGCCTACTACTCATATGGTAGTGAGTTGTATATTTTAAACTGAATTGTCACTTTTTCTAGTATTTTTTGCTAGGGACTGAATCCAGTTTTTGTATTATTATTTTATTAATTATTATTCTTTTTATTCTTATACAGCCAATTGTATTACAGTTTCACGTGGGGCCATATTCAGGGCAATACAAAAATGTAAATACTGCCAATTTTACTTTTTATTACATCTTTAAGACCACAGTCCACACTGCAAAGCTCTGATCTGGAGTTTAAAGAAGGAAAAATATCTGCCACAGATGCTGTTTCTCTGTTTTAAAGGAAATTATTCAGGATTTATTCCACGACCTATAAAGAAATGGGTTTCTAGCAAGAAAGAAAAATTATCTGGTATAACTGCAGCCCTCAACATTTTTTTTAAATTTAATATTAAATTTAAAGGCCTAAGAAATGCTAGATATTTTGTTTTCATTATTTTCAGAGATATCAGTGATGTAGAATGACATAATGTGGGTTAGTCTCAGCCAGTTGAGGAATATGAATATTCAGCATAAGCCTAATGCTAAAGAGAAAATAAGGCATGTGTCTCACTGCCTCTAATATGTTTTGGCACTGAAGCTTCAAATTAAAAGGCGTGAAATGAGAGAAAGCTACCTTTAGCAAATTTTCCACGTTTTTCTTACTGTATCTTCACTAATTGTTTTGACTATTTTTTAATCTTAGCTGATTAATAATAATTGAGATTGTAAAATAGCCATGATTGATAGACACCTACTTGGTATATTTCTAGCAAAGTTGAGCAGGCATATTGAAAGATCTCATTTGTTTTACTTCAGGATTACGTTACGGATGGTTTTGTTGAGCATGGAATTAGAGGGGGAAAGGTATGTAGGGTTTGTGGTTAGAGTATTAAGTTCACAGGACTTGATTTCTTCAAGCAAGGACTCTAGATGAGCATCTCCTAAGAACATGGAGGAAAGTAAAAAACGGAATAACATGGGAACTGAAATACTGAAATAAGCTCCATTAACTTTAGAACTCAAGACTGCCATCCACACACTGCATGGTTATTAATCTAATTTAACAGTAAGACAGTTCAGGGTACAAACTTCAGAAAATAGAAAAACAGAGCAGGTAAATATAATTTAGAAACTGATAGATACAGATTGCCTTTCATCCCAAGCTTGATATGTTCAGTTCACCTTAGAGGCTTTCCTGATCGTTTGGACAAGGGAGATATTGCCAATTTAACAGCAGTTATTCTTGCAGCTGATCAAAAATTAAGATGATTGAATTGCCTTTGAACACTATGAACCTGGAATAAGAAAATAGATTAATCACTAGTGAATGGAGAGAGGCTTTCAGACGACAGAAATAAGTTACCATCTCTTTCTTTCATGAGAGAGGGAGAGTGAGAGAGAGAGAGCTAGAATTCCCCTGGAAAATGACTTTCTGTGTCCAAATGGAAAGCAGCCTAAAGGCATGTGGTAGAGCACAGCAGTTATAAGTATTTCTAGGGGATTCCCTTTTCCAAATCTCTTCCTCGCTCCAGTCTTAATACTGAGCTGTCTTCTGAGAATGTGTCGGAGGAGGAAATATTTGATACTTTTTATGCCCTATGTGTGGCTTGTGGCATTCATGAAGGAAAATCTCCATTTCTAGATTTGCTTAAATGCACAGGCTTGAACCTAGAGGTCCTATGTCCTGAGAGCTGTCCAAAATGCAAAGTAAGAGTAGGCAGTTATTCCTTTGCTCCTGCTGAAGCTAGGGTATAGTAAAGCAAGGCATACGGATCTATTTGGCTCAATGAGAAAGCAAGCAATCTCTTCTTCAATTCAGTCTTCCTTGCTTAACTATTGGCAAGGGTTCTTGTGGTTGGTGATATTTGGACAACAGTATATTGAGGGAGTATTTGTTGTTTGTGGGTTGGTTTTTTTTGTTGTTGTTTTTTTGTTTTAAATTCTCCTTTTCCCTTTGAAATAAAATGCAAAACTGCACTGGAAGCAAGCATGCTCAAATCTCAGACAAAAAATAAATAAATCCAAACCCCTGGGATTTATTTATCAATCAGAGAGATACAGAGGAAAAGGGGAGAAGGGGGAAAAAAAAGAAAAAAACATGAAACCCAGCCCAGCCTTTTGTATTCCTGGAGTGCAGAGGCTCAGATCAAACTGGGAAAAAAAAANTGTAAAGTTAACCAGTATATAGAGAAGTTAGGCTAGTAAGAATAGTCAAACAGAGAGGAAAAGTGCTCACCAGTGTTGTAGGCTCACAAGGTTCCAGAAGGAGCAATCTCCAGGAAGAGATCCTTCCTTTGTGGCAGTCAGCCCTTAAATGGGGTCTAGGAGAGGTGGAGCCTGGCTCCACCCCTTCCAGCACACAGGTGAATTGCTTTCACCTGTGCTCCCATGGCTGACTCAGTGCTTGCCTCAGGTGGTCAATCAGAGGTTCAGGCCATGATTCAACAGTTCCCATACAGCTGTCAAGGCACGCTGCATAACGTGATTTCACCAGCACCCTTAGGTGCTTTCCTGCTGAGCTGTTCTTCAGCCTGTTGTCTCCCAGTCTGTACCTTTGTCTGGTATTACTCCTTCCCAATTGTAAAATCTAGCACTTACCTTTGTTGAACTTCACGATACTGATGCTCCAATATACCTGGATACCTCTGCGAGGTATATTGTCCTTCCAGAGCGTCAACAGCACTTCCTAGATTAGTATCACAGCCTGGTCAGTGGCAGCCTGGTCTAGTGGTTGGTAACCCTGCCCGTGGTAGGGGGATTGAAACTAGATGATCATGGTAGTCCTTTTCAACCCAGGCTATTCTATGATTCTATGAAGATTCTATGTTCACCAGCAAACTTTCTGAGGATGTATTCCATTCCTGGATCTAGATCACAGATAAAAATGTTGGACAGAACTGGCACTAGATACAGATACAGATAATGGCCAATCATCAGCCAGATGTAGTCTCAATTACTGCAATGTTTTGAGCTCTATTTTTGAGCTAGTTTATCACTCAGCATAGCATCAACCTGTTGACAGTTTTTCCAGAAAGATGCTGTGGCACACAGTATCAAAGGCCTTACCAAATTTCAGAAAGATCCACTGCCTTTCTATCATCCACCATGAGATGATCTTATCATAGAATTAGATCTAATTTCTAAGGGGGACTTCCCTTTCATGAGCCCATCTTGACTATGCTCAACAATAGCTTTGCTCTTTAACTGACTTTCAGTAGCCTCTGAGATAATCTTCTCCATAACTGAGATTAAGGTTAGTTTCCTGGGTCTTCTTTCATGCCCTTTCTGTAGAGGAGTATAAAGTTGGCTAGCTTTCTGTCAGCAAGAACATCCCCGAACTCCCAGAACTTTTAGTAAATTGTTGAGAGAGCTCCTCTTATAATGTCTGTTAACAGCATCAGTGCTCTGAAGTGAATCCTGTCAGGCCCCGTGGACTTAGGAACATTGAGCTGATACAGCAGTTGCCATACAGTTTCAGTGACTGCACATGAGAAGTCACTGCTCCCAAACCATGATCCTCCAACTCTGAAGATTGAGCTGCCCAAGAGAAGTTGTTATTATTAAAGCTTGAGTCTGAAAAGGCATTAAATGCCTTCAGCTTTTCCTCATCCTTACTTGTCAGGTAGCCATCTACCTCAAGCAACAGTCTAATGTTTTTCTTTGTCCTCCTCTTGTTGTCTGACACCACACTGGCTGCTGTCAGCTTTTCTTGTTTTCTCACTACAGTTGCAAATTGTAGCTCTGTACTAGCTTTGTGAAGCTAGACCTTGCTTCCAGAGATTGTGCTTTTTCTTTTCCAGGTAGAGTTCACTGTTCAGCCAAGTTGGTCATCTGCTTACTTACAAACCATCTCATTGTCATTTTCCTGGGCTTGTAAAAGGTGATTTCTGAAAAGTGGTTGGTTCTCATGGACTCCTAAACCTTCTTGAGCTGATTTCCAAGGGATGCTGCTAACTAAATCTCTGAGAATCTTGCTGTCTTCAAGTCCTGGGTTGCAATTCTGTTGAGCTTTTTTCTCTTCATACCCAGAATTTTGAACTCATCACTATTACATGATCACTATAGCCACCTATCAGATCTCCAAAAGTCTTCCCTATTCTCAAACATCTTTCCTAGTTGGCTCACTCAGTACATGCAGTGGAAGTTATTATTTTATGATGACCAATTAGTATCTGACCATTAACATGATTTTGAAAACACTGTGGGACCATAAAAGACCATAATAAAACTTGGGTATGGTCTGAATAAAGGAAGCTTAACATTTCTGGATTATGTGGAGACATAGTAGACATAAAAATTCAGGGGAATTCTGGGTTCCAGAATTCCTACTAACTTTGAATTTTGTTCTAACTAAAGGACATGCCTATAACTTCATCCATGGTGTGTGCAGATGTGGGAACGAGTATGTTCTAACTCTTATTTTCAGTGCAAATATAAGTAGCAGAATTTAAGAAACACTGATCTATGTCATTTGAGATGCCTTCCTAGCACTGAGAGTATGACTATTTGTCCAGCCGTGTTGTTCCTGATAGGTGTCTGCAAACTTCTTGTTAGCAAACTTGCTGAAGATTGGGTTTTTAATTCAGGAATACTCAACTTTGGTATCTTGTTGTTATAAGCTAACTGTAGTTGCCATGCAACCTTACCAAACAGAAGCACTGCTGACACTTCTTGTGCACCTGTGTCTGTTCCTTTGCTTAACTTAGGTTAGATTCCTTCCATCTCTTGACGTTGAGAGGAAGAGAAAACCGTTAAAAAAATATTCTTCTTGTGATGTGATTCAGCTTAGAACATAGTGTGATTAGATAAAGTTTTGAACTGAACTTGAAAAAAGAACACAAGTCAAATATTTTTTTCTTTTTATATTAAATAATACAGGCTCGATACAAGTTTTTCACTGTTGGCCATCATTATGTATAAAAGAAATGGCAAGTGACTGAATTCATTTTTTGTGAAGAAGGGATGGTGTTTACAATTACTCAAATGTACTAATTTCATGCTTATCTGGAGTGGAGAATCCTATTACTTGGGCCTTGTGAGATACATAATATGAAAACGCTACTTTCACTGTAGTAAAAGATTGTAAGAAGTCTTCTGTTCTTGAGTGTTGTGACAGTATGCATCCTAGCTAACAGTGGTGGGCAGTTCTACACATTTTTACATCACGTGACAGCTATTAATTAAGTAAAAAAAAATTCAACAGAAACATTTAGTCATACATGTATATAACTACATTTATGCTTTAAAATTCTGTACAATTTCTGTACAATGGCATCTCATGTAGAACAAAAATAATAAAATGGAAAGGACTTTTTTTCTGTACTGTAACTGTAAGGAAATCTTAGCTTTCAGTGAAACAGATATAGATTTTTTTTTCCCCCTCAATCTTCCCCATAGCCTTTTTCTTACCTCTTGGCTTTGCTAAAGATGTAAGCCAGCAAGTCCTTACTAAAGAATTTCCATAATTAAAAATGAAAGTGTGAAATTTGAATAGAGATTAAAATGTCAAGCTCAAGCAAAAGAGCAGATAGATTAATACTTGCCCTCTTTTGTCTTTGATGTCTTGTAAGTTCACTTACTGTCTCCATATTGCTTGTGCTGTAACCAAAATAGTACAGTTTTAATCTATTAAGCTGAATTTGTTGGAGCAAATGATAAATGTTTCTTCGCTCACAAGGAGATAATGATTTTACTTTGAGTCTTTAGTCGTGAGAGAATGGAATTGTGGGGTTTTTGTTTTTGCTGTTTTTTGTTTTGTTTGTTTTTTTTTCATTTGAGATGACTTGCGTTATTGGTAATAAAGCTCATTTTCCTTTTAAAGTGGTTAGAAGACTGCTCTACCAATGGTTTTCATCTTTTAACTCAATTTTCAAATGTTCTCAATGTGCTCTAAACAGCCAAACAAAATAAACTGTTGCTGCCTGCTGTAGTCAGTCCATCGTCACTTTCATTCAATTATAATTGTTTTCAGTAGTATTATCTTCTAAATAATTATCTAATTCTGTTTCCTCAAGGGGAAGCTCACTCTAAAGGCTTTATTTATGCTTCAGGGGTTTTGGACCTGTACACTTGCCACTTATTGCTTTGTTTAGTATACAGGTGACATTTTTTTTTTTTTTTTCCCAATGATGAGAACCTTCTCACAAAAAATTGGAATCAAAATTGAGTTACTCATTATTTGGTTTTTTTTTTCAGAAATGAAATGTAGGAATCTATGTATTAAAAACCTTGACTAATTTTTATTTATTTTTTCCGTTATTATTTATTTTTTTCCTTTTTTTTATCAGTCATGGTATTTGCATGCTTTTGTGATTCATAAAAGGCATGATCCGTTTTGCTTTTTAGCTATAGACTTCTAGTAACTTCCGAAGAAATAAATACCTTGTAACCAGATATACTTCTTGAAGTTTGCATATAGAGTTGAAGATAAAATTAGTTGTACAGCAATCCTTTGGCCTACTACTCATATGGTAGTGAGTTGTATATTTTAAACTGAATTGTCACTTTTTCTAGTATTTTTTGCTAGGGACTGAATCCAGTTTTTGTATTATTATTTTATTAATTATTATTCTTTTTATTCTTATACAGCCAATTGTATTACAGTTTCACGTGGGGCCATATTCAGGGCAATACAAAAATGTAAATACTGCCAATTTTACTTTTTATTACATCTTTAAGTCCACAGTCCACACTGCAAAGCTCTGATCTGGAGTTTAAAGAAGGAAAAATATCTGCCACAGATGCTGTTTCTCTGTTTTAAAGGAAATTATTCAGGATTTATTCCACGACCTATAAAGAAATGGGTTTCTAGCAAGAAAGAAAAATTATCTGGTATAACTGCAGCCCTCAACATTTTTTTTAAATTTAATATTAAATTTAAAGGCCTAAGAAATGCTAGATATTTTGTTTTCATTATTTTCAGAGATATCAGTGATGTAGAATGACATAATGTGGGTTAGTCTCAGCCAGTTGAGGAATATGAATATTCAGCATAAGCCTAATGCTAAAGAGAAAATAAGGCATGTGTCTCACTGCCTCTAATATGTTTTGGCACTGAAGCTTCAAATTAAAAGGCGTGAAATGAGAGAAAGCTACCTTTAGCAAATTTTCCACGTTTTTCTTACTGTATCTTCACTAATTGTTTTGACTATTTTTTAATCTTAGCTGATTAATAATAATTGAGATTGTAAAATAGCCATGATTGATAGACACCTACTTGGTATATTTCTAGCAAAGTTGAGCAGGCATATTGAAAGATCTCATTTGTTTTACTTCAGGATTACGTTACGGATGGTTTTGTTGAGCATGGAATTAGAGGGGGAAAGGTATGTAGGGTTTGTGGTTAGAGTATTAAGTTCACAGGACTTGATTTCTTCAAGCAAGGACTCTAGATGAGCATCTCCTAAGAACATGGAGGAAAGTAAAAAACGGAATAACATGGGAACTGAAATACTGAAATAAGCTCCATTAACTTTAGAACTCAAGACTGCCATCCACACACTGCATGGTTATTAATCTAATTTAACAGTAAGACAGTTCAGGGTACAAACTTCAGAAAATAGAAAAACAGAGCAGGTAAATATAATTTAGAAACTGATAGATACAGATTGCCTTTCATCCCAAGCTTGATATGTTCAGTTCACCTTAGAGGCTTTCCTGATCGTTTGGACAAGGGAGATATTGCCAATTTAACAGCAGTTATTCTTGCAGCTGATCAAAAATTAAGATGATTGAATTGCCTTTGAACACTATGAACCTGGAATAAGAAAATAGATTAATCACTAGTGAATGGAGAGAGGCTTTCAGACGACAGAAATAAGTTACCATCTCTTTCTTTCATGAGAGAGGGAGAGTGAGAGAGAGAGAGCTAGAATTCCCCTGGAAAATGACTTTCTGTGTCCAAATGGAAAGCAGCCTAAAGGCATGTGGTAGAGCACAGCAGTTATAAGTATTTCTAGGGGATTCCCTTTTCCAAATCTCTTCCTCGCTCCAGTCTTAATACTGAGCTGTCTTCTGAGAATGTGTCGGAGGAGGAAATATTTGATACTTTTTATGCCCTATGTGTGGCTTGTGGCATTCATGAAGGAAAATCTCCATTTCTAGATTTGCTTAAATGCACAGGCTTGAACCTAGAGGTCCTATGTCCTGAGAGCTGTCCAAAATGCAAAGTAAGAGTAGGCAGTTATTCCTTTGCTCCTGCTGAAGCTAGGGTATAGTAAAGCAAGGCATACGGATCTATTTGGCTCAATGAGAAAGCAAGCAATCTCTTCTTCAATTCAGTCTTCCTTGCTTAACTATTGGCAAGGGTTCTTGTGGTTGGTGATATTTGGACAACAGTATATTGAGGGAGTATTTGTTGTTTGTGGGTTGGTTTTTTTTGTTGTTGTTTTTTTGTTTTAAATTCTCCTTTTCCCTTTGAAATAAAATGCAAAACTGCACTGGAAGCAAGCATGCTCAAATCTCAGACAAAAAATAAATAAATCCAAACCCCTGGGATTTATTTATCAATCAGAGAGATACAGAGGAAAAGGGGAGAAGGGGGAAAAAAAAGAAAAAAACATGAAACCCAGCCCAGCCTTTTGTATTCCTGGAGTGCAGAGGCTCAGATCAAACTGGGAAAAAAAAAGAAAAAAAAAAAAAAAAGATTGCTTTCACTCAGAGTATTTCAAAAGCTGCATACTAAGAAAGTCTGTGATGAGAAGAATTTGCATTTAAAATCTGCAAGTACAGCTTAGAATTTGGGCTATTTCTTCTTAAAGTTGTTAACCTTTAGCCCCATGTATACAAAATATGGACAGCAACTCTGTTTGATAGAATTTTAATCATACAAGACAGGATTTGTTCTCTTAAAAATGCTGGGGAAGGAGAAAGAAGATGAGCTGCAGTTATCAAATATTTAACACCAAGTATATTTTACATCTCAGAGGTGTAAGTGAATTATATTTGAGTCATCTGGATGAAAATTGAAGTAAATAAGGCTGGTTCTCGATTGGCCTCAGCTAGTGATAATGTCTGAGGGAATTTCCAAGTCTAATCTTTATGATTTTCCCTTCCTAACTTGACAATAGGATTATTATTATTTTTTTTTGTGAGAGGATTTGACTGTAAAAGGAAAATAGTCTGTTAAAAAATTGATAAGAACATTTTAAAATGTATTTGGATGCTAAATAACATCATTTCTAATTACATTTCATTGTATTTTTGTCCTTCTAATTGTTTGCATATACAATTATTATACAATTATTGCATATCAACTCAGTTGGGAAATTAACACCAAGACTAATACAGAAAAGTGGCTTTTCACACTAATGCTTATTTTGTCCAACCAGTATGTGAATTACACTTGATAATTAGGTTTCACACTTCCTTTTATAGTTGTATCGTCAGTGAAATAATTCCTTAATACAGTACTTACTCCTGTGCATATTTTGGTGTTTGAAGTTAATCCTTACACTGTTCCGATGGAGTTTACTGGTGGTACAATCCTAGGTGCTGCTACTCTGGCAGAACAAGTAGGGAGAATGTATTTTATTTGCAACCTTTTGCAAGTGGAGATGCCAGCTGCAGTGCTCTCTGACAGACATTTGTGAATCATTACAAGTGATGTGCTTAACTTTTGTGTCTTTCACTTCACTCTCACTTCCTGCATGAATAACTGGACAATAGCATCAGCAAGGAACTAGTATACACTGAATTCTTACAGCCTATAATGGCAGTAGCAGTGTTGATGCCCATATATTAATTATTTTTACTGCCTGTGTGTTGCTTCAAGAAGAAAAGCAAAGGTTGTGAGCTACAATGAGGAGCTCAACTGTGGGGGAGTGACAGAACAGGGAGAAACAAAACACATACTGAACAAAGACTATTTGCTTCAGATTAGTAATAATGCTTTTCTGTAGGATTGTGGTGCTAAGACTTCTATGCAGCATATGTTATCACACCTTTGTTTTCATAGTTACAACAGTCAGTCCTTTTGTAATATTGGCGGGGCACAGGGAGAAGATATCTTTCTTCATTTCTGACATGCATCACTGTCTAGTGACAATAGCAGTCTGATTTTAATGCCGCCAAAAAGTATCTTCTCCAAGTAGTGCTGAACGAGTTCCTACTAATGGGAAAATTCTTGGATGGGTGCCTACTCTGTTGAGAGCCCTGCAAGGCTTAAGACTGCTGTAGAAGATGAACACAATTCACTCTAAAATTTACACTGTTACCAAAGCATATCACATAGTAATTCACCGTTAAACAACATATGCTAAATTATATTTCTACTCTTACATAAGCCACAAGGACAAGAAATGACTTTTACTGCAACCATCAACTACTTTTTCCTGGTTATTTGTATTAAAACTAGGTGCTCTTTTTATACCATAAATAATTTTACCACAGATACAGTAGATGTTTTGTCATTAAATAAGACCTTTGAATCATGATTTAACATCATTAATGGTATTACAGATCACAAATTTTTGTCATTTTACCAATCAGGGTGAAGAAATTAAACAGTTGACTCTGTTATATAAATGAAATAAAATAATCAGAATAGAACAGTTTTTTAAACCGAGCAGTTCAACCTCCTTGATTTGGGATTAAGATTTTGCATAGCTATGCATACTTGTTGGATTTGTTTTATCTAGCTTAAATTCCAATAGCAAATAAG
This sequence comes from Pavo muticus, assembly GCA_016647715.1. NCBI lineage: Eukaryota > Metazoa > Chordata > Aves > Galliformes > Phasianidae > Pavo > Pavo muticus. The sequence continues at coordinate 10,935 of JACDJE010000726.1, forward strand.
AAGGTTGGTATGACATATGATAATATCTCTACTGAAAATCCCCTTAATGATAGGAAGGAGAGAGGAGCTGGGTGTTCTAAACACATATAAAACTGTGTGTGGCATCTGAAGGAACTGGAGACCTGTTGGGTCGGATGTGACAGGAAGTGGTAACAGTACTTGAAGACAGACAATGCCAGGTAGCTTTGACTTGGAATAATACTAGGTAGGACTATTAATACCTTTATATGATCTTTCCTGAGATGCAGGCTGAAATGTAGATACTCTGTATATGATTGTTCCTCCATTGATAGCAAATAAACTGAAATAAATGTGGTTCATGAACAAGAGATTTGATGGAAATTTGTCCATATGGGGTAAAAAGAAGAGAAATAGTGCCCACATACACACGAAAAACTGGAAGTTAAGCCTAACTGCCAAGCACTTGCCTAGTATTTCCTATTAACTTTATCTCCAGCAGCAAATATCTGCTGCAAATGAATATTGTAAGGATAGAGTTAGTAGTATATTTGTGTATGTACATATAAAAATGTAAAAAATATTAGGCAACGTTATATTTCACTTTCTATGCTTTTTTCATTCTCCAACCTTTTTTCTTCTTTCCCTTTCCTTCATTGCTATTCCTCATTTATCAGCTTCTTGCTTTACCTTTCTTTTCCTGTTTTACATTGTTTTTCTTCCTTTTACGTTACGTGAACCAGCATAAGTATACATACATATATATGTATATACACACACACACACACCTGTGTAAGGCATACTAATTACATGCTGATAGACTCACAATATAGTCACAGATTTCTTTAGTATTTAGCACTGCACTGAATATAGGTAATTTATACCAGTTACATGATAATGTATCCAGAAAAATACCATTATTTAAATGTTTCTCTGAAGAACCCAGTACCATATTGTTATGTTGTACTGCATTTGTACAGCAATATGTTCAGACATCTGCATAGGCAAATGTTTCACAGATTTTGAAGTGCTGAAAAAATAAAATGAGTCATACTTAGTCAAATAAATTAGAGGCCAGTCTTAAAAATATGAGGAAAACAAGTCACAATCCTTAATGAAATGTCAGGATGAAATTTACAGTATGAATTTGCATGAATTATATGGTAAGTCTAATCAAATTAAAATTTAATCCATATTGTACTTGGGAGTGAAGACTTCGTCTATCTGTCCAAACACATTTTTTGGATTATTAAAGTCATTTGAAGTACATTCAGATCTTCAGACAAAAGCTGTAATGAAAATAGAATTTTACTTTGTTTATTAAATAGCGAGGCCTAACTGAATCTCTGAACTTTGCTGAGAGATCATTTATTCTGCATACCTTTTTTTTTTTTTAATTATAAGGATAGATGCGTTAATTACAAGTAAGAATAACACCTCCACATAAAATAACAACATTAAGATTTTATGATTAAATGGAATGTTTCCACTTCATAAAAAAAAAAAAAGTTTGCTTAGTATTATATAATTATATACATAGTTGAGTAGCCTCAAAACAGTAACAATTTTTTTCTCCACCTTGAGTTTTCTTAACTGAAGAAAATTACAGTTCTGAATTGCAGTTTACTGGTTACTGATTTTCTTTTCTTTTAAACTTCTCTTTCCCTTTTTGTCTTCATATTTTCATTCACTGAAGTTCTTTCATTCAGCTTCCTCTTTCCTCTGGAGTTATTCTTAACTGGAAATTTAATTGCAAAGAGCTGAATTATAAGGCATGAAGTATTTGCATTGTAAAGACAATATTTGTCAGGAAGCCCAAGACATGCTGAGGCACCCATCACTGCGACAGAAGCATTTTTCTATACTAAGTGACACAGCACAGAGAAAGCAACTGGACTTCTGTTGGCAGTGTAACGAATTAAGTCTGACTGAATGTTCTTGTGCTTAATATAGTCAAATTTATCATTCAAAGGATGTCTTAGCCACCCATCACCACCTGTGCTATGACTGGAGTTTTCATACCTTGTCTGTTTGCTATTGAGAATTTAGCTCAGTGGGAGGCATTAGTGAGTTTCTGCTCCTCCATTCAATCATGTTTTTTTTTCACAAAATTTTTAAGGACTTAAAACTATTAGAGTTTGTATTTCCTTGAAAAATTGGGGGCAATCAGCTGCAAATTCAGCTGGGAGGAAAGGAAAAATAAATATATATTCATACATTATAATACAAATCTCTATTAGGAAGACAGTCTAAAAGGTATTTATATTAGCATGTTATGATAATAAAACCTGTGCATTATACCGGTCAGGCAGCAGTTTGCTGCTACCAGCAGGATGTTGACTGAGGAAAAGGAACGTAATGAATACAGGGAAGAGCTTTAATAAAAGATTCTCAGCTCCATTCTTCTGCCTTCAGGCAGTTATAATTGTTTTTCCTCTATTGACAAATTGTCTGGCACTTCTAGGATATGAACAGACTCTGCTTTGGGGTTCATGTCATATTCCTCGCATCCAGAGTTGAGTCCAGTTTAGGGACATTTTCAGTCCTGCTAAATCCCTCTCTATTTTATCAACACTTTTAAGAATTCACTTGCGAAAAATAAAGATGTTTCACTACTAAGCACTGGGTGGGGGAGGGGGCTGCAGACAGGAAGGGAAGTAAAAACATTCAGCATGGACGTGGCATTGCACTGAAAGAGGACAAAAAAGGCTAAAATCTCCCCAGTTTCGTCTATTGTTGTCCAGCAGCTTTTAACTCTTCAACCAGATTAACAAATTTGAAGCATTGCTGAGTGTATACATGGGAGAAGCTGCTTGACTAAACTTGTTGAAGGCAGAAAGATGGCAGGAACACTTTCCCTCAATTTCTCTTAATGCTTTGAAATCTGAAAAACTGCACTTAAGAAAAGTTTTCACATCCTTTTTTAATTGAAGAGGAATTGCCATAAAATCTTTATGACCAGAAACAGGGCATCAATGATTTTAGACAGGAAGCAGAGAAAATGCTTGGTAAATCTCCTATGGGCTATCCAGGCTTCAATCCAACATGCTGATAATGCTTAAGAAATACATGTGAACAAATGTAATAAGTATTTGGGACACATCTCTGTTAGGATGTTGGAGCTAGAAAAATCAAGTTAATACAGCCAGAGAAGTGTGGAGAGACTGATGAAAACAAAGTGCATGATGACAGTGGAGAACAAGCATGAAGGGAAATAGCTGACAGAAAACATTTGTAAATTGTGCTGAAGTTGAGGAAAAATGGGAAGGGAGGGATTGTAAGCTAGGCCTGTTTTTCTTTTTTTCCTACGTCATTTTAATAAGCTCTCAGATGATAGAGTTTATGAATAAAAGGGCTCAGAATGAGGTTTGCTATATTACAGTTTGAAGAATTGCTATAACTGTCTTGAATAGTACAGTTACTATTTTTATTTGCAGTAGATGAAAAACCTACTTTTAAGTGAAAGCAGTAATTTCCGTAGTTATGATTTTCAATATCTCCGTGGTTTGTGGTTCACTTGCTGATGAAAAAAAAAAGTGATCTGGTGGTAGGACTCAGTCTGAGCTGTAAGGAGAATAAGCTTTGTGTTTTATTCTTTGTGGAAATGTGGATAAGTCATTAACAAGTCTACAAATTAATGTAGGTGTTTAAAACCTACAGTCATAGTAACTAAGTTATCTTCAAGGGTCTTTCTCCAGACTGAGATACCATTGAATTGATTATCCTAATTTTGATTTATAACTCATTTATATAGGTCACAACTGAAGCAGACAAAATCAGTCTTCATTTGTTGCAGATTTTTGTATACTAAAAATAGAAATCATTTACATTCATACTCTGTCTTTTAAAGCCTTGGCTATGCGGGTAATTTTGTCATCTTCAGATGAATTTATTTGAGAAAAGTCATATTCTACAACATAGGTCTTTAGATATTTGAGTATTTAACTAGATTTTAGTACTACGATTAATTAGTAGAGAAAACCTTCAGTATATTTAGGGTGTTATAAGCTGTCAGAGAAACAGTGATTGCTGTGATTTTGGGGTGATTTATGGAATATTATGACATTAAGTCTTGCTAGCTTTCTTTTCATCCATCTCTGTTCTTCTGCTTTATAAATTTCTATGGAATCTATTCTATTGGTAACACGATTACACTAATTTAATGTAATATATGTCCACCAGAATATACAGAACATACGGAATATATATGGATATTTTTGAAAACTTTAAAGATCATACTTATTTCTGTAAACTTCCTCAGCTTTGTAGTCTAGTATACCACAAAAAATAACCAAGGATTCATTTTTTTTTCAGCCTTTAGGTGATTCATTTCCCACAATGGAAACACTGAGTTGGTGTTTCTCATTCCCTTTCTTGCCTGAGAAATTCAGCACAAGAAAAAATAGTATACATTCAGCTGTATCAAGTGCCTCATCTATGTATTTATTGGTTCCGGGCCAAGAGCACAATTAGCACAACAGGTTTTCTAAAGTGATGGTTCTTAAATAAATAAATAAAATCATCCAATCACTTTCTGAGGAAGAACTGCATGCATCTGTACAGGTTAGGGGATGACCTGATGGAAGGGACCTCTCTGGAGAAGGACCTGAGTACTCTGGTGGACAACAGGTTGACCACAGTGAGCAGTGCGTTCTTGTGGCCAAGAAGGTCAACGATATCCTGGGGTGCATTAAAAAGAGCACAGTCAGCAGGCCAGGGGATGTTATCCTTTCCCTCTACTCTGCCCTGGTGATGCCACATCTTGGAGTAATATGTGCAGTTCTGGGCTCCCCAGTTCAAGAAAGACGGAACTTCTAGAGAGAGTCCAGCGGACAGCCACAAAGGCGATTAGGGGCCTGGAGCATCTCCCTTCTGAGGAAAGGCTGAGAGAAGTGGGAATCTTCAGCCCAGAGAAGACTGAAGGGAAATCTTATCAACACTGATAACTATTTCAAGAGCAGTTGTCAGGAGGACAAGTCCAGGCTCTTCTCGGTGATGCCCAGCAACAGAACAACGGGCAGCGGGCACAAAGAAGAACTCAAAAAGTTTCATATGAACATGAGGAAAAATTTCTTTACTTTGGGGATTACAGAGCACTGAAACAAGCTCAAGGTTGTTGAGTCTCTTCTGGACATACTCAAAACCCACCTGGATGTTTTCCTGTGTAACCTACTCCAGGAAACCTGCTTCAGCAGTGGAGGGATGGAATGAATGATATGTAGAGGGCCATTCCAATCCCTGCAATTATTTGATTCTGTGACTGCAATTTTATCTCACCTTGTCAGTAATGATTTCTGGTTTGGTTCTATTATGCTAAGCACACTCTTTCAGTAGTTCAGATTATCTGTGAAATGTGTCTCTGGTAGTGCTATCTCCAAGGCTACAAGGTGAAATCTGTGTAATTCCTTTAGGGATTTCACCACTTCATATTTATTTTTGAATACAAAATTAATTGTGAATTGTTTCAATTAAAAAAAAAAAAAAATCTTTTTCTAGTTCTGTTTCCCTCAAAGGTGCATTAGAAATTAGCTAAAGCTGGAACTCCAATAGTGCTTTCTACATTTTTTCTTAAATAGTATTCCTTAATATTAAAAGCTTTATATTATCCTTTGAATACAATTTTATTTATTTTCTGTACATTAGTAAGAAGAGAACTTGTTTTAACTGAGCATGGTAATATTTATAATTCTTGCATAAAAAAATGGATTTGACTAGAAGCCTTTATCAGAAGACGGCAAAGGGAAATGCAAGAGTAGCTGAAGAAGAAGGAAGAGCTTCTGGAATAGAAAACCTACAGTATTCAACCTATATAATATAAGTCCCTAGAAAATAGTGGCAGATAAAAGAAGAGAAGACAACCAACAAGCTATTTGGCATTTAAGGAAGATAGGCCTTTCTGTTTACATGGAAGGTGAAAATTGTTGCAATATTTTTTTCTATTTTTATATATATTTATATATACTTTATGTTTATTATTTTTATATGTATATATATTTTATATATTTTTTCTATTTTTATAATATATTTTTCTATTTTTATTGTTGCAATTTGAAGATTTAAGATATTTATATTTTTAGTTTTGCTAAGTATGCACTACAAAACAGTTTTACAGAAGTGCAGTAATATGGTAACTGAAGGACGCAACTCATGGCATAGAGGAGGCATTTGTGTGTAACTTGTACTTCGAGTATGTCAGCAGTAGTGTTAATTTAGAGAGACTGCAATTTACATATTTTCTCAGTGGGTTCAAGTTTAAGCTCTGCATGAGAGGACAGTCTTTAAGTCTTGCAAGAAAGCAGAAAATTATGTTCATGCAGTATGTTCCCCCTATTCTGACATATATGAACGTGCCACGATGTTGCAGTAAAGCAAATACAGTCAGAGCAACTGCTGCAGGACATAAACTTTGAAAACCTCAGGAGAAGAAATTTCCTTCCCAAAGGGAGAGTGGGTATTTTGTAGTAGACAAGCCAAACAATAGTCTCATAAGTGACTTCATTAGGAAGAGTTTTGGCTTAACTGCTCACTAATTAAAAATTCGTTGTTAATTCAGTAGTTAAAGGTCAGGAATTACTCATGGCTAGCACTGTGTCTCAGAAGAATATCCAGGAAATGGCCATCAGCTCAAATCAGAGGTGTTAATATGCAATTAAAGGTCACAATAGCAGATTTTGCTGAATTAAATTAGCTGCACTGAAGAAAGAGGTACTTTGTTGATCTTAACAGGAGCATCCTGTTAAGGTAACTGACCTTCACAGGAGCATCCAAGATAAGCATCTGCTTTTTAGAGGGGCTAGAGACTGTGTTGAGAAATAGTTCCCACTCTCTCAAATACTGGATAGTACCCACTGTGTGGGTAGAGATTAACTCAGAAAGGGTGAGGAAAACTTTTCTTCTGTGGTTCTTAAAGCTGAGCAATTGGAAGAAGGTGAACTTTATATAGCTTAGAATTAGAAATAATAAAGGTAACCATGCTTACCTTAAACTTAAAATGTAGTTCTACTTTCAGAACATTTCACATTGTCAAGTAGCTAATCACACCTATTTGATCATTATTGTCACTACTGTGCTGGATCTATCAGTACAGTCATGACTAGGAGCAGTACGTGATGACTGTGCATTGTTATGTATGCTACAAACTACTTTCTAATTAGTTCAAATATTGTTTCACTGATTCAGTACTACAGCTGTTAATAATACTCAGAACTACTACATAGTCAGCTATTCCCTACACTGTATTTTAGGCAGAAATATAAATGTTTGGCATTGTCAAGCAGATTAAATTCTATCAATAGCATCTTCAATATTTTTTTCCTGTTTTTATGCTTTAAAATCATGCTACAGCAAGACTTAAGACTCTCTTTGTGTGGTATTTTCTGCCAATTTGAGAAAAGGGTTTTTTTTACATTTTATTAACCAAGATACTGGGTGATGCAGAAATTTTTATCACCATTCTGTCAGTAAAAGTATTGAGCAGAATCAAAGCCAGGACAAGTTCTGTGAGGAATTTGATTCAACAAGACATTACAGCTTAAAAATTAACTCGATGACTACCAAGATGATTTTATCGGTTTTGAAATATTAACCATTACGTTCATCCAGACTAGACCAGAATGTATGTTGCTAAATATTTAGATATGTCTTCACACCAGAAATTACAACCAATTCTGACACGAGGTTGGAGAGGAAAAACCTGAGGAGTCTCAATGATTAAATATGACTCAGTAAATAGCTCACTAATGAAGTTGCTGTAATCTGCTACCAGGATAAGCTATGAGCCTGTCACCTCATCCTGTAAATGAATCATTTTACTTTAGATTTGTTGAAGGCAAGGTAGCATATTACCAGTGAGAAGCTGCATTTCTGAACCTTCCAAAGGTCTATTAGGAATACTTTGAACATGTAAGAGATTATTATTTTATACCATTGCCTCAAAGCTTGCTGAGGATCACTGATGGACAAGTCCTGGGCGAAGTCCTTTGTCTGAAGGGCACAGGTGCACAAGTCCAGGCAAGTCCTGGCCAGAGGTTGAGAAGTCCTTTGTCTGGAGAACACTGATGGACAGGTCCTGGGCCAGGGTTGCAAAATCCTTTGTCTGAGGGGCACAGATGGACAAGGCCAGGGGCAATGAAAGAGAGATAAGCCATAGATTAATGGCTGGGAAGCAGTCTTTTGTGTGGACTTATCTCGAGGAAGATGGCCATCTCAAGGGGGTACTCACATGACTCTTACCCAAGCACCCAGGGATGTCACGTAGGCAGAAAAGAAGGAAAAAAAAGGGACAAACAACCATGGTTTTTAGATTTCTGACAACAGATTTCTCATGAAGAACAAGGAAGGTTTCTGACAACAGATTCCTCATGAAGAAGAACAAGGAGGTGTTCTGACATGAGAAGCCTTACGACCTGCCTCTCTCCCTCCTGGACTTGCTCTGCGCTCTACCTGCTTGCTTCCTAAGGCCAGCCATGCTGCTGCTGCTCTCCCCCGAAGAAGAAAGATGTCTGCCATCAGATTCCTCACTACGGAATGCCTGCATACTGACGGACTCTTCTGGGCCTGCTACCGGAGACCTGCTGCTTCCTCCCGGACTTACCCTGTGGCTTCTTCCTGGACCTACCCGATACCTGCACCTTCTTGCTGCCTAAGACCGGCCACGCTGCTGCTGCTCTCCTCCCCTGAGCCTCTGCCTCAGACCATTGGAACGGCGTGCAATGGGACCTCTGCTGGATCCTGGTGGTGACTATCCCCGCTTTACGCAATTCTTGCTTCTTTCCTATCTTTTCTAATGCCCATCTTCCCTTCCCCATATCCCTAAGCAATTAAGATTTGTAATAAACCTGGTCAGACCAACATTTGAACCGTTGTTTCTTAATCTCACGTCGGGTATACATACATTAGAGAACCTCCTCTCCCTCCTATAAATTGGAGCAAGACAGAATGTTGCTAGGTTCAGTCCTATTTAATTTTGCTTTTATTTTGCAGTTCTCAAACACTGCTGAAAGTTACTGCAAATTCACTTATTTAAAAGGATATCTGCATGACTGATACCTTTGCATTGTTTTTGCAGCTGCTCATAAACCAGGTGTCCTACATACATATAGTGAAAATGATACTTATTAGTACTTAGGTGTGATAGCAACAAAATTTCTGCATGAAAAACAGCTTAGCCTCCTCGGAAATGTTTTTGTATGGGGAAGTGTTTGAAAGAGAATTTGACAGCTTTTTTCCTCCTCATAATACTCTCCCATAATATACTTCTTATGTCTAAAAATATAAAAAAAAATTATACATACAAAATGTGAAGGTGCACAGAGTTACTGACTTTTATTAAAATTTTCAAGATCTGAGATTGATTAACTCTCATCAGAACAAATTAAACTGCTCTGACCATCTGCCAATTTCCACCAGCATCCATCAACACTCACTAGATGGCTGTGTATCCTTATGTATGTTTACTATGTAAAGACAAGAAGAACAGTGATCCATAGTAGTAATGCACAATCAGTGTGCATTCCAGTACATGGCTTTCTTTAACCTCTTGGTTAAGGTGATCTTGCTTTAACTTTGGCTAAAGAGACCCCTGTGACAAGAACAAATCAATGTCTTCGGTTCCAAGCTTTATGATGCTTCTTCTACCAAGCTCAAATATCTTCCATCAAGTGCATATCTGGTATCTCAGAAAGGGTACTCTCTTTGCATTTTCATTGTTTGATGGAGAAAAAGAGCTAATTACATCTCTTTGATCTCTACTGTGGCATATTTGTCAGTGCAATCATGAAGAGGAACACTAAATGAGGCAGTCTTTATCTCTTTACAACAGGTTATTTGTTTAGTATGATTTCATAAGTTGCATTCTGAGGTTCTTTTATAAATACATGTGAATCATGTACTTGTTGAGTACCTAACCCATGTAACTCAGTGCAATTTGGAACTGTACTTTTTAAGTGAGAAACTATAGCAACCAAAGACTTAACATGTTTCATTGTACCAAAAATAACTTTTATTATTGACAGCACTGGCTACTTAAAAAGAAACTACAATATACTACAAAACAGAAAAATGCTTCAAGTAATTAAGAAGTACTCAAAGGGTCATAGTAAATGGGCTTACATGTGGTTGGTTGCCGGTTAGTAGTAAGGTTTCACAGGGCTGCATTTTAGGGCCAATTCTCTTTAATGTTTTCAAAAATGACTTGGATTCGGGACTCAAATTTATAATAACTAAGTTTTCAGATGACACTAAACTGGGAGGAGCTGTTGACTCTAGCAAAGGTAGAGAGGCCTTGCAGAGAAGTCTTTACAAACTAGAGGACCAGTCAGTCACCACCTGCATGAAATTTAACAAGAGAAGTGACAGATTCTGCATTTGGGACAGGAAAATCCTGAACATATGTATAGATTTGGGGACAAGAGTCTGGAGAGCAGCCCTGTGGGAAGTGATATGGGGATTCTGGCTGATGGCAAGTTGAATCTGAGAGAACAGTGTACCAAAGAGGAGCATAAAAGATGGAGTAAGGAGTTAGAAAAAAGTTGTTCACCAGGGGCTCGTTGGACCCTAGAACAGGCTCCCCGGAGCAGTGGTCATGGCACCAAGCTGCTAGAGTTCAAGGAGCATTTGGGCAGTGCTCTCAGACATATGGTCTGATTTTGAGGTGTTCCTCTGCGGAGCCAGAATTTGGACTGGCTCCTGCTTGAGGATTCCTTCTAACTCAGGAAGGAATTCTGGATTTCTATGATAAGAACTGAAGCAAAATTGAAGCAGTTTCCTTCTGAATTTTATTGTAGCCAATGGAGTATGCTTGTTCTTATTATATATACAGATTTTTTCCTCCTATTGCAAGGTCTTTCCTGAAGTCACGTATTTTATATGCATTCCACTTCTGAATTTGTGTGTCAGTGGGATATCCTCTTAATTTATTTTAAGCATCTACTCCTACTTTATGCAACAGCAAAAAGCAGTCTTCAAACTTTGTGTTTTTTTCTTATGTCCTGTTATGCATCATCTTTTTAAAATATACAGTCCAGATATATTTAATTCTCTCCTGACATGAAAGGGTTTTATTCCTGTGTTTAATAACAGTAGAGTACCTGAAATATTTTTTATCACAATATTTGTTGAAGTTGTAAAAAATATATATAGGGAGATTGAGAATTATAGCACTGACTAACATATTAATCCCAGGTTTATTTCCTTTTTTTACATCATCTAGTTTATTTTCATGGTCACAGTAGGACACTGTGCTTTATGTAACTGACAGTTATGTAGCCATTTAAGACATTCAGCCTCAGTCCAGTATACTTTATTGACTGTATTGCCTCAATTGCTATCTGTCATCGTTCTGTCCAGTCACCTAGGAAGGCTGAGGCTCACTTTCCTTGATTTTCTGTTGGCTTGATTTACAATTGTATGATTAGATCTATTTCCAAATTTTCATAAATATTTTTATGTAGAAATATGAAACGTGTTTTCTTTAAAAAGGAAGTTAATTTTGAGAAGAGAAAAATCTTGAAAGCATTTTTATTTTCTCCTCTGAAGATGGATCAAAACCAGAATATATTCTCTTTCAATAAATATTCTAGGAAGGTGGTGAGGAAAGATCACTTTGGAGTTAAGCATAACTTAATAAATTTTAGTAAAAAAAAAAAAATTCAGCAAAATTATCACTTTTGCTTCTTATTCTGAATCTGAAAGGTCTGTTTGCAGAGCTAAAGGAGCATCACAGTTGCAATGAAAGAGACTAAGGTAGATTTTAAAACAAAAATACAGAATCAGTGTAAACAAAATCAAGCTGTGTAAGGGAAGATGTTGGAGATAAAAATATATCACTTAAGTGAAATCCATGATTCTGAAGAATGTAGGTTTTTCTAACTGAGAAGGATTCTTTTTACAAAAGGATAGGGACTATTTTGTGAGATACATTGGGAAGATGAGAGAAATCAGAGCCTAGATTTCTTTATATATGCACATTTACTAAAACAACACTGATGAAATGACAAGATAATTTTGAATGATACAAAGTTAATTAAAATCTAAATGATATTTAAAAAATAAATGAAGTCTTTCAACAGAAGTAATAGAGAAAATATGTCTTGTGATAGTTGGAGTATGGCCATCAGAACATAAAAGAGGTAGAATTTAAATTCGGTGCCAACTCCAGTACCAGAAATTGAGTTGAGGGAGAAGCTGTCATGTCTAGCATATGATTCTGATTGAAAGTATGGAGTGATGGGTTAGAATCTGTGCTTATGGCAGGAAAATCAATCACCAATGTGATCTATACATGCATTTATTGTTCAAGCTTTAATAAAACAACAGGAAGGAAACACAGCAAACCTTCTATTTTGAGTATACTGCTTACAATTTTTCAGTATATATGCTTAACCATCAGGATTCTGGACTTCAGTCTTCTGTAGAAGACGGACAATTCAGAACAATGTCTTGCCTTACAATGCCTGTCAGTAGTGTCTCTTTCCAGCGTCTCAACCTGCCTGCCTCAACACAGCACATTTTGTCAGCATCAGCTGTGGTCAGGATGATCCTTACAGTCTGAGATACCCATCCTGAACTCTCTTGTACCCATATATGCAGAGCTTTTGGCACTATATCCATTGATTCACAAAAGAAGGCAACCAAGCTAGCAGAGCCATCACAGCTAGAGAACTGGTAGCCGTGCATCTTTGCATACTTTAGTAATAGTCACTCAGATCTTATACTTGATCAATAAACTATTAGTGAGCAGTAAAGTCAGAATAGCAGAAAATGTTCCAGACATGCTAGGACTAGAGGGAATTGTACTTTTTGTTAAAGATATCTCATAGCATCCTAGGAACAAAAATCCAACAAGTTTAGTCATGCAATGTCCAGATTATGGAATGGAATCTTGCTGAAACACTTGTCTGGGTATGCCTTTTCATAATAGAAAAGGTGACACTGATACCAAGGAACAAGACACCATGAATAGACCTAAACTGAATTAAAATGTAGATAGGAATTAAAAAGAAAAACTGAATCTTCTGTGGTAAAAGTATAAATCTTTACCAATATCTGCAGGAAGATTACTGATTTCAGACATAGCGTTGAATTAAACCCATATACTGAAACTAGTCTGATAATCCTGTTACTAAGCAGTAACCTCAGTTTTGGAGACACTTCAGTGAATACATGAGAGCACTTATTTCCTGTCTTGGTTCGGTGGAGATAGAATTAATTTTCTTCATTGTAGCTCATGGGATGCTATGTTTTGGATTTGTAATAAAAATAGTGCTTATAACAAACCAGTGTTTTAGTTGTTGCTGAGAAGTGCTTACAGACTTTTTTGTTTCTTAAGCTGACTGCTAGCGAAGGGTTTGGGAGTGCAGTTGAAGCTGAGAGGGGAAAGAGCCAGGACTAGTGACCAAAGGGATATCCCATATTATATGATGCATAATAAAACTGGGGGAAGTTGGCTGAGGCAGTTGCTCAGGAGCTGGCCGGGCTGGTGAGAAGATGTTTTCTATGCCACTTGTTTGCTTTCATTCTCTCCACCAACAAGTTTTCTAACTTTTGCCCTTCTGTTTCTCTCCTCACTGTCCCATCCAGGTGGGAAGTGTGGGTGAGTGAGTGAGTGGCTGCGTGCTGCGTAGCAGCTTACTAAGGTTAAATCGCAGCAGACCATTTAAGAGATGTGGAACAGTCTGCATTAAACTTGTTACTAGAACTAGCTCTGAATACCTTGGTGAAGAGTCCGAGGGCTTTTTCTCCTCCTTTGCAAGATTTTTCTTCCACACTCTTTACATTCCATTTTGTTATTAGTCTCTAATAGCATTAGACTACAGAATTGTGTAGAAAAACTGATTCACAGGAGAGACATGTCATGTTAGTACAAATTGGCTAGCTGTTGTTAAAGTGTTTGCTTTCTTCACTGAGCTTGAAAAAGGTGGGGAAAAGATCAATTAAAAATAAATTAAAAACTACGTATAAGCCAGCCATACTTATTATACAGTGCTGTGGATAGAAATTCACTGCAAGGAACAGTGTAAAACTCGTTATAACCTAACACACAACAATAGCAGTACATTAGCTGTGGAGTTTAAGGAAGATATATTCACTCTGTCAGTGCTGCTTGTTATAGTATGGTGTCCAGAGCAACTGTGGGGAGAATCTGTTTATCATTCTTATCAACATTATCTGTGCCAATTGTCACTTGTGAACTATTTTGCTTTAGGTCACTACAACATTTCTTTGAAGTAAATGAGTTCTGGCTACTCCATGCAGCCCTTGGCTGTTGAATTAATTCATGATATAATAAGCAATTTTTTTCTTTATAGAAATGTTCAGTCGAAAATAAGAAAACATGAGCAATTACACCTTAAAAAAAAAAAAAAAAAAAAGCCCTAGCTATTTTAAACTCTAAGGAGATAGTTTATCTATCTTCTTCAGTGTGCTACGTACACTATGGTGTGGTAGGTTTATTCACTCACCTCAACGGCTGCTTAAATTCAGTGTCTTTGGATTCAGGTGGATACACAGTTGGTCACAGAATAATTTTAGGTCAGTACTGTTCTGTGTGGTATTGTTCTGTTAAGGAAAAAACTCTTTATACAGGGATATAAGTGAAGAATTTATTGTCAGATGGTAAGTGGAGCAACTGGTAGATGCTGTCTCTTTTTTGGACTTTTGAATGACTAATTCAGTAATGAAGACATCAGCTATGAAGAAAATAATTGAAAATAACTTACTTCCAAAATCTTCCAACATTTGTAGTATTCCTAAAAATACAACAACTTTGCAACTTAGGCATTTAAAAATCTGTTAAATAACATTGTTTTCCCTTTTAATTTACTTTATAAGGAAATAAAATTTGTTTTCTTTGAGTTCTTAATGTAACATAGACTATAGTTCTTATTCCCAGTTTGCGTGGTTAAATCCATAAGGCTGTTTTTCTTTATTAAGTATATGCATACTGTGATATAAATGCACTTGACTTTGTGCCAAGTACCAACTCACAGGACCAATCTAATTTTTGTCTCATACTTCATAATAAAGTTCTGTTCAAACTTTTCAAAGCCTGTAATATAATCATTTAGGGATAGATATAAAATCCTGAGGCAATCAGGCCTCCCATTAACTGCTCTGCTGGTAGTAAAGAGCCTAAGTCTCGTTTATCACATAGTAAAATAATCACATTTCAAAATAAATTATAGCCTTTCTGCTTGGTATAATCTTAAAATAAAATCTGGCAGGCTATGTACTGAGTCTCAGATACTTCTATGTATACTTTTATAAAATTTATGTATACTTTTATTGAATTTAAGTTGGTTTTATAAAATTCAGTAACAAGAATTCTACTTTTGTCTCTTTCCCCTTCTCATTCTCCTTTTGAATCTGCAGGAATTTAAAATCAATTCAAAGACAAAGGGAAATGAAATAAACCTCATATTTTTAGTTACCTTTTACTGATCAGATGCATTCTTTTTTTTTTTTTTTCTAATTAAATAAGGTACTCATGAGTCTAGAGTTTTTTTAAATTATTTTAGTTCAGTTTAATTCTCAACTGAATTTAGTAACATCCAAACAAATAAGGAAAGTATTGAGTAATACCAACGATTTATTTCATTCAGGATTTTTTCTCTATAATTGGGCAGTAGTACTGAAGACAAGCATAAGAATTATATATACTGTAACTCTTTCTGGTTTATTTTTACGTTTTTTTTGTTAGCACCAAACTAAAACCTTCCTGAGAAAAAGACTACAGTTCAAAAGTCTGAGAGTAGCTAATGAGGAACCTCGTTCCTTTGTTAACCAGCTTATTTTCTTAGTTTCAAAGCTATTTTTGATTATGAAATCTGTGATTATTGGTATTTAGTTAACTATGGTTTGTTTTTTTGTTGGTTTTTTTTTTCTAAACCTGGTACTGTATCATTTGATTGAACGCTATGCATTGTTTTAAATATATACGAATCTGTATTTATGCATTATAAGATTCATTTGTCTTTCAGTAGACCCAGGTTAAATAGTGCACCTTGCTTGAAGAAACTGTAGACTGGGGTAGCGTAGACTTCAGGAGTGTAGACTGTAACTAATGGGGAGAGAGAGGCCCCTTTGGAGGACAAGTGATCCCTGTTAAAAAGTTAAAACAGCAGAGTGAATTCCTTTCTTTGGTTGCATGCAAAACAGATGACTACCTTCATCTGTAAACTTAATGTGGTAAGAAACTTACCCTACTTCTGAAAGCTATCTTAACTCTCTGTACGTCAGTTTATTCCACTTTGCCTCTTTTTTTTTTTTTTTTTCAGCCCAAATATTTTTGAGCACAAATGCATGAAATGTTAAATACATCAGAATATGTTGAATTTATGTATTGGTACAATTATATTTTCTTGTTCTTTAGAAACTGGAGAAGTGTACTGGATTAATTCCCACTTAATATGTTGAATGAAAATGAGAAAAGAATTTGTCTGGTTCGGGATTCGAGCTCCTGTCAGTAGTTAGTTAGTTTATTAGGTTTTTTTAACTTGCCACACTTAAAGAAAACATTTGAAATTGCCATCAGTATTTTCACACCCGTAGTCTGAAAATTATTCCTATTATCAATAGAAAATCATACAATTGGGACTAATCTGCCTTGGCATGTTTCATATTGAACAAAGGCTAGATGGGTAAAAGGTTAAGGGCAGCCTTCACTTACCTTTAGGAACAGAGTTCCCAGAAAAAAAGCCAAAGAATATATGATTTCTGTTTCATGACTTCACGTGATTATATGTTTCATAGCAATTAATGAAAGCATGCAGTTTCAGAAAAGTGAGAAGCTGTAGATTGAAGGCACTTAAATGTTATTGTGGTTTGAAGAATTACAATGAAACTGAGATTTTTTTTTTAATTTTTACTTTTTTTTATGAGCATAGTCATATCTTGTAAGGAAATACTCTAAGATTGAAAATATGTACCATTTTATGCTCCTTTTCCTGTTTGTATGTGTATGGATGACTTTACCCTGTATATATTATTTTAAAATGGAATGTGTTTGTAAAGTCACAGAATCAGACCTAGAAGTTCTACTTGGTATGGTAAAAAATTCTTGAGATTTTAATTTTTATAAAGAAATTTTGCACACGAACCTTTTTGTTTCATGTTCTTCCATCTTGTTTGTTGTTGTGCTTTTTTTTTAAATTATTTTTTAACAATACTTCTTACAGTCAGAATTAGTACAGTTATATTTGAATTAAGGAATAGTGTTAAAAAAAAAGAGAATATTCTAATAAAACGTGAAAAGGAGATAAAAACGAAATACGCTTGGGAATTAAAGCTGATGTTTTCTCCAGAGAGATTGCTGTACTGATTGTCATGAAGTATATTGATGTCACTGTCACTATGACAACATTATGACAAGAACTAGTCACTCTAGGCTATCTTGTAAAAGGATCTGTCACTTATATCTTTTTTTTCTTCTTTTTAAATTATTATTATTATTATTATTATTTGCATAAAAAAAGTGAGCCTCATGCCTCATACATGGTTTCCTATAAGGTTGTATGATTTGATATAGACATTGAATCCTGGTATTCTCAAACAACTGACAAGCTAGCTTTTCAAGAAAGGTAAGAGCAATATATTATTCAAGAACAATATGCTTTTATGCTTCGGCTAGTAAAAACAAGATGAAAAATATTTGCATGCTCTGAATCACAAGTACTTAAATGCAAAAAAAAAAAATGTTTTGATATATTTCTCAAAAGTATGGCAGGATTTTTTATCTGAGAAAGGAGGAAACATATGGAAGTGGAATTTATGTAACTAAACTTCTTCTAAGAAGTTAACTTCTAAAATGTTGGGTTTAGGGGAGATTATTTTGTTTTCTGTACTCCGTTGTTTCTGTCCTTTCCATTTCAAATAATCTCTCCATCCTTATGCATTTTTGGTACAGTGCTGCTTCAGCTAAGCCAAAGGACCTGTGATGTACTGCACTTCACATATATAGAATCATCCACAGACCCGGTTTATTTTCTCTTTGATTTCTTCTGTCTCATAGATTTTAATGTTTGAGTTTTGCCACATCAGAAATGGTGTACTGGTGCTGGGAGAAAATTTGTGAAAATTTTTAGTCCTTAGAAATATCAGAAGAGTCACAAAATCCATGGTTTCTCTAACTTCATTAAACAATATTACAGTTTTTTTTTTTGCAGATGTATTAACAAGGCATAGTGCCAATTATTTATATTAGCTGTTAAGAAACAGATAGTACCAACATGATATTAGCATTCAAGTAAACCTAAATCATATTTGCCTAGAGCAATTTGTGCACCTAATAAATCTTAATCAAATGAACTCATATGGGGAATCCTTTGAATAATATCTTTTGAATAACCTCTGAATAAAGGGATCAGTGGTAAAGACAACCAAGGTAGATTGATCTACAGAGAGAGAAATGTCCTTTGGCTCTCTTTCCCACTGGTCCATGTGAGACCACTGTGTGTGTGCCCTGTATCTAGAAGGGACTTAGAAGAAAACTATGACTTCTGCATTTCCTAAATAACATGTACTCAATGCTAATGTTTCAGCTGAAATCACTTGCTTGGGTGCAGTAAGAACACAAATTGCTCTGTGGATGGATTGTTGCTGTAGGTGAGGTAGGAAGATGCCAGGGCATCAGACTGTAAGAGGTAGTTTTTCCCATAGAGTGACCTGAGAAAATCCTGCTGTGACTGAGGCTTAGAGGTACAGAAGCCGGGGCAGGGAACTGCTCTGTCTGGGAGTATAAGTTGTTTTCTCTCCATTTGTTTGCTGACTTCAGAAAGCTGCAAGACCAGCTCCCCTGAGCTCCGTCTTAGTATCAGCTTTCTTCTTTCCAACTCTGCGCAGATCTCAACCATGTATGCCTTGGATGGGAAAATTCAGTTTTTACCACGCTGATGAGAGACCTGGAGTTGGTTCAAACAAGTTTAGTCTCTTACCTTTCCTACTAGGTATAAGGTTTGACAAATTGCATCTGGTTGCTGCTGACAGGCAGTGGGATTAAGGCCTTAGTAAAATAAATTATATGAATGTGTCAGCTTGGATTATCTTCATATTTTTTTCTCTAGTAAGGTATGTAAATATGGAATACATAGTTTATAAGATTTCCATAGTGTTGACACTAGAACTTTCAATTTCTTAGTTTTATACTTTTTGATGCTTAGGGATTATTTAGAATAACATTTTTATTTGAAGTTTAATTTTTACAGTAGCAACTTCCAATTTGAACTTATCATATCTTCACATTAGCTCAGCTCAGTCCTCACATATGAATAAGCTACAAAGGGGAAATCATGAGTTTTCTTTCAGATGGTTTTTAATACACTTTCCAGAATGTCTCTTCAAAAGCAAATGGGTAGATGACCCCCTATTTTAATACCACTCAACCCTGGTGTGAATTCTTTTAAAATACTGGATATTTCAAACAAATCTACGCTCACCTTTTCAGACAATTAGTTGAGAAAGAAAGAGTAAAGATTCCAAGTGTTGATAGGTTAATAATTAATGGAAAATCTGAGATTCATTCGTGAACTGCTCCTAACCTGCTTTGTACTACGCCTTCTATTATTGCTCATGTTGCAAAGCCTGTGAAGCAATTCTTTGCAAGAATTAGTTATGATTTGCGATAATGTTGAACACTTTCGTTTTGTATCTGTTCCTCAGCTCTTTCATTTGTAATGTCAGCATGTGTACATCTCTAGCCAGAATGTGATCTAGTAATGAATTGTCTTGTCATCTTTGCTTGTTAAGGGTGTAACAAACATTCAGATTTGAAAAATTATTTCTGTGTCTATTTACAAAAATATAACACACTATGCACTCTCCTTTTTTCCAGATAAAAGATATAGATAATAACAATAACAATGGCTAAGTAGTCATCTGTAAATACAGTGGAGAAAAATATACTCTTCTGTTGCTTGAGTAATCTTCTCATTTTTCTTGTCTTAGTGTACATACAGGAAGCAGTATTTTCCCAGATACTTTAGTCTCCTCCAAATCCAATAGATCCAAAATACAATGATTGATATAACACTATATTGCCACTGATGAATCAGTGCAAAACATACCATATATAATCTTACATGGGACAGAGGTCAAATTCTGATAAAGTGCCTTTCTTTAACTCAGTCCTGTCAATACTCTCCTCTTGATACTATTGTATTATAGATGTGTACTTATAAGGATTCTTTTTCTCAAATTCAGTAGGCAGAATCAGAACCACAGAAAGATTAAGTCTGAAAACACCTCTGGAGGTCATCTTGTCTAACCCCCATGTTCAAGCAGGCCCACAACCCACATCTGTTTGCACAGGACGATGTTCAGACGGATTTTGAAGGTCTGCAGGAAGGGAGGTTCCAGAATCTCTCTGAGGAATCTGTGCCAATGCTTGGTCACCCTCATAGTAAATAAGCATTTCTTGACGTTTAAATGGAACCTCTTGTGTGTGTCAGCTGCCTCTTGTTCTGTGACTGGACACCACTGAAAAGTGTCTGGTTCCTTTTTCACTGCATCCTCCTTTTGAATATTTACATACATTGATGAGATGCCCAAGAGCCTTCTTAAAATTTCCAGCACTCTTGGCCTTTCCTCATAGGAGAGGTACTCTAGTTTCTTAAGCATTTTTGTGGCTCTATAATAGAAAAAGGGGGGAGGGAGGGAGGGGGAAAGGGGGAAAAAAAGCACACAAATGAAGGCTAGCAGCTTATTTACAATCCAGTAGTGTTTGATTAAATTTTATTTTAGAAATGGTTGTATAAGTTTTACTGTTCTTCAGAGGCATAAAGGTTATGTTATGTTATCAGAGATTATCTATGATATTTTTAAAATATTTTTAATCAATAAAATCTCGAAATTTAGAATGAAATTATCCTTAAAAATGAACGAGTTACCAGAACATTGTTTTAGAAGAGACTTAATTACTCAAGAATATTGTGGAAGAACTGGAGCAAGCTTAGTACATTTTTAGCAGAGGTTCAGTCTTAAAGCTAGGATGTGTGAATGGCACAAAACTTCATTAATCAAATATTCCCTTGGTTTTAAAGGATTTTTCACAAATAGGGCAAAAAAGAAAAAAAAAACAAACTAATTTGGCAATAGTACTGGTCCATCACATGTTTATCAAATGAATTGTTTCATTAAAGACAAAGAGCTACGAAAGACAATCTGAAATGTGATTCACTATTCACTGCTGTATAGCACTGTGTTGCAATCCTTTCCAAATACTGCAAGAAAACTAGAGGCTAAATCTAAATGCTGTGCAATAGCCACAGTAATTTGTAGTCCTCCTTTCCTGCGCTTAAGTTGCAACTGATGAATGAACTGTAATAATAAATAAACATTCTTTTTTATCCTCATTTCTGCAAACATATTTTATGCTACTGCCCGTCAGTAATTAATAGTTTGCTATGGATGTGTCCTGACTTTTTAAACTTGTATATTTATTTTTATGTTTACATGCTTCCAGTAAACAAAGATGACTTCACTGGTTCTGGCATACAGTGGACCTTGACTGTATCCAGCATTAAGTTGGCATTATAAAATAAAAAGATTTTTTATTTCAATGTTAGCTATACTATTGAACATTAAAAATGAAGAGTTGAGTACTCTGGTATATTTAATTTAAAACGTAAGCTGTTCTTGTAGATGTGAATTATGGTATAGGGGATAATCCTCTGAATCAAAGAATGTGCTTCCTAGGGGAAAGAAAAAAGGGGAAATCTGAGTAAATTTCATAGTAAAGCAAATCTGCATGTGATTTTTTTGTTTGTTTTGAAAACATTGATGCTAAAAATATCTGTGTTTCTTACGGCAATGGTGCAGTACTATAAGAAAGAGCAGTCAAAAGAAGGGATTCCCTCTCAAGTTGTGTCCAAAATAAATAAACAGAAAAAAAAAAATTTATATATATATGTTTGGGCCACGTTTTGTTTCAGATGTAGTCTAGAAGGCTGCTGCTCTCTGGGACACAGCTACTTTTGGGGCAAGTTTATTGTTTTCCCCACAGGATGACCTCTGCACACAGGGCCATTTCCGAAAGAGAACAGAAACAACTAACACCTGGTTTCTAGAAAGCAGAAAGAAAACTAACTGTTTGGTTGTTCTTCACTGTGTCATTGTTGACACAGTGGAGAATTAGACTCATGAATCTACCAAAGATGGAGGAAGCATTGCTCAAGGGAGGACAGGACTTCTTTTAGAGATAAGAATTACAAGTTCTAACACCTTACTGGTTTTATGAAGAGAAAAAAAAGTTTTTGCAACATCTTATGATTTCTGTAATCTACATATTTTCTTTAGCTGGCTCTTGTTTATCAGTCTCAGAATATATAGAAATAATGGCATTCTGTAATATTCTGTATTATGCATGGGAGTTTTAATCTCACTGCTTGTGCTTAATATTTTTTACTGAATGCTAAAATTCAGATTGTGGGAAATACTGAAGATTGAAGGAAGTTGAGCAAAAAAGATTTGAGAGCCAGAGAGCCAGAAAAGAGAGACAAAAAAGTAATGAAGAACTGCTGAAAGCCGCAAACAGAACAGCATGTCATCTTCATCTTCATTTTAATAACAGCAAATTCTTTGTTTAAGACTGTGTTCTTCCATTAAGAAGTGTGTATTTTTGTTTGAAAGGTAACAAAAGAAAAAGTTAAATTTTATGTTCTAAATAGCCCAAAAAAGCAAGTTATATAGCCAGCTCTGTTTAAAATTATCCTGGCATAAACCACTTCAATCAAAGTGAGAAAATAAGAACCTCATACAATGAAGAAGACAATTTATGATTATTCCCATCACTGGAGTTTCTTGTCAGGGTTGACAGGTCTGAGAGATATTATATTCCGTCTGAAACCTTGTCAGACAAAACCACTGAGATGAAGTGTCAAAGGAATGCTAATGTTTTCTTTGTCTAGGCGGGCTTTATGCTTCCTTAAAATTGCTGAAACTGCATGATTGTTTGTTGCTCATTGTTCAGTAGCATTCACACACTCAACTAATTATTTCTTTCTTCTTTTCCAAACTTTTGCACTCTTAAAAAGGAAATTAGACAATTCATTTCTTAAAGATATTTACATCTGTTCTAATTAATAATACAAGAAAGAACCATTTGCAAACTTCCATGGCTTCCTCCGCTGCGGTGCCCCAAAGTTATGGTGATGAGCTTATCTTGGTAAAAATGAAGTAGTTTGTTGTTTTTTCACTCCTAAAGTAACTTTAATTAAATTACTCTGTCAATAGTGGTAACAAGATTTCTTTTGGTACTTTTAGAGAGAGTCCCATCTCCAGGTTAATAACCACCAACTGACAATTGCTGAACGTTTGCTAACTGATTATGAACTAAACCAATGGTTAGTAGGCAAAAGAGACAAAATGTTCTCAGTTGTGATGAACTATTTTATGTGGTATTTAACTGCTTCATTTTTCGAAAGCAGAAATTTTGGAAACCATAACTACTTGACACTTTTGCTTGTTTACCCTCATTTTTGAGGAAAGTATTTTAGAGTTTTCTCTCAGGTTTCTTTTTCCCCTGTGGTTTTTAGTATTATGTTAACTGTTCTCCCTCAGTGCTCTAACTGCAGTGCATGTAGAGAGAGAGAGCAGTAGGCAATAAGTGAGCAAAACAAATTATGCATCAAAACTGCGCTAACTTTGGCTACAATTATTTTTGGAATCTTCTGCACTTCCACATTGTGATATAAAGAAATGTTTACTGTTTTTTAAGTAACAGGGAAAGCTACAAGATGAAAAATGAACACCAGTTTTGTTCTAAGTGTCTGACAAATACAAGAAAGTCACCTTAGTTGTTGAGTCCTATTCTTTCAATGTTGCCAATTTGATCATATTTCTCTCCACTGTTATATAGGTTTTAACAGTGGTTTGGCAGAGGAGATTGTGTCAAATATGGATGAACTATGTGAGAGAAAAATAAAATTAATTTTCATTTCCATTTCTCACTTGAAATTCTTGATTTAACAAATAATTGTCAGTTTATGTTATTGCATCTAATATGTAAATTCTATTTCAAGAAAAGACAGTGAAGATGACTTCAGTGAGTTGTCTTTCATGCAGAAATTTTGGAGTAATTGATTTTCCAATCTTCATTTGACATTCTAATTTGATTATGCATTTAATTAATGAAAATGGGATACAGAAAGGTTTGTTACTGGTTTTCCCACTATTACATCCCTTTCAATTATAGAAACAGGCATAAGTGTCTTTAAAATAATTGCATAGTATCTGAGTCATCTAATGAAGCTTGATATAGGGGTATTTATATATATATAAATATATATATACTATAAAGAAATTCTTTAATTAGAGTTAGTCAGTTGGTATCCATCAAAAATAAGCTCATATCCCTCCTTCTTATATCAATTTTTAAAGTTCCAAGGCACAAACAGACTGAAATATTTTTTAAAGTTCTTTGAAAAAGTATTTATTGTCTTCAAACATGAACTGCTTACAAATAAAAATATTATTTTAATTATTACTTAAAAATAGGACAGAACTCTGTGAACTGATTTTGAATATTTTTTCTGAAAGACTGAAAATAGTTTCTTGCTTTCTTTTATTCTTACGAGTTGCATTTAATGCCACCAGCTAAGCATCATACTCTAGCTTGATTCGATCACTTAAGTTCTTAATTTCTGTAAATATTTGAAAGATATAGTGTTATGAGGTAAGCTTATATTTCTGGATGTAATAAATATTTGTAGAGATTACTTTTATAATAGTGTAAGCCCATAGCTTTTTTTTTTTTTTCTCTCTTCTTTGCAGGGTTTGCCCATATTCCTCTGGTTTGACTGGTGTGTTTTAAAAATCAGGGCACTTAATTTTGTGCTACCATTGGGCTCCACTGTACTCAATCAAGAAAAAAAAAAACAGGATAATATTCACTCTTGAGAAGAGTGAATATTATCCTGAGAGAAGTCAGATTACTCACCCTCTGGTAATGCCTAAATCTTGCAAATAACTGTTAAGGAAAATTAGCGAACTGATTTTTAAAATATATATCCGCAATGTAAATTTTCACAGGGTGTCGTGATTTATTTCAGCAACATTAAGTGCTACCCTATTGTGAAGAGATTTGAATGACTGGACAAGTGGGTTAAATAGAGTTTAGACTGTGAAGAAAATTGTGAAACGATGGGCTTCTGGTCAAGCAAACAAGTGATGAAAACAATTTCTAAGATATCTTTTTTTAAAATGTGATCTGCCTGTGTGAACAATGAAAAAATATGACAGCCTTGTTATCACAAGGTTCTCATTTCACATAATGAAAGCTTTTTTAGTTCATTTGCAAAAACAGCTTGAAGGGTTATGAAATTACTGAAGGCTAGATTGCACTAAACTTATTTGTTCTGATGAGATTTTCTTCATGTGAGCTGCTTGACTGAAGTCAATGAAAGTCTTCATACAAACACATTTCACCATGTAAAAAACACTTTCAGTCTTTCAGTTCACATATACATTGATACAACTGAATGAAATTAATATGTTACTTGAGAAATACTTTACATTTATAATATTGCTGATTTTCTTAATAAACTAGGTGTAGAAATCATGACAATATCTCATGGCCAATTGTGCAAGATATTTTATTTTACATGTGCTACAATTCCTGCCAAGGGGGTCAGTGCTGGCAATCATACTGCTGTACTGCTGTAAGATGGGAAGATTTCTGGTTCAGAAAACCAGTAAATTTCCTCCTTATTTGGAGACGATTGAATTAAAGGAAATTACAACTAAACTGCCAACACAGAAAATACAATAAATACATATTTGCGGGTGAACTGAAAACTGATGCAGTCTTTCCACAGCTCAGTTACAGTTCATGTATGCCACAAATAGATACTTTGATAGAAGTCTAACCACTTTCCATCTTAAGTCTGGGACAATCCTCACGGAGCAATTTGTTTCAACATATGAATTAATCTTGGGCAGTCATTGTAGAACTTATGTGATTTCCCTCTCAGCTATTACTCAAATTGTATATTGTTATTTAAATGGTTACTGGAAACAATATATTGGAGAAGATAAAAAATGTGTAAAAAAAATTTCAGATATTTATATATTTGTTTATTTTGGAGTATTTAAGTATGGTAGTTTTATTTACTATGACAATGAAATGTTGTTCACACTAATGGTGACTCAGTGTTTTGCTGAGTCTCTGTGATTAATGAAATACAATAACACAACAAAATTACTGTAATTTGGGGCTTGAATCTATGACACAACTCTTCTATTTGCTTTTCTTTGGGGCTGAAAAGGTTAGATGCCTATAAATAGTACATGATCCAATAATCTGTAGAATTGTCTGTCCTTTGCTTTTGAGAGTCTGTGACATTTTCTTTTGATGATACCAGATTCAGTAGCTCTAGAGAAATACAACTGTGCTGGAAGAAAACGGTTTCAAGACTGATTTCAGTTCCTGTAGCACAAATGAAGGCAAAAGCCTTTATTTGAGAAATAGATGTTATAGGGAAAGACAGAAAAGAGGAATTAACTCACCCCTCCCAGCGACAGTCCGGAGAAAAGGACGAGCTAAGGAATGTGACCCTCCCCTGTTCGTACTGTCCCGCCGCAGAAGGAGAAGGGCGGGGGAAGAGGGGGACCTGCGCAGACTCAGATTGCATGGGAAGTATCGCGGAGTCAGAAGGGGGGCTCTAACCTCCCCCCCCGCCCGCTCCGGGCACTCACAATCTCACATAGCTCACCCATTGGTTCAGGCTGTGACCTTGGAATTCCACTACAGTTCCATTTCTCTTTTTCTGTTAATACTTGCAATTTATTTATTTCTAGATGGCATATGTTTTGTCAGGGATAGAGGTGAACATGAAGTCTAATGATGTGGTCATACCCACTCCCATAAACAGTGTCTACTGTCCCAGCAGTAACCCAAAAACTCTTTTGTCCTGAGAGTGGGTTTTATGAATTTGTGCATCAACCTCAAATATTTCCTCTTATATTTTTTCATAAAAATAACTTGCACTAGGCAGCTTCCCCTAGAATCAATACAAAACTTCAAATGGTTACCATCAAATAGTTTTGATTTTGTTAGTGACAGTTAGTTTATATACAGTAGTTCTATTGCTGTGCAGCATCTGTAGGGCATCAATGTACTGGTGTTCTAGATGTTTCACTGTGAAGCCTATCTCTATGGAAAGCCGCAGTTAAGATGCCAGTAGACATGTCTGATACTCTAAATTGCATTCCTGTCTATTATATCAAATACAAATCCTTTCTGACTGGTATAAAAAGTTTGCCATGTTAAGGCATAAAAGTTCTAGTGAAAAAAATTTTAGTGTTTTTGAGCCTTGGCAAATTCTACTTGCTTGAGGATAAGTTTTAGTTATTCGCTGTTTTTGGAATCATTAATGATGGTAGATGGCAATGAGTGGGTTGTATCAATTGAATCTATTAAAAAGAAAAGAGAAGAAGAGGAAATATAGGAATTTAATCGTGACTTGGAAACACTGCAATCTTATTTGTCTATTCCAAAAATAGCTGGTGCTGTGAATATTTGTTACTTTTTAGCAAGTTAACATCAAGGCAGAAAGTCATGACTTTCAGTTCATTTACATATAGAAGAATAACTTGCATTGTGATGATTAAGGGAAATTTAAAGTATGACTGTTCAAGATCAACCTTTGGAGTATGTTAGTCCCCCATATTAGAAAGGTATCATGTTCTAGGGGCTCTGTTATTCTATATCTTATAAAAAAAATAAAAGCATTACATAAGGTTTAAAAGACTGGAAAGGATTGAGGGCAAAACACTATGGTTATTTTAAAAAGAATATTTTTTCTTCCCACAAATTCTCAGGGAAACATTACTGTCTTAATACAGTTGATTTCACTTTATCCATCCTTATGTATAGGAAGATCTCTATACTGTCATTCAGAAAGTGAGGAATGTTTTTCATCCTACAGCTACGTTCCTCTGTAAGTTCACCTTTTTTAACCACTGTCTTTTATGATACATATTTTTAGTAAAATACTTAGAAAAATTTCAAATAGAAATGGACAATGGCTAATCATTAAAAAAAAATTTAAAAAAACCACCAGGTTTTGGCTTTAAAAAGCAGTCTCATGTACAATGCTAATAATATTTCATTATTCTTGTATTATATACTAGCTCATGATGACTTCCCTTGCTTCTGAAATGAGTTGATGTAACTAATTTTTTAACACCAGTGGAAAAAATACCAGTGGTTAAGATCTGATAAGAGAGTGGTCTGTTATTAATACTGCTATTAGTAGAGGTAGTGGGAGACAAATTTCCCACTACCTCTACCAATAGCAGTATTAATAACAGACCACCATCTTTTCTGGTCAGCACACAGTAAAGATATCCCCTCGTTGTACAGGACCATGGTTGTGAGCATGCCCTTCCCACACGCACAAACAAGGTACATCCATTAACTTCTTTCTGTCTTTGGAGAAGTAGGAGTCACTGAACTGCACAGACCTGGGGAAAATGAGCTGCTCTCACACCAGCAGCTGCATAATAGGTGGGCTCGTGGGAACTGAGGCATGTTAGCTCAGTCTGATAAACGTGTTTCTGTCATGACAGATAAACCAGTGTAAAAGAACAGTTTTCATGACTTTCCTCTCCCCCACATGTCCTACGTTTTCTATTTTGCTTCTTACCCTCTTACATAAGCCAGTAATTGCGTCTCTAAACTTTGTGTCAAAAAGGTCTGATCTTCCCATTTCTACTATCTTAAGCTCTTTGAGTCTGGATCTCTAGAGAACAGCAAAAACTATTTCACAGTAGCTGAGCAGAGACCTAAAAGCTTTTTTGTTTGAAATGAATATATAAAATTATTCCTAAAGTAAACGTGCCACATTCAGTAGCACACCTCAACAGACCCAATCATAACAAGTTTACAAGATTAACGAAATACTTATTAGAATGTACGACTAATTTTCTTTAATTTGTTTGATTAAATGAGCATGAATAGTAGATTCTGCAATGGTGTTTCACTGAAGCAGGTGATATTCATTTTTATAGAAATGTAAATATCATGAATATAAAATATTTAAACCAATGTGTTTAAATAGTCATTTAAATAATGAAATTCTATTTCCCAAGTTAAGAATTTGCAAAAATTTAAGTATTTTGGCAAGAGTTCCTTCTCTTACTGCATTTCCCTTTTATTTCTTTTTGCTGGAAAAATCAACAGATATTCTAAGAATTTGTAAGTGATTACCTTGACTTCCTTTCTAATTAGCATAACTCGCATTAAAATCCAATTCTGATGTCTTATACTGAGTAGAACTTTACTCCTAGACTCGCTCTGTTAAAATAAACACATCTGCATGAAATGTAGCTAGTACAATTTATCTAATCTCATGTATGTTTTGCAGTGTCTGTTTTTAACAGCAACATAGCATTTGCACAAAGCCTGTTTCCAGCATTCTGACTTCGTCCCATAACTTCATAGGAAGCAAGAAGTAGGGGCAAGTTTTCATACTCCTACAAGCATGGTGCATAATTCATTTGGAATAATGACTGTAATTGCTCCAAAAACAGCAGGAATAAAGAGCTTCTTTACCCAGCATCAGCACTTATAACTGCTTATCTGAACATATCTTCCATTATGCAATGCAAGTGATAATAAACATGACATTGTATAGTTGAATTACAATGCATATGAACAGTGGCTCGCAAAGAGTTCAACCACTATTTCAGAAGAATACACTTGAAAGCATTAAGATCAGATGTGATTCAAAGGCAGGAAAATATCCAGTTTTAACCTCTAGAAAGTAATTATACAGAGCATAAATCATTAGGGCTTAACTGAAATGGAAATGAAATTCTATTAAAGAAATTATAAACTGAATCCTATCTGAATATTTGATTCTGCAAGGATACATCAGGCATGTGCCGTTATGACTAGAAGAAGCAAGCTTGTTTCAGGATCATAGAACTTTATTAATACTTCTATTTTTGTTCCCTTTGGTTAAAATAATCATGGAATATATTAATTATATAGATGGAATGAATTGTATCCTTCCTTGTATTCCCCAATGTTAGGCTGAACATCACAAATTGCTTATCAGCAAGTTGTATTTCTTTTGTTTAATTTCATTTCTCAAGCAGAATGAAAAGACAATAAATAAGTAGTTTAAATTATGAGAATTATTTCAATGATCCTAATGATAGAGGTAGAATGAACTTTTTTGGTTTTTTTCTAATGATTTTAACTGCTCTTTAGATTATGTGTAAAAATAACCAGTCTTTTAGATATTTTTTGAAGATTCATTAATTTTGTTAGAAGTGTTTAACTATTTTTTGCCAATGAAGATAATTTCTGATTAGCAAAATAGAAAAAGTGGCAGACATGACTGTCCTATCTTTCGTGAATATAGTCCATGCATTTGTTCCTGCAAAGCAGGAAAGGTCGTGGCTGTGAAGAGTGTTGGTTGCCTTGACTAATTACTAAATGTTGCTCACATAAATTCTGCTTACTTTGGTTACAGTAGCATGCCATTTTTCATTCACGAGCTCTTTGAAATTGGTTCTCCATCTGGTATTTTTTCCCCTGAAGAATAGATTCTGAAGCTATATTATGCAAAGGATATTAGTAAATGAAAACTATTGCATTAAAAATCTACAAACAGTAAAGATATATGGAGTAATGTGAATTGTAAGTATAATAGGTGTAGTATTAAAATACATATTCTAGATGCAGTTGTTTATTCGGAGGAAAAAAAGAACATTCATTATTTAAGTATGTGCTTTAGTTTATGGTTTTGTCTGTATGTGACTTCCTTCTGTGGCTCATCATCAAAAATTATTATCTCTGTGGCCAACTCTCTGTAGTATTGTTTAATACCTACAATTTTGTTAGTACTATGCTTCCTATACCTAAAGATAAAGCAATTCTACAATGTTCATTTCCACTGAGAAAGAAAATTATTGCAAAAAAAAGAGTTCAAATTCTGCATACTGTGAGGTAAACTTTAGTTCTCAGTTTAAAAAGTTCAGAAGGTAAGAAATACGTTTTGTTTTTCTTCTATTAAATATTTCTGATGTATTAAAATTCATGCTGCACTAGACAGGTACCACAGAAATTCTGGAGACTGAACTACACTGTTATCAAATGGGATTATTTAGCTTTTTTTTTTTTTTTAAAAAATGATCCTACGTATACAATATGATGGTTTTGACTCTCACTGTCTCTGTGATTCATTTCCCATTGTAAATGTGATGCATATTCAATTGTTCCTACTTCTGTATTTTTCTAGCTGAGGATTATTGCTACATGGGATACTTTGTATTTTTCTTTATTGAGTAGCATCTTGTTTTCTTTCTTCCTTCCTTTNCAATTTGTCAAGGTAACTTTCAGTTCGAATCTTATTCACTAAAGTGCTTGCAGATGCTTTCAGCTTGGTATTGTCTCTAAATTTAATAAGTGTACTGTCTGTTCCATCATCCAGGTCATTAATGAATATATTGAATAATATTGGATCCTGTACAGACCCCATGAAACCCCACTCAGTATTTTCTTCCAGCTTGACAGCAGGTCAAGCTCAAAGAACAGCTTCAAATTTGTTTGTTCATGTAGTTACAATAATGTCATCTCAGCTGCTTAATTTTAAGCTTATTTGTGAGGAAGGAATGTAAGACTGACAAATGCTTTGAAGCAATTAACATGCAGGGGATCTATAATTTCTCAATATTCTCAGGACTCAAAATGATTATAATATCTACTCTTTTTTTCCATTAAAACAGTATTTAGAACAAATTCATATAGGCTACCACAAGAGAAATGGAAACACATCAGTTTCAGTCCTACCACAAGGTAGCAAATTTCTTCAAGGAATCTATGTGTTTTTTTTATTTGTTTGTTTGTTTGTTTTACTTTATTTTTCTTCAGAGTCTAAATATTGATCTTAAATGACAGTGTGAAATTATTTCTGGGGATATATTTCCCATTATATTTTAAAAGTTTTCATAGTAACATCAGCCAGGAAAGTCAGAGTAAGCAAATCTTTATCAGCAAGACCCCCATAGAAATTTGATTACAATAAGTATGTTAATGAAACTTTCCTTAACAATTGTATAAAAATTATTTTCTGATTCTCATTTATGTAGGCTTATTCCAGGATACTTTTTAACTATAATCATACAAGATAAAAAAGAGCATACATTCCATGCTTATGAAGAAGTAAAATTAAGTTTCTCACCACCTCTTCGGATGATTAGGGAAGGCAGGATTTAAGAATTTTTGACTCTTGAACTAAACTGGATTTAACAGCTTCTTTTTTAATTTGAATGGATCAATGAAAAAATTGACTAGTGCATCTCAGCAATTTGCAAGTGTGGATAACTTGACCTGTGGAAAAAACTTTTCTGTCTCATTTGAGAACAAAATGCCTGTTCTTTTCCACCAACCATTGACTCTGATATTCACTGTCTGGAAGTGTGCCACACGGAAGCAGCCTGGTGATATCTCTGGAACTGTTTCCTATGATTGCCTCAGAAACTTTCATTTTGGGGAAAGCTCCAAAGCAGTCTTTCATCATTACATCAGTGCTATGTAATTATTTGAAATCGACAATGATATTGCAATAAATAGTAATATATATGTTATTTTTTCACAGGTATGGTGAGCTTTTGTTTGCTAAATAGCAGCTATATCAGTCATACCAGTTCTAGGCCATAAAAAATGAAGTATATCTTCCGGAACTGATATTTATATACAGAGTATTTATATAGCTGCCAGTGTACTGACATTTCTCCTCCAAATAGAAATCAAATAGCACCATCAAAAAGCCAATTTACAGACAAGTTTGTATTCTGAATGTTCATTTCTTACTTTATACTGCAAGTTTTGTTGTCCTTTTGAAGAAAAGCTACAGTCCCAGAAGGATATTAATGTCTAGAAGATAGGACCTCAAGCAGGGTTACGTTGAGCTTTAAATGTGTTAGACTAAGAAGAGATTTCTACAGGAACAGTGAATCAAGATTGTAAAGACTTAGGAGCTAAGCATAATCCCTGCTGTTTTATGCACATGAATTATTATTAATTGGCTTTTGAATACATTATTTTTACTCATTCCAAAAATGAAGTGGTTGTCAATTATGTTTAGGCAGTTTTTTTAAGTTGCGTGTTGCTTGTATTATGCATACATAGACATTCAAAAGGACTCTGCAGACTCTGGTGAAGTTGGGCAAGGCTGTTCTTTCAGTTGAAGCGAAGTAGAGTTGATTCCTAGGTGAAGAATATGCAGTGTGAGAGGGGAAGGGGAATGGATAATAGGGAATAAAGAAAAGGATTTAATTGTAAGGCTCATTTATTCAGTATAAATCAGATCCACAAATCTTGTTGAAACTGAATTTCCATGGGAAGTTTTTTTTTTATAAAATGACAAAGTTGAAGTTCTGACTTTTTTGCTGTTTGTGATAGAGTCTGTTCATCCCAAGTGTTGAGAAATTATTTTGTATTTCAAATCCATCACCAACTTAAGTATGTTCCTTTCAGTTTTTTAAAAGAAAGAATAGGTCCTGTACACCTGTGTGAAGATAGAACAAAATCTATTCATAGTTAACAATATACTAGAAAGTTTAAAACCATTATGGAAAGCTAAATTTGAAAATAAATCCCTTTCTCATCATTCATGTTTCTGCAGGAGAAATTGATCCTGCCACCTACTTCACCCTATGGAATTTCAGAACAGTGCTAACTCACAGTGGATGTGTTTGTAAGTATCTGTGACAGTGCTGAATGCTTGCGTAAGACAATGAAGAGCTTGAATTTTACATTCATAACATAGCTCATTTGATTACTATTTTCATTTGTAATCTGCTAAGGCAGTGCTTTGCACATGTCAGTTGTTTGCCAACATGGTGTCCTGATATAATTGTTGTTGTGAGGCTCAGTCTGTCCTTTCTGCAATCCAAGGTTTAATTTTCCTTTCTTGCTCTAAAATATATTAAGGTTACGGCTATTAAAAGCATCCTGGAAAAGAGTATTTCATATATACATTTTAGATTCTCTTATCTTTCCACTGATTGATCCTGTAAATTTACAGATGGAGTTAAACACTTTTATAAAGATACTATTTCACTTATAACTGCTCCAATTTTTTAAATAAAATATTTCCCAAATTGCTTGCAATTAAAATATATACATATATATAGTGGTAATCATTTATTACAGATTGTATGGGAATTGATAAGTCATGGCCTGAACTGATGGTTGAGCACTTGTTGAAGGGACACAGCCAGCTCTGGGAGCATGGGTGAAAGCAATTCACCTGTGTAACCGGAAGGGTTGGAACCAGGCAGGTTTCATCCCTCCCTCAGCCTCATTTACATGCTGGCTGCCCCAAGGGATGGATCTCTACTTGGAGATCACTCCTTTTGGAGTATTCAGTGAGCCCTGATCTTTGGGATAGGTAAGCAAATCTTTCTTTCTTTAACTGGGTTGTGACCATCACTATTTTTGTGTAATTTAGATTTAGTATTGCTTTTTTTCTACACAGATTAATGATGTAATCCTATAGCTTCTCCAGGTTGTAATATCATGTTGTTAATGACGTTACTAACTGCACCTAGGTTGGCATTTTTCACTTTGTGTATGGCAGTTCAATAACTTCCCATTCCACAGAGATTCTTAGATATTTTAACAGAGTAAATAAATCAGTTAAATAATTACTAGTAATAAATAAAAATATGAAGATTTACAGATCCTTGTTATAGATGAAAATCTTGAAGAAGACCCTTCAATTTCTATGGTTGATCTTTAGTTTAGCTGGGTATACTGGAAATTGTGTTGATGACCAGAAAACTATTAAATGAAAATGAATAAATTATATGTGACTCATAAGGGAATATGTTTTGATAACATCAGTAAGATAGATTTAGCATTAGAGACATTTAAATTCTTTATGTGTATTTTTTTTCTGGTTCATTTAATAATGTAAACAACAGTTTGCACTCTTGCAGCAAGTTCACCTTCATAGAATAATCTTTTTTACTGAGTAGCAAAAATGTATGCATTTACTTAAAAACCATTTTCCAGAAACATTTGAATGAATGGAGAGATTCTGAGTCAGCTTCTAGCAAAAGGCTTATCTAATGCCCCCTGTGAATGCTCAGTGTATTGTTTTGATTAAAGCTTGAATGGAAAACTGCTGATCTGAGGTAGCACATGTTATTCAAGATGCAGACAAAGCCATTTTCAGTTGTGTAAACTGCAAAAATGTTAGTGGTAGAATCACATAAATTTTGTGCCATTCAGCTGATACAATATGGGTTTGGATTGCTATTTGAAGATGGTTAGGATTAATGCTAAGTGTAAATGAATGACATTTCTACTAAATTTATCTGTAAAAGTGTCTTATTTGCAAAGATATTGAATTTTTCAGGATATATATGGGATAAAGATAGTTAGGTTTAGAGACACCATCTGGCTTTGCTGCTGCATACTATTTTCACATTTACCAGTTGGTTTAGTTTAATATAACTTCACAGTTGTTCAGTTTCCTGTAATTTACACACTTTCATTAGTTTTATTTTAGAGTACTGACTCCACTAATTTTTGTTACTACAATACAAGGTTTATCTTTTTATTTTTTTATTTTTAATTTGGAGCAGTCTCCCTCTCTTTATATTTCCCATCCCTCCTGATGCAGACTGTTGATGAAAAGCAAGGCAAAATGACTTGCTGGTGAAGAATGCAGTGATTCAGTGATGAAAACACCTTGATTCAGGTCGGATGTTAGGAAATACTAGTTCTCTGAAAGAGTGGTCCGGCATTGAAATAGGCTGTCCAGGGAGGTGGTGGAGTCACTGATCCTGTAGGCGTTCAAGAAACATATCAACAATGTATTGAGGTTTATGGTTTAGTTAAACATGGTTTAGTGAGGGGATGGTTGGACAGGATGATCTTGTAGGTCTTTTCCAACCTTAGTGAGTCTATGATTCTATTGGAACAACACTCTTGGCAAAAGCAGCTAAATTTTTAACAAGGACACAGTTGCTGTAACTTTTATTTAGTGTTATACTTCGTATATTAATGCATATACTACAGAAGTCTGAAGTTCGAATGTTTTAACTTGCAGAATAAAGGAAATTGAATCCAGAAACAAGGACCACTTCTGAAACCATGCCCTGCCCGCTTCAAATCTGTCAGGTAATTCAAATGTACTGTCCTCTTCCTGATCTAAGCTGATGTTCCACAGTTATAAATGAAAGGAAGATATGCAGGTGATAAGCACATTTGCAATCAAGTATAGGCCCTGGAATAGTTTTTCTTGCTACCGAGTCCTCTTGTTCAAAGAGCCATGTTACACATGGTAAATCAAGCACTTGTTAAAATAACTGAATTGATAATGCAACATAATGCAACATGCAGTTTGTTGCTATTACTCTGGTCTATATTTTACGATAGTCTATTTTCCTTTTTTCTTCTATTTTTTCCATTTTTAATACATATTTTAAAATATTATTTAATTATCACTAAAAATATTTGTAGCTTGTGAAGAAAAAAAGATAAAAAGATAACCCATTCTATAATTGATAGAGCTCCAAGAAGATGCATGTAGTTGTTGCTATACTGCTGTATATAAATACTGAGCTACTGAAGATATACATCCTTTGGAAAATTCTTTGTGGCTTGGACTTCTGGATGTATATAGTTATTTCATAAAATTTTTGAGGCAAGGGTAGCTCTTGAACTGTGTGCAATTATCTTGATGCCTCTAAGTAAGGCACCTTCACAAACTACAGCAGTTTAACTGGATGCCTTTATAAATACATTTTGTACATACATAAAGTAGAAAATATTTCTTGTCATTCTAGTAATTATATATATAGAATGACAATGAAATCCACACAAGATACGCAGAAAAATACAAGATCAGTCATCCAATAAGAATCCCACTGTAGGAAGAGTCCCCTGGGAGTCAGTTCTGAAAGGCAAAGGGGTCCAGGAAGGCCAGACACTCCTTAAGAAGGAAGTCTTAAAAGTGCAGGAGCAGGCTGTCCCTGTATGTCATGAAATGAGCCAGAGGGAAGAAGACCAGCGTAGCTTCACAGGGAAATTTTACTGACACTCGGGGAGACAAAGAGTCTACCTTCTGTGGAAGAAGGGACTGGCAACTTGAAGAGAGCACAAGTAAGTTGCTACAGTATGCAGGGAGAAAATTAGGCAGGCAAAAGCCTGGTCACTGTAGTAGAAGAAGAAGAAAAAAAATGTTTTTACAAATGTATTAACAGCAAGAAGAGAGCTAAGGAGAATTTCCGTCCTTCACTGGATGCAGTGGGGAACGTAAGCACTGAGGGGGAATCTGGTTGATGTTTATAGATATCTAGAGGGAGATGGGAGGCAAATGGATGAGGCCAGGCTCTTCTTAATGGTGTGTAGTGATAGGACAAGGAGCGATGAGCTAAAACTTAAACGTAGGAAGTTTCATACAAACACACAGAACAACTTATTTACAGTAAGAGCGATGAAGCAACTGGAACAGGCTTCCCAGAGAGGTACTGGAGCCTCCTTCTGTGGAGATACTCAAGACCCATCTGGTTGCCTACCTGTGAGACCTATTGTAGGGAACTTGCTTTAACAGGGGAGTTGGACTTGATGATCTCTTGAGGTATGTTCCAACCCCTGCGATCCTGCAATAAGAAAAAGAATGAGGTTGTCAATATCTTCTTTATATCTCATTTTAATTGTCAGACCAGTTATCCTCAGGGTAATGGAATCCATCCAAGGGTGTGCTGAGAGAACTACCAGAGGCATTTGCCAAACCACATTCCACCATCTATCAGCATTTCTGGTCAACTAGAAAGGTCTCAGAGGAGACCTTGGAGGCTTGTCAATGTGACTCCCATCCAGCATGGGTTCATGAAAGGTAGGTCCTGCTTGACCTTCCTCATCTCCTTCTATGACCAGGTGACAGGCACAGTGGTTAGCATAGCTGCCTTGCAAGCAGTTGACCCAGGTTGGGGGTTGGACTTGATGATCTCTTGAGGGCCCTTCCAACCCCTATGATTCTGTCACCTGCCTGGTGGATGAGGGAAAGGCTGTTGCTGTAGTTTACCTAGACTTCAGCAAAGCCTTTGATACTGTCTCCCATAGTGTTCTCCTGGAGAAGGTGGCAGCCCATGGTTTGGGCAGGTACACTCTTTTCTTGGTAAAGAGTTGGCTCAATGACCGGGCCCAGTGAGCGGTGGTGAATGGAATTAAATCCAGACTCCTTGCCAGGAGATCAGCTTTGTTTAATTTCTCTATTGGTAATTTGAATGAGGGAATTGAGTGCACCCTCAGTACGTTTGTAGAAGACACAAGCTGGGAGGAAGTGTAGATCTGCCTGGAGGTAGAAAGACCCTTCAGAGGGATCTGGACAGGCTGGATCACTGGTCTGAGGCCAATGGGATGAAGTTCAACAAGACCAAGTGCCAGGCCCTACACTTTGGTACCAACAGTTCCATGAAATGCGACAGACTTTGGGTAGAGTAGCTAGAAGACTGTGTGGAAGAAATAGACCTGGGGGTCTTGATCAGTGCTCAGCTGAGCATGAGCCAGCAGTGTGCTCAGGTGGCCAAGAAGGCCAATGTCATCCTGGCTTGTATCAAAAATAATGTTGCCAGCAGGAGCAGGGAAGTGATCATAACCTCTGTAGTCAGCCCTGGTGAGACCGTACCTTGAGTACTGTGTTCGGTTTTGGGCCTCTCACAACAAGAAAGACATCAAGGTCCTGGAGCATGTTCAGAGAAGGGCAGGAAAACTGGTGAAGGGCCTGGAGCACAAGTCTTAACAGGAGCAATTGAGGGTACTGGGATTCTAGTTTGGAGGAGAGGAGGCTCAGGGGAGATCTTGTTGGTCTCTACAACTCCCTGGTAGGAGGTTGTAGTGAGGTGGTGGTTGGCCTCTTCACTCATGTAACAGGAATAGGACGAGAGGTAATGGCCGGAGAGGTTCAGGTTGGTTTTTAGGAAAAACGTCTCTGAAACAGTGGTCAAGCACTGGAGCAGGATGCCCAGGAAAGTGATGGAGTAACTGTCTCTTGAGGTGTTCAAGAAACATGTAAATATGGTACTTAGGGATATGGGCTAGTGGGCAATATTGGTGGTAGGTTGGTGGTTGGACTGGATAATCTTAGAGGTCTTTTCCAACTTTTCTAATTTAGAATCATATAATTATTAATATGGAAGGCTATACTGACTGGCATGCAGAAGGAGGTTAACTACGGGCAATAGAATAAATGTGTCTTAACATTAGACTGCAAATGTACTGAAGTAGGAGAACTTCATATCTGTATCTTGTAAATACCTGCACGCTACTGCTTATACTGCATGTACAACTTCTGGTGTATGAATCACTTCGCATAGCAAGCATATTTTTATATAAACATGCACGTTTAAAATCAGTGCTTGAAATTACTTTATAATTAAGGTATTATTTTCCATATATGCAAGCAATTTTTTAATATTATTAATTCATGAGTAATAAAGCTAGATTTTCATTTGTTTTTCAAAGTTTAAGATTCATTTTGCAAGACATCT
This sequence comes from Pavo muticus, assembly GCA_016647715.1. Taxonomy (NCBI): domain Eukaryota; kingdom Metazoa; phylum Chordata; class Aves; order Galliformes; family Phasianidae; genus Pavo; species Pavo muticus. Next base: position 50,403 of record JACDJE010000726.1, read on the forward strand.
TATTTTGGTATAGTTATCAAGAGATAATGAGCCAGTAGTCTAGCTGATTATGGGATGTCCTGTGGTGTAATCATCTAATATAAAATACACATTATTTTATGTTCATTTCCCCAAAGCAATTGCATATTTTTTTTTTAATTCGGAGCAGTTTAGCATTCTGTGCATTGCAAATTTCGCATTAGAAGTCTCTAGTTAAACATAGGTACAATGCTTAGTATTCTGAAAATATGCTGAAATAGCTATGGTTTCTAATTATAAGAAAAGAATTAGGTCAAAATGTAAGTATTAAAGGCAGCCTGCTATAAAACAAAATGGAAAAAAATATATGCACAAAAACCTTCTAAATATTTTCAAGTAATTTGTTAAACTGATTCTTGTGGAATGACAATGTGGATGACAGTTTCTCTGTAATCCTGTGGAAAGCTAGTCTGTGGTTCTAGGTGGAAAGTTAATGAAGTGGTATTGTACCTGCAGTTTTTAGTGTTTCTGCTTTTGCAAAGAGGAAAGCTGAGAAGAGCTTAGAAACCCTCTTCTCCGGTTCATATGGAACTGCATGCTTCCAGAAGGCTGACTTTCAGTTACTGAAGTGCTGTTTCCAGGATACCTTTCAGTGATCTCAGTAGAATTTTCTAAACCGAGAGTGACTTGTACTGTATGTGTGCCAGGCACCATACAAATAGGAACTATTTTACCTAACTCACGTTTAGACAAGACAAATTTGTTGGAAAAGAACTCAAGCAATAGGAATCTTAGAGATATCTTGCATCAGGACCAAGCAGTACAAAAATCTCATGATCCTCATTGTTGTGTCCTTGGGTTTAGATCACAAATTGTTTGATTCATAATCAAAATAATTAAAAAAAAAAGAAGTACTTTGAAAGCTTTCATTTGTTTTGCAGCCCATCTATTTTTTACTTTCAGTGGAGGCCCACAGAAACTGGTTATCTGTTGTCAATATGGAGTGTCTGAGTAAAGAAAAAGTATTCCAATCCTGTGCTGCTTTTCAATATTAGTAAGTGTCCAGTGTGCATTTCCCAGGGCACTTCATTATTTGCTGTGCTGCCCAACTTTGCTAAATCCACACGAACAAACTGATCTTTCAGTTGTTATAGCACCAAATTTGCACATGGGAACTAGAGTTGTATAATCATCTATAAATTGAGGGAGCTCTTTTCCCAGACATTATCTATTCCAGAAATTATAAATTTCAGGTAGGGCTTTTTTCTTATGTGAAGAAAAATCTCAACATTTCAGTAAGAATTTTAAACATGCTTTCATTTGTACTTTCATTTCACTCTTAGCTTAGTTAGTCTTCAGCTATCTGATCATACTTTTGTGAGGAAATGCTGCTGCTCTTCCCCTTCCTTCCCTTTATTTTCTTTCTAAAGTATATCAATTTAAGGGGAACCTAATCGTAATTAAACAATGAAATCATTTTCTTGCACATCATAATTATTAAAAGCTGAGTTCTACCCTATTTTTTCTCCTGCAACATATACAGTTTCATTCTTGCCTACGTATTATTTTGCCAAGGCTGTAGCTTTGGTTCTGATGCTATAGGCCCATTCCAAATATCAATTGAGATGAATGAGTCTCTAGTTTTTTCCAGTTGGTACTGGATTATACTGTAGTAGCCCAATGGGAAATTAGAAAAGCAATTACTTTTATTAAGAAGCTTAATTGGATAGAAAGACCCTTTCAAAGAACTTAATCTCAATTGACAGCTCAATTAAAAACAATACAGGATGATGGCATCGGCAAAGTGTTGCTTCCTTGCAAGAGATTTTACAGTCAGTATTAATTATCTAGATCTTCTTTTGTGAATTATGATGTTTTGAAAGCTTAATCTGTCTGTTTGCAAAGTGGAATGCAGATGGAACTACAGCATCACTAACTACTGCTACTTCCATAGCCTTCTTAATGCCTTTTGGTAATAAAGTATTTTTCAAAGTTACTTTTCTTAGGAATCAGGATCAAACACTTCTTTTTCAGATGTATAATTTGGATGCACATGTGATATTTGTCCCTTTGCCAGGTTGAAAGTGATTTTTTTTACCCATCCTATAGTTCCTAGCTTCTCAGCAGTGTTTATCTTGGGACAGGTAACATCATGCCACATGCTTCCTGAAGATTCTATCATCATATTTTAGGAGGTTTTATGCACTATTATCCAATTTCAGATACTATTAAAATTACATAAACTCTCCATAGCCCTTGCAGATATTTTAAACAAAATATATAATAAAGCCTATTTTTTTTTGTTGTTATCTTTTTAACTATTCATTTCAAGATTCTCCTTAATTTACAGCTCATTAAACAGAGTTTCAGTTTCCACACTATTGTTTTCTGGATAATTTTCTATTTCTTCTTTTATCATTATTTAGTTTCTTATATATGGAAAATTAATGAGTCATTTCATCTGGTTGAATTCCTCAGCTTTCTCTCTGACCTTTGTTTAAGGTCTTCTTTCATTACTTTGCATATTGCTAACTGGATTCTTTTTTTTTTTTTTTTTCCTAGAAAGAAGATTAAAGTACACTTCTCTTATGCTGCGTAAGAAAGATACCTCTATTTTTATGTATCAGAATGCCATCTGTAGCCTCTAATGACCAAAAAAACAAAAAACAAAACAAAACAAAAAAAAAAACAACAAAAAAAAACAACCCTTCTTTTTGAGTATTCAGTAAAACAAATTGATTTTTTTCTATTGTATCACTAATGGTACAATCTAATTACTTCTAATTGATTAGATATGTGACATTTAATTTAAAAAACGTAAATTAATGTGAAATGTTGGATTGTAAAGGTACACCTGAGATGATCTTATTTGGTATGATTTTTAGTTAAATCAAAGCTCAGCATTTCTATTAAATGTGGGCCACTATTTCTTTAAGGAGGATGAAGTAGCTTTGCATAATTTCTCTTTTGACAAACTTTGCAGATCTGGCTATTGTGAGAATGGATTGGTCCCTCAGGCTGAGAAAATAGCTCAGTTATTTAAGAGGAAGCTTTGAGCAATTAATGGCTGTCTTTGCAAATTAAAATTGTTTTGCTGCAGCACTTCTGTTTAAAATGTAGATGTGTCATTTTGTATTCAGCTTTGCCACACTTCTTAATGGCATTTTGAAAAACCTGTGGAGATCTGAGTGTCTGGAAGGGCTACAGTGCAACTCTACAATACCTCACTGAGTGTTTATATAGGGATAGAAGACTTGTACAGCACCAGCCTCCTGAATGCATTTATCCTCTGTCTTCCACTTCCAATTGCTTCATGCCAGGCATTCTGTCTCTAGTACTTCCAGCTTCAAATAGACCTAATACTGGGTAAATTGAAATACTTATGCTTATATAGAAAGATCCTAAAATTGCCCTGTCTCCCACAGTGTTCATGTGGGTCAGCTGAGAGACCAAGCAGAATAGTTAATCGTGATCATGTTGAAACCTTTCTTCCAGTCAAGGTGCTAAACTGGGTGTCTCTCACCTGCTTGGCCATTGGCTTTCATAAAAATTATATGAATGTATTATCCATGAGTTCTGTTCTTCTGCAACTCTTAACTGTATGTCACATTTAGTTAAAATTGACCTCTCTTTTTGAACATTATTTAAAAATAGGGAGTAGGAACATCCAAACCTCGTTTCTCTTAAAGAAACTTAAAGCTGACTGAAGACAAGGTAAACAACAAACGCTATTAGATCATATGTAGACTTCTGAATAGTTTTACACAGTAGCACATTTTTCTGATTGGTATTTTATTTTATAGAAGGCTTCTAGTTCATGAATTCCTCTTGGAAATTCATCTGAAATACTTTCTCTTATACAAGAATATTGTTTATCCAGAAGTGCTAGAGAATATGGCTCTTAAATATGACAATATATAAATAGAATCAGAGCTTATTTCCTGGTCTTCCTAGTTGCCCTAGTTTGTTTATTTCTCTGTACCAGTGTACAGCTCTTACTTGATTATTCATGATTTCTATACTTTCTATTTGTGTCACTGCCATATTCTATGTTATGTTTGAATGTTTGGACTGCAATACATTATGAAACAATTTTCTGATAACTTACTGTAAAATTACAGCAAGCAGTTATCAGTAATAGACATGTCTAAATTGCCTTGCTGATCCATTTCTAAGGATTACTTAACTAGTGGTTCTCTGCATGAAACACATGCACATTTAAATGTGCACTTAAAATTCAATCACCCTTTGCTGTGCTCGCCCTGCATCGCATGAAGCGTGTAAGGTCTGAAGAGTGAGACTAGTAGAGAAGAGTATACACACAAAAATCAACAACTACTGCAGTGCCATCAGAGAAAATAGTAAAAGGAAAAAAGCGGAGGTTAATTTATCAGTATGCTGTTATGTTTTAGTATTTCTAATGTTAAAAACAGCTTTACGACTAATTAATTTTTTGTGAAATATTCTGTCACCTTCATTAAAAGGAAACTGAAAGGTACTTTACAAAGTACGGTACTATTTTAATAAGACCTGATTTAGACTCACCTCTAAGAACAAATTTTGTTGTAGCTTTAATATCACAGAACTGGGGGAACAACAAAGCCAAACAAACAACAACACAGAAGCAAGGAAGTTGGACTTGGCAATTTCAAGCTGAATTTACATTTTCTGAAGGTGATTCAGGTGAGGAACTGAAGAAGACCCTATACCAATGCCTTATTTCAGAGCCACTTACATCACAGGAGCTCTGCTGGTTGCAGCACTATTTGGAATTGTCAAGCACAATGTATTCTGTATCTCCCATTCTCATGCTTCAAGCCTACCTTCCTTATTATCTGTGTCAGGTGAAGCCTCCTACAGAAGGATCAAGGACTAATCATTAAAGGGTAAAAATTCTAGATAAGGTCTGAAATTCCAACTCGCAAGTGCTAAAGCACTGCACCAAAAATAACTCTATGCAGGTGGATGACTGTTCATACATATGCAAATGTACAATATCAAGGATTTACTTTCCACATAATAAGCCCGAATATATAACTGACAGAAATGAGTAGAATTTTCAACATCAGAGCTATTTTGTGTTCTGTGAAATGGGCTGTGCATGTTTATTCATATTAGCAGACTGGCAGTAGTGATTCCATCCAAGATAGACAGACTAGTCATGAAAATAAGAGCTCATCAAAATTAATAAAAGTTGAAGTGTTTTTTATACATTGAAGCAGATAATTCTCAGCACTGCAGAGTTATTAAAGCTAAACTATAATAAAAAATGCTGAATTACAGAAAATGGAGGAAATGTCAGTTGGTAATATACTTGCTCATAATCTAAGCGTAGAATAATATGCCTAAAAAGTGTAATTAAGATTTGCATTCAGGAGGTAGGAAATGCATGGATTGTATTTGTTGTTTGGTTACCCAATTTGTGTTTAATTTACTATTTAGAAACAAACATTTCTTTTGCCACAAAGCTCTAAGGTTGAGCTTTTTCTGTAGGTTGGGTGAATAATACATACATCGACTCTTAGACACCAAAACCAGATATCAAACTACTGTGCTCACTGCTCTATGAGATTTCACAGCAGAGGAATTAATGGATTTAGATAAGATCAATCAGAGAAGTAAAATATACATAAGGAAATAAGGGTCTTGCTCTTCAAAACGGTATGAAAAATCGTCTAGACAATCTAGGCAAACATTTATAATCTAATACCAAGTGTGTGGCTCCTGCTGCCTAATGTGAAGTTCAATGTTTTTTGTTTTTCAAAACTCCTTAGAAGTTGCACATATTCATATATCCAAAATTGCAGTAGTCTTCCTAGTTGTTGTGTCATCATGACAGTTTCTACAAAAGTTGAACTAGTCCTTTCAACAGCTTTTTATAATAAATTTTTCAGAGAACATCCAACAAGCATCCATACCATCTGCAAAAGCATCATGATTTCCTTTTATAGCTGTCAGACAAAAGAGAAACTGATGGTATAAAATGTAGAACTTTTTTCAATTACTTTCTGAAGGGATTCAAAGTCTCCACCTCTCCTTTAGGTCAGAATTTTAACACCTAGTCTGGTCTTGATGGGATTTGAGTTTAAAGAACAGGTTTTTTTGTTTGTTTGTTTGTTTGTTTAATTGTATCAAAATGACAGCTCAAAGTATGGCTTTATAGATTCCCTAGGTGAGAAGCATCCTTGATCCCAGGAGAAACAGAAAACGTAAACCAACGTTCTTGGTCTTTCTGAAAGGATGTGAATACTGTATTATTATTCTGGTTTTGGTCCAATTAATTTTTCTGTGTTGGCCTCCATTCACAAGAAATGAAAAAAATTTAATTATCTTCCTATAAGGTAAGTGTTGCAGGTGTGTATTTGTTGAGAACGAGAGGTCTGTACTGGGGCATCCGCACCATGCACTTTAACTGCTGAGCAACCCTGGGAAATCTATTCTAGGTAAACCTGCTTGAGCCAGGAGGGTTGGATCAGCTGGCCTCCAGAGGTCCCTTCCAATCTCAGCTATTCTGAGATTCTGCGAAGTTTTTGGAACATTACCACTTTGCCCTGTGTCTGTATTTTGATGTAAATACAGTCAATTCTCCTGTGGTTTGTACAGACCTTGATTCCTGTGTTTGTACTGGGAATACTTAAAACATGGTTGCTATACTTAGTCTCCCCAGGGGGTTATGAAAGAAAATATCCCACAGAAGGCCCAGGCAGGAGTGAAACATTGATCTGCAAAATATATAAAAATATATAAAAATAAAATATATATATATATTAAAAAAAAGGTAGCTGCGGTTGTCTTTAAAAGTAGCATTTTTGTTACCCAGAGGAAAAAAAAAATCTGACTAAATACTTCAGGTTTATAATGTTAAGAGAATTTTAAAAATCACAGTCTTAAATCACAGTGCTGGTTTTGCGTGCATAGATCCCAAATATCAGTTAATTAATGGGCCAAAAACAGAACTGGAATATATCTAAGCATACCTCTAAATGCTTTTCTCAGAGGATCCTGTTACTCTCTAAAAATAATGACTATTTTAACCTTATTTATATGGTGTACGTCTAGAATTATCCGTATTGGTAGCTCTGACAATGGCAAATAGAATAGAACTTAGCTATTAAATAGCATGTTCTGTAAAATAAAATACAAGAGCAAAAGATGATAAAATGCTAAATATACCACTGGAATCTGTTTGTAATTATTTCCAGAGAAGTCAGTGGAAAATGCTTTTTTGTACATACTTTCAATTGTAGAACATCACATAAAACATATCATACCAACATAACATAACAACATAAATGATCACATAACAAATATGAGCATTTTAATTATATTATCTGGTAAGAAGTATAAAAAAGTCTTATTAATAAAAAAAAATATAAAGCAAGTTATCTAAGGGATCTGCAATGGAACATTGATGTGTATAATGCATATACATATTTTGAGATAAGGCATTGATGGCCAAGAGAGTGGTATGAGGTACATCAGGTAAATTTTTAAGGATCTACTCTGTTTTTAGATACAGCAAAATATCTTTTAAGGCAATATTATAAAATATATTGTTCAAGTGATTTGAGGAGATATGTTCTGCTGATTGATAGATCAGAAATCTAACTTCAGAAGGAGAAAAAGAAATCATCAATTTGACCAATAACTATGGAATAATCTGCAATATAAGGACTACAGAATAGAACAGATTCTAGCTAGTCACTATTTGCCGCTAATGATTTATCTTATTTCTCTATTGCTTTAAAACAAATGAAAGTTTATTTTTGAAGACTCCTGGTGACCTCCTCATTAATAACTTAAGCAAAATTTTTTTTTTTCTTCTTTCATTGTTTGTCATCTTTCTGTCTACTCTCTTGTAAGCTTGACTTTTCCTTTTCTGTTCCAAGAAAGGCACAACAGGTGTACCAGAAAATGAGTACAAAATCACTGTAAGGATTTTAAATAATCGGAATAAATTACGTTATCTTTGTATGTGGAGAGGGGGTATGGGAAAGAAAACAAGAATTTTTGTTTTCTAATAACATTTCTGTTCTAATATTTCTATAGGTGTCTCCATAAAGCTACTGTGGAAACAACATGGAGATATAGAGTTGCAAAAGAGTTTGTTCTAAAACTGCAGACCAGTTAGTGAAAATTTGAATGCTGGAATGTCTATTTTTGTTCTCTTTCCAATGCTTACTTCTTACATTGTATTTTTTGAATCCAAAGAATTTTGAAATACTGTTAGTACGCTATGTTTCTTCTTCTCTCTGTTCTTTACCTTGTGCTGCAAGAACACGGAAGTTTACCCTTTGCACTGTTTCTATTTTCACTGTAATTCCATGAATCATTCTTCTGTTTCCCGCTTCATTATTGATTCCTTAGATCTTTAGTCAGCTATTGTCTTAGTAAGTCCCGCGCTTTTCCCCTCTATCATAAAAGCTTTGTATATTTTTAACGATCTGTTAAAGTTCTACACTACCTCTTATCATGTATATTCTGTTCTATACTACCTGTGTCAACACATAAATTAAGGAAAAAGTAGATGTTCTCAGTTCTCTTCTGTTCACTCTTATCATAGATAGTGTAGGCAGATGATTCGTACAAATATCAGCTATGTACGTATTTATTTGTTTGTTTATTTATTTATTTATGGAGACAAGGCAAGCTACTGCTGACTTTCTTTGATCTACCTGTAGGAAGTACATATGCAGGTATGACATTAAATGTAAGAAACCTCTGCAAAGCACAATTCAGAGAAAATTTGGAAAACAGAGGATGAAAGACAACAAACCAAGACAACAAAAACCAAGAACTCATCAACATGTTTTGCATTTTGAATTTTATTAACAGGAATGATCTTTGTGCAAAGTGCATATAGTTAACTAATAACATCTAATAATTCAGGCTATCAGGACTGTGAAATGATTACCATTTACCAGAGAATATATTACACTTAGATTGCTGATAAATTACATTTAAAATAAAAAAAAGCCTACCTATAATAACTTACTTTGGTTTTTGAAGGTTAAATAGTGATTCCTAACTGTGTGTTCAGATTCAGCAAATGTTTAAGGACATACTATGTCTTTTTGCATAGTTGAGACAGTTCAGTAAACACACAGATGATCATTAATGTTTTAAAATCATCTTTTCAAATATAAAGCCATCTTTGAGATATTTTGTAAATATCCTTCTTTAATGACAGTTAGCCTGATGCTTCTTTTAGATATCCTGTGTATATATATACGAGGCGTAGTGAAAAAATTTTGCATGTCACTGCTATAATGCTACATCAAGAAATATACAGTAAATGCTTTTTGCCCCTTAGCTCCAGCCTAGCAGAATATTAAACAATTTATAGAGTTTAATAGTCTTTTATATTACACCATTTAAGAATGAATGAGTTAGCAGACATCTGCTTCTTAGATAATCTTTAACCAAATAGTACTTTCAGACTGAATAAACATTTCTCACTTACTATGACTAAGGGCTCATTCCTGCATACAGCTGAAAGAAGTTGAACTTTTCATGTAGATTAATGAGCTGCCCATTTATATATCTGAAAATCTTCCCATTGAGATAAGATGGCTTTAGAGTAAGATCTATCTTTAAAATAGGAGCAATAGAGGAGAAAACTGCATATGTAGACAGAAGTAAAAATGAGTAACAAGAAAAGAAATATAGATTTTAATTCACTGAAAGGTACTATAATCCATTTGCTTTTGCTTAAAGTACTAGAAATGCTGTTATAAGTCCAGAGTATAGAATAATATAGTAGTAATTCAAATATCATTGCTCTTACATGTCAGTCTATATAATCAATGCCTTATCTATGCGATAATTAAGTATGGAAATTTCACTACAGCCTCCCGAAACTGAGGCCTATGAAAGAGGCTAAGGGAACTTGACTTGTTCAGCCTCGAAAAGGAAAGCTTTAAGGAGACCTGACAGTAGCCTGTCAATATCTGCAAGGGGGCTCTCAAGAATCTCAAGAATATGAGCTCTTCACAGTTGTACCTGCTGGGAAGAAAAGAATAAATAGGCAAAAAGTGAAAATAAGTGTTCAGACTGGATGTAAGGAAAAATTTATTCACCACGAGGACTGTACAGCATTAGAACAGGCAGCCCACAGGAGTTGTGCTCTCTCTGTCTTTGGAAGGTTTCAAGAGAGAACAGTAAACCTCAGATCAACTTTGTCTAACCTCATGTTTGATCTTTACTAGAGGTTAGAAGACCTCAAGTTATTTTTAGCCAGAATTATCCTATGATCCAGTATTGAAAGTGTATCAAATATTGAGAAGTGGGAGAAAATCAGTCTCTCTGAGTTACTTGCTGTGTTCCTATCCACACAGCTCATTATGGTGTTGGCCATCTTTGCTGCCAGGGCTCCCTGCAGGCTCATGCTCAGCTTGCTTCTAAAACCCCCAGGGCTTTTCTAAAGGAGGTAGTGCCCAGCCTGGTCCCACAATTGCAGAGTTTTTTCCTTCCCTTGTGCAGAATTTTGTTTCTGTTCTTGGCAAATTTCATAAGGTTCCCTTCAGTCCACTCTTCCAGCATGTCTAGGTCCCTCTGGATGGTAGTTTTGCCCTTAAACATGTCAATTAGTCCTCCTAGTTCATGTCTGTCCCCTGAGGTGAACTCTCAGACTCAAAGAACATGCATCTGTGTGTCTATCTGGTCACTGATAAACGTGAAAGGACAGGCTCCAAGATAGATCCCTGGGCAATTCTAGCTGCTGCCAGCACCAGATAGAGCACAGTCTGTTAACAGCTATGCTCTGAGCTTGACCAGCTAGCAGTTATTCACCCTTCCATTTCCCACCTATGTAGTTCGTAATGTCATAATGTGGATACTAGAATGTTGTGGAAGAAAGAGTAGAAAGCCTGATACAGCCATATCCACTGTTCACCACTTGTCCATACGTTCAGCCATTTTAATGCAGAAGACAATCAGATTGATCAGGCTAGATTTACCCTTGGTAAATTCATGTTGACCATTCCTATTCACCGTTTTCTTCTTCATGTGTCTCCAAATGTGTTCCAAGAGGATTCACCCCAGGATTCTCCTAGAGGCAGAAACAAGACTGACTGACCTGTAGTAGTTAGGGAATCAAGCAAATGTACCCATATATCAGTGACAAACCAACAGATGTAAAAGTAAATACTTTCAGTATTATATATTAATGTCACTAAGGAAATGGTATTTCAGGGAGGGAGCAGTATATTCCTAGTGTAAACTGACATTTCCTGATGAAAATACACAAAGTATATAATTTACTGAGTGAAAGATGCTTTTCTTTATACTACATTCCCATCGCTAAAAAAAAAAGAAAAAGAAAGAAAGGAAAAAAAAAAGGTGTACATTAGGTGATTTAAGTTTTGAGAAGTTTCCTTTTTTGGTGAACTATATCTGCTTCTGATAACTACATATTCTGAAACAGATTTCCCTTATATACAGGTAATTTATCTCAGCTGAATTCATGTGGAGTTAGATTAGTTTTCAATAGTTTACACCTGTGACTTCGTACAGTAGTGCTATCACTGAAATCACCTTTGGAAGACTGAACTCTCTTTCTCCCAGAAGTACTAATATACAATAACTGCAGATGATTGATACTGTTGCAACTTCTCAATAGCAAATAAAAGGCAATGGAGACTGGGAATTGTTTTCACTGTTAAGGTTCATGGGTTTGATGCTTTTCTTTTTCACAAATGATAAAAGGCTTAGGGCTATCAGTTGATGATAAAGGCATATTAAACAAGCGATCTAAAGTCATGCCTAGCAACACAAATAATTTAAATAAATATTCAAACATGGGCAGAAGGATAAACAGTTATAAGTTTATTATTTTTAAATTCTGGCTGTGGATCCTTGACATCAATTATTTTCTGTGCTGTGAGAGAATGAGCCGTTAAGGGTCAAACTTTCTGTATATTTTAATATTTTTATGGTATGTGCTTGAATAAAGAAGGAGAGGAGACTATGGGCAACATGCTGCTCCTAGAACTGAAACCAGACCGAAGCTGCTGACATGAATGTGCTACTCTCAAACAGTCTTTGAGCTCCAAGCTGAGGAAGCTCTATCTGTATTCCAACTGTCGATCCACCATTGAATTGACCTATTCTAAGAACTGCACATACAATAAGCCTAATTCTAAGGCTAGCCACATGGATAGCAGACTTCCTAAGTATATTTCAGTGCAAACAAAAAATGTTAGCATCCCTTAGCTTGACATCTTTTCTGTTGATCTTCCACAGCTTTGCTATATTGAGTTGGCTTTGGCCTGCATGGGGGTTGCCTCCTTTCAAAGGAAAATTAAATATTTAACAAAGTGGTTTATTTTTCTACTTGAGCAAAGATCTAGTTGCTTTAAAGCTGGAATTGACATTCCATGATAAACAAAAACTTGGTGGACGTTTTCCATTTCAATAAGAATGGAATTTGTGGAAGTTGTACACTGTCCCAACATGCAGCAGAAGAGAACATCAAAGGTCCAACTTAAGTGAGTTGTACAAAAGTTATACACAGCATTAAGAAATGGTTGTAACTGTGAAACATTATTTTAGCTAGTAATTTTGATTCTGATATGACCTTATGTAACTCAGAGTGCTTGAAAGCAATTTTTAAAGCAAAATAGCCTTTCAAAACCAGGCTCCCTCCCCCAAGCCACTAAATCAAGCACTTTATTGCAGAGCCTCTATTTTTTTTTTTTCTGTTGTACTGCAATGATTTATCACAATTAAGTAACTAGTCATTGTACTTCAGTGTTTTGATCCATATTTAGTAACTCAAGGTTCAAATATACTGTGACTGAATTCCTTCCCTGGGAGAAAAAGAATCTCTTGAAATCCATGTTTTAAAGGGAAAGCAATATATTCAATGTACAAGACTAAAGCCAAGTACTTGTCATATGCTACTGACAAGCTTCTGTTTGGAAAGATATCTATAAGGTTGGCTACTGGGTCTGAAATATAAAGTGAAAATTTGTGATACTGACCTTCATTGAATTCCTTTTCCCAAAAGTTATAGAGCAATGTTTTAAAAATAGTATTATTTTCCATCATTATTTTTATTTTCATTAATTATTTTTATTGTATTATTATTATTATAATTTGTGTGTATCTGTATGAAAAGAGAAGAATGGATTTTTATTTTTTTAATAGACAGTGGGCATATTGAGCATAATCAAAATTATATCACACCATAACTTTAGTTGTGAGTGCATATATTCCACTTAGTATATGGTAGAAATATGTATGTATTGTGTTATATAAGATAAAAATGCATTTCCCTTGTACATTCCCTTGAAGCTTATCTAAATATTCAAGCTGTTTTGTTAAACAGAAAGCTGGAGAGATAATGAATTTTGGAAACCAGCTATGTGGTTAAGTGCCTTTTACCATGTTGTGTAGAAGCTAAGTTACAAAGAGCAAACAGCATGTAGTCTAATGCTTACAGCAAGTTAGGTGAATTAAGGAATCCCCCTCTAAGAAACCAAAAATCTTTACAAATTAAATTGGGCTGGCACTGTTTTATATTGTTAAGATTCAAAAAACAATCTAGCACTTGCATGTTATATAAAAATCAAATTCTGTGTAGGTAGATTTCAAAAAGGAAGAACGGATGCATTTATAAAATTACAAAAAGATCCTGGTAAAATGTTTCTCATTTTCATACTTCTGCGTTTCATACTATTATACACAGTTATTAGCGGTACACTGCATTTCATTTAGATTGCCTGAAATGGATGAAGTATTTATAGTGCTATATACCAACAAAGTGAATTTAGATAGACATTAATGGTCACTATAATGAACCAAACCATCAGGATCCCAGCTGATGTTCTGGGATCCAGTCTTAGTGTGGCACCTAAAGTTGGCGAAGATAGACGTTTGGCACTGTTTGCTCTGCTTAGACATTTACTAGTGTTTCAGAGGGATTTCTTCTGGTGAAGACAAATTGCCATTAAAAATACTGGGAGGCTGTTGGCAAAGGTTTCATCTGATCCATTGTTTCATGTCCCGGAGCTGCTGGAGGGGGTCCAGAGGATGGCCATAAAGATGATCAGAGGGCTGAGTGCCTCTCCTAAGAAAGGCTGAGGGAGATGGGCTTGTTCAGCCAGGAGAAGAGAGGGGTCTGGGGAGACCTCACTGGGCCTTCCAGTACTTGAGGGGAGCTTATAACTAAGATGGAGACTGACTTTTTACACGGCTTAATAGTGATAGGACAAGGGGAAATGGTTTCAAACTAAAAGAGTAGCGATTTAGGTTAGATGTTAGGAGGACATTATTTACTCAGGTGATAGTGATGCACTGGCTCAAGCTGTCCAGAGAGCCTCTGGATGCCCCATCCCTGGGGATGTTAAAGGCCAGGTTCAATGGGGCCCAGGGCAGCCTGATCTGGTGGGTGGCAGGGTGTTGGAGCTCCATGATCTTTAAGGTTCCAACCCAAGTAATTCTGTGATTCTATAAGCGGGATGTACTGTCATAAAATAATTAATGCTTAGACCATTGCTACTCTGTTTCCTCTTTTTTTTTTTTTTTTTTTTTCTTTTCCAAGTAAATCTGCAAATTCCCACCGCAGGCAGACCTCTGTTGTTGCTGCCTACGGGGGATTCCCAAACACGTGTTGGAGACCCACCTCTTGGGGGGAGGAAGCAGAGGGAACGAGGCTGCTGTTGCAGCCCTAAAATTCCTGCCGGTCCCTCCCCAGGGACGCCCAAATGGAGGCTCGCGGCGCGGGCACGGCCGGCAGCTGCTGAAGGGCTCCGAACCGGCAGCCGGTCACCGGACCGGCCTTGCCGGGCGGGCTTTGCCTGCGGCGGCCGGGGTAGCAGCCACCCGCCGGAGCCTGGCAGCGCAATCACCGCCAAAGCTGCACGGGAGCCCTTCCGCGGCAGCGCGCAGGTAGGCGCGGGCGGGCGGCGCGCAGGTGCGCGGGAGGGGCCGTGCACGGTACCTCCGCGGTCCCGCGGCTGCGCGGCCGCTGTCACAGCACCGCTGCCTCGTCGCCAGCGTGAGGGCCGCTGCCGGCGGGGAGACTGGGGAAACTTTGGGTAAGTGCTGAGCGGGTATTGCGGGTGCTTTGCGTTGTCAGGGTCCGTCTTGCGGGCGGGTGGGAAAGGGCTGCGGGGTGGGCGCGGCGGCGAGGTGAGCGGCGCGCGGGGGATATGGGCGCAGGACAACAGGTACCGCAGCTGCGCGGGGCCGGGAGGGGCTGCGTGCGGAGTGTGTATATGCGCGTGTGTGTGTGCGTGCCGCCTGTCCCCTCCCCCCCGCCGCCCTGCCAGAAAGGGGTGGGAGATCCGCTGCTGCATGGCCGCTTAAAACCGCGCGGCCCAGCCGCAGCTGCCTGGCCCGTCAGGAGGGCGGTTGTCGGGATCCGCGGTGCGCCGGGCGGCGGCGGCGGCCCCGCGGGGTCGGGCACGCTGGGCTGCGGCAGCCGGCGGGGGGGCGGCGGCGGTGGCGCGGTCGGGAGGGCGGTCGGCTGCCTGGATGGCCGGTTCCTGCGGCTGCCCAGCGCACCGGGCTCTCTCGCAGCCCAGGGACGTGCGCTTCCTTCTCCCGCATCGCACTGCAGTAAGTTCGCGAGGCTCTGGGCGGCCGAACTGCTTGCGATCGCAGAGCTGTGGGGGGTTGTATCTTTTCGGGGCTGTGCGTTGTGGAGGTGCTAGGCGCAAACTTGTAGCTAGGAGAGCTATATTGAATTTGTCACGGTTCGCGGCTTTGGCATCTACTTAATGCTGGCTTGCCTCGTTGACCTGCACCGCTTAACTCAAACGCAATCGGAGTGGTGATGCTGCCCGGGCTCGCGCTAAGAGCTGGGGTTAGACAGCGAGCCGCTCCGGCATGCGGTGCGGTACGCGAGGGCGTGAAACAAAAGGTGCAGCTGCAAACTTGCGCTGTAAAGACTCATCTGCAGGAACTTTGAGGGTTTGATTCGACATGCAGCCTCCGACGGTCTTTTCAAGGAAGAACTAGAATTAGAATTACCGTGCAAATCGGCAAACTTTTGTATGAGTGGAGTCTTATTTTTGTGTTGCATGGTCCAGTGTTCTGATTTATTTTTGTTAAAAAGAGTTTCATTTGTCAAGAGTATCTGCAATCACATTTTTCATTGTGAGTGTGCTGTTTTTGAAGTAGATGAAAGATTTTTCTCACAAGATTACTATATCATAAGCTTTTTTTTCTTTAGGTAAACAAGCAGATCGTAGTCTTCAGTTAATTCTCACCAAATCTGTAGAAAAGCAGTCAAGTAGAAAGAACTTGATTAATTTTCAGGAGCAGTTCTGTCTGGTTGATGTAACTTTTGAAAGCAGATCTAATAGGATAATAAAATCCATATTGGAAAATAAGAATGAAGATGCAACAGGATGAGAAAAAGCAGTAGTTCTTACAGGAGAAATAGGCATCAAAGATATTCTAAAAAGGCACTAAATATATATATTTTTTCTGTTCTTTTTCTCATAAAATGACCTGGTGTAGCAAAGTTATAATTTATTTTCTTTGCTCTTGAGTAGTATAATGCTTCTGCATTTATTGAAACATCATCGTACATCAGAAGTGCATAGCAAGAACCTGATAGGCATTCCCAAATGACTGAACTTGTGCTATGCCTTATGGATAAAATGACAGGAAATACGTTGTTTCTCCCCAAAGAAATATTCAGCATTTCCTGGTGCATGAAATGCTTATCTCATACTGAACTAAAGCGAACATCAAGAAACATGGGCCACCAAAAAGCAAAGCTTTTCTCTTAGGATTTATGCAATCCGTTGTTCTTGTTTTGAAGTGAAAGGACTTTGTTGTATACTGTGGCAAGAAATTCCCAAAAGAATTATTCAGCTATCTAAAATGGGTGTGCAGTAAGATATTTAATGCTATGCATTTGAAATATTTGTGGCCCAAATCTGTTCTTCTGTTTTAGAGTCCTGCAAACAACTAAAGTTGATGCTTTTATTCAGGTTCAGAATAACTATGCTGTATTATGTTTGTTTAGGAAGAAGAAACATATATGAACTGTTGCTGACAAACTGAAATAATCTTTCTTTAAACACCTGTAGGCATCTCTGAATAAAACACTGAAATAATACTGTTAAGTAGAAATACCTTAGTGAACAGATACTCTGTTTTTGTGTGCAGTTTGAAAGTAACAAAGTTAATATGTTCTCAAGAGCACTAGACGTCACTTTTTTTAATCTGTGAGGTTACCATATCATTTCTGTTCTGGAGCATGATGTAATTCAGGTGACACTTTATGGGATGAGTCTAGGTACCTATTGCCAGTGGAATGAGATCACTAGCAGAGGAATGCAGAGAATGATAAGAGGGCTGTAGATCTGCTAAGAGCAGCATTTTGATGAAGCAGGATGTAAAAACAGCACAGTTGTGAGTACAGGTAGTTATAGGTCAAGGCTGGAGAACTTCAAAGTCAGTCGGCTGGATGGCTGGGCTGCCTTTAGCTTTATGCTTGCGTGGCAGTAGCGCTGAGCTCTTGTGAATGTCAGTTACAGAATGAAACATACAGGGCTGAAGTTATGCTTTATCATTAATTTAGTAAATGTTAACTGGATGATATGTTATTTCATTCTCTTTAAATAGCTGTGACCTTTATTAGTTGACTGATAAGTTAAATTTTTTGCACAGAATTGTAACAAGTCTTTTAAAGAGGCTCACAGGAAAGATGGGTAGAGACACTATTCAGGAGTGTAGTGCCAGGGTAAGAGGAAATGGTCTTAAACTAAAAGAGGGTAGATCTAGATTAGATACAAGGAAGAAATTCCTTACTCAGTGGGTGGTGAGGCACTGGCATAGGCTGCTCATAGAAGCTGCGGATGCCCCATCCCTGGAAGTTTTTAACAGGATGATGCCGGGGGCAGCCAGATCTGTTGGGTGGCAGCACAGCCAATGGCAAGGGGGTTGGAACTAGCTCCTTAGGGTCCTTTCCAACCCAAACCATTCTATGATTCTATAAAGCATCAATTATTTCAGGTATTTCTTTGCGGAATCGACTTTTTTTGTCGATTGTATCTGTATTCATAGTGCGTCTTCTATTGTCATGGTAAGAATCTACAGTGTTGTGAAAAGAGTGTGACAAAACATTCCCCTTTGTGTAGTAATGGTGAAGGAGTGACAACAATAGGAAAGGAGAGCAAAACAGAATGAAAAGATCTTTGTAGCTTAGTGTTAAGGAGTGAAAGAATTTCAACTAGGCTTCACCTCTGGAAAGATGAAGGTACTTGAGAAAGACATCTATGTTTATTTCAAAGTTATGGTGTAATATCTGGAAGACATCAACAGAGTGCAGTGCTGCTGAAGAGCAGGATATTGTCTTCCTGAAATCCATTAGTTTTAGATTCTAGCTCCCAACGTTTTGTCACTATCAAGTAAACTTTGCAGCCTATTTCAGGCGTTACCAATTGAGCTTCTCACTACTCACAAACAAAAAGTAAATCAATAAAATGTACCAGAACTTAGTTTGGATATCCTTCACTTTTTATTTTATATTTATGCAAAATTGTTTGAAGTATTACTCTGTAGCAATGACAAAATTTCATAGCCATTTAATCAGTAGTATGTGTTATAAAACATTTTAAAAAAAATCTTTGTGAGAATAATTCCTTGTAAGAGTCTTGTTGACCATCAGTGGTAAGTTTCTTCAGACACTTCTTCAAATCATCTTTGTCCATTGCTTCCTGTGACCCTTACAAAGTAATTAATAACAGTAATAAGGACAGTTATTTATCTATAAGTGTTTTTTTTTTTTTTTTTTTTGTAACAATATTTTACTATGTTGTTATTTTACTATGATGGTATAGCTGCATCAGTGGACAAGGGAAGAGCCATTGAAGTCATCTATCTAGACTTCAGTAAGGCCTTTGACACTGTTCCCTATAACATCCTTTTCTCCAAATTGGAAAGGTATGGATTTGGTGGGTGGGCTATTCAGTAGATGAGTAACTAGTTGAAAGATCATACCCAGAGAGAGGTGATCAATGGCTTAATGTCTGGATGGAAATCAGTGACTAATGGTGTTCCTCGGTGGTCAGTACTGGGACTAGTGCTCATTAATACCTGAAGTGACACTGACAGTGGGATTGAGTGCATTCTCAGCAAGTTTGTAGATGACATAAGCGGTGTGGTGCAGATGACACACCTGAAGGATGGAATGCCATTCAAAGAGACCTTGATAGGCTCAAGCAGTGCACACAGGAGAACCTCATGAGGTTCAACAAAGAAAGCATGAGGTCTTGCACCTGGTTCATGGCAACTCCCACTGTCAATACAAGTTGGGTGACAAAAGGGTAGAACACAGGCCTGCTGAAAAGGACTTGGGGGTACTGCTGGATGGCAAGCTGGACATGAGCCAGCAATGTTCCCTCATAGCCTAAAAAGCTGACCTTATCCTGGGCTGCATGAAAAGAAGTGTGGCCAGCTGGTCAAAGGAGGTGATCCTGCCTCTCTGCTCTGGTGAGGCCTCACCTGGAGTACTGCATCCAGATGTGGAGTCCTTAGTGCAGGAAAGACATAGATCCGCTGGGAGCATGTCCAGGGGAGGGCCACAAAAATGATCCAAGGGATGGAACAGCTCATTTAAGAGAACAGACTGAGAGAGCTGGGGCTGTTATGCCTGGAAAAGAGAAAGCTTCAGGGAGACCTGATAGTGGCCTTTCAGTATCTAAAGGGAGGCTGTAAGAACGAAGGGGACAGACTCTTCAGCAAGGTCTGTTGTGACAGGACAAGGGGAAATGACTGCAAACTTTAAAAGGGGAGATTTATACTGGATATAAGAAAAAAAGTTGGTTTTTTTTTGTTTGTTTGCTTAAAAAAAAAAAAAACAATAAGAGTGGTGAGGTACCAGAACAAATTGCTCAGCAAGGCAGTAAATGCCCCATCCCTGGAGCCATTCAAGGTCAGGCTGGATGAGGCTCTGAGCAGCCTGATTTACCTGTAGATGTCCTTGTTCATTGCAGGCGAGTTGGACTAGATGACTAATAATAATTATTTTTTTTTGTTTGGGGGCAACTCTATAGCTCAACCAGCTAATTCATGTTGCTGCAGTGAAATGCTGAGCTTCACTTGAAAGGATGTTTATAGTTGCATCCGGTATGCCTATGAGAGCGAAAAAGTTACAGACTTTGGCTTTGAAACTGGTATCATCAGTTTGTCGACCCGAACTAGCTTTCATCACGTTAGTACTTTTCCTACAGATAGAAATGATTTGACACAGGTAGGGTATTTGGGCCAATTTAGCAAGTAGATAAGTATTTCATTTATTTTCTTTATTTTTTAAATCAGGATGATTTAGTGTCCCAAAACATCAAGTAAAACAGCTTTATGCAATCTAGAACATATTTTTCCTTTTTGTTTCTGAAGAAAATAGATTTCTCTGAATAGTTGCAGCAGTTCAGCCCTGAGGGGATATCGTCATGTTTAGTTTGCCACAAGTCTGAAAGCATAACAAATGTAAGTATTTTGAGGCGGTTCAATTACTTCTTGCCCAACCCCTTAATACCAGTTTGGAATGAAAATGCACAACTCTGACACCATTGTGCTGCCTTAAACCAGTAAGAAAATGAATATAAAATGAAGGAATGCAAAATTCCGAACACATTTGTCAGTTCTGTGTTGCCAGTAAGGATTATATTTTTATTTTTAGATAATGTTTATTATTTACCGTAATAAACTATGAGTAAAATGACATCTAGGTACTTCTTATTTTCTTTGACATTTCTATTTTCAGAATAGAATTTTTAATTGTGCTAGCAGAAATCTATTTAATGTAAGCACTTTGTTTTTGTTTTTAGTTTGATTCTCAGCTACATTTCGATTTCTTGGTATAAAATTGTGATTTTTTTTTTTCCACTGTTTGGTGGGATGTCTAATGTCTAATGCACAGCAGTTGTAATAAGAAGATCATTCCCTAGTCCTTTCAGTGGGAAGAAAAGAATCCCAACAGATCTGTAATGCAGTTCTCACAAAAATTTATTTTGTATATTGTCAAACTGAGAGTCTTCTGCTGTGAAATAGTGCTTCCCTTCCCTTTGAGTGGTCTTATGGGAAATAATGAGGTATTCCAGTGTAGTAGTGGCTTATTCAGAGAACTGAAGAACACACACAGATAATGGAAACTTGATTTTTTTTCTAATTTATTTTTCTAAATCTTGTTGCATAAGGAAAAAACAACTAGTCAAATTTGTTCTGTATGATCTAAGTATGTCTCCAGGTGGATATCTTTGATGTTTACTTTCTTTCAAATTTGAAAGAATAACAGACGGTGTGAAATTAACAGGCTTTCCTGTCTGTTCTGAAAGTAAAAGAAGTGATGTCTTGTAAACCTGGTATGTAGGGCCCTCTTAAATGGTAGATTTTCTAACATCTCCTGCAGAAATGGCTGTATTCAGCATCCAAATGGAAGGCAAGAGTAGGATAAGGCCAGATAGATGTTTTTACGCAGGGGAAAAAAAAGGGGGGGGAGGAAAAAAGAAAAAAAGGAATGAAAGTGATAACAGAAAATAATTAGTAGACTAAGTGTGTGTGTATATATGTAAACATGCATACAAAAGTAAATATAATGGTTACTGTTCAAGTTTAGTTTCCAAGAGAAAACTTTTCCTAAAATTTGGAAGAACTTTAAGCTAATGAATACTCTGATAAAGCTTGAGGACTAGAAATTTAAGGTTCAAAATAATTTTCAGATAGCCAGGATGCTCCTCCCTTATAGTCCTGGAATATTTTACTTAAGATTTTTAATTTGGTGGTTTCTACATATTCTGAATAGAATAATTATGGTAATTTTAGTCATCATTAGAGTTGAGAGTTTTGTTCATGTTAAAAGTGTAGATAAATGGAACTGATACGTCCTATATACGGTGTCTAATTATCATCTGGTTACCTTTTCTTGCTCCTGTTGTTGCTGATGGAAGGAGAAAAACATCTGCTGAGTAAAATTCTCATTTTGTGATGAGCATCCAATATAGGTCAGTTGAAATACATTCTGGATGTATTCAGGTCTATAAAGGATGTCTAGGATGGCAATTTCACAATTTAAGATCTAATTTTAAGGCAGCCAGTTTTGGGTGAGATACACTGCACTCCTGGGTATTTTCTCAGCTAGGAAGAAAAACACAGGGAAGAGTTGAAATCCTAAGAATGTGTAAAATCATCCCTATGCGTTACTGAAAATAAACACAGTGTAAAATAGCCCTACAAAATAGTTGCTTAGAATGGGCTATATCCTATAAGTTAAATAACAAAGTACATCTTTTTAAATATATGTAAATAAAAAAGTACTTCAGAACACTTTCATTTTTTGCTGTTGTAAATTTGATGAAGGACTCCAATGACTTCTGCTCAGGAGGGGCAGTGAGTTGTTTTACCTTTTTTGACTTTAAAAGTTCTTGCGAGAAGATCTGTGTTTAAACAGACTTACATCTGCTGTGTCGAAGAACTCAAGTATTCTAAACACAATATCTTTTGTGGAACAGAAAGAAAACTTTGTACTGCTCCATGTTAGGCTTAGTGCTGTTGACATAGCCATTTTGTCATAAAATTACTGGAGGAATCCTGGGGAAACCTCCCAGCTTTGATGAACAAGCGTTGTTAATGACAGGAGATACTCTGAGAAGAATATTCATTTACTTCCTCTGTAAGTTTAAAGTACCAAGTGTTTGTTTTGTTTTCCTTATGGAGGAAAATACCATATTCAGTTACGATTTTATTTTTTTGCCTTTTTGAATTCGAAATAAAGACTTACAGAAAAGCTTCAATATACTATCAAAGCTTCAATGCTCTATCTATTGTCTATAAATCATGTAGGTATACAGAAACTATAAAAACAACTTGTGATGTTACTTGTTCTAGAGATCAAGATGTTTTTTCTATCCTGTTTTACACAGTGTTGCAGTGATTTTTACTTGTCTCTGTTGATACTGAGAAAAAATAATCACGATGGGTGATCTAGTACTGACTTTTAGTTGCATCTCTAATGAACAAGGGGAAATATAAGTCCCTAGTAAGGATTTCTGTGCATTCTTATTGAGATCTTATGAGCTGAAGGCTAGGCTAGATCATCTGTCAGTGACAGAAGAATCTGTAGAATCACACAGATATGCTTTACCAATAACAGTAACAATGTCCAGTCCTATTTAGCACAGTTTAACAAGTAGAAAACTGTGGAGGAAACTAGTAAGAATATATAAGCCATATAAATATCGTGTATTTTCTGAGGAGTACTCTTCAGGGTTCAGTTTGGTTGATCAGTTCAAGGTACTTTCCTGGTCAACTCTGGTCATTCAGTGTAGCTGTTTCATTTCGGGCCCTACATTACCAGCTCTCAAAATGTTCACCAACTAAAGGAAGATGTAACTCTTTCCATATCCTGACGTGGTGGTTTGTTAAGACAGGGAATTCTGCATGATTAGTCCTAACTCTAAAGGGTTAGAAACCACAGAGGGAATAGAATAATGATTCTATCTAGAAGCCCTAAAAACTTCTGTAACTCATCCTTAATTCATCTACCATCTTCCTGTAAAATGAAATAAAAATGTTTCTTAGCAAAATCCATACCAAACTGCTGCAGAGCATGGATTTATAAAGATGGGAATTACAGAATATAAATATGTTATTGCTTTGTTCACTTGTTCTAAAATCTGGTCTAATCTTCTATGTATCCTGACAAGGTGCAACTCCTTAGATTTCTTGTGAGGTCAAGGGCTGAATTGTCTTGTATTATTTATGTTCTTGGCAATCTTTCACTGGAGAGCATCACAAGCAGGCAAAGTTTGCCAATTCTTGTATGTAGTTCTTGAAAGCTGCAGTTTTCATTCAGATTCAAATGCTTCATCTCTTCCCCTTAGAGGTTATTAATCTTTAATTTATTCAGGAAAAGTTTCAGCTCTCCTCCCCTTGTCTTGTTTACTGCTCTGATTCCTTGGAAATGCAAATATGTCTTTGGCAAAGCAAGCGCCATCTCTTAAACTGTGAGTGAACTGTTAACCCATGGAGGTATGAACTGCTGTTCCTTTGCAGGAGAACTCATATACATATCTCAATATGAAGATCTTCTGTACTTGTTGAACCTTATATTTTAATATCAACATGTGCATTGATAACTCTGCTCAGTAATGACATGAATATGAATTAGACATGTGAAATCAAAAAATCAAAATTGATGTTCATCTTGTTCAAACTGATGGAATCCCAGTTCTCTTTGAGGGATATACATTGACACAAAGGTACAGAAACTATTTAAATGGAATCTGTGCATCTATTTTCTTTATAGAACCTAAATTACTTGAACATTAGAAACATCATCTACTACTTCTATTCAGGTATTTCAGGAATTTTCAAGGACTGGTAAGGCCACTTAAAAATTAATTATTTATGCTATTTATGCTATGCACAAAGTTCAAAATCAAACATCTGAAGCCTTAACAGTTGTTGTGAGGACTTTGAACCTATGAGTGCTGGAGAAGGAAAGGTAATACTTCAGTCTTACCTCTTGACTTTAATGATGTTGTCATTGTATCTGCAGATTTACTACAATTTTCACTGAGTATGTCTTTTTAGGATAACCTAAGAGAGAGGAAAGGAAAAGACTGATAGCTCACGTCAGTATACTCTTCACGCTCTCTTACTACATTCCAATGGTTGTAAACAGAAGAAAGCAGAGACTTTGAATGGGTTATTAAGCTTTTTGTAGAGAAGAATCATATATATAATAGATGGATTCTCCTAAAGAGTTGGCAATACAGATTCTGTTCTTTATGTTGTTTCACTGGGATTCAGCATATGATTATATGGACAATTAGAACTTTATTTTAAAAGTTTGCCATCAGTTACTATCCACCTATTTTTGAAAAAATACCTATATTGCTAGTAAAACTTGCTTGTGAGCTGCAGTGTTTACCGTCATGTGTATGGCAGGTGAACAACTGCATTACAGATTATAGTAAACATTGCAGCATTTCTTTTTTTTTCCAGAGGCAATTCCATAAGTGTAAACCAGTTTCGGGGAGTTATGTTCTGCTCATTGTACATAAATTTCATTGTGGCTTATTCATATTCATATCAAGACAAGGCACTGTTTACCAGGACAGGTGAATGGGATATTCTTCATTCATCTTCTTAGAAGCATAATGATAGCATTACTGGATCAGACAGGCAGTCTGCCTGTCCTAGTATGCTGTCTTCTAAGAGTGATTATCATAGAAAGAATGTAAAAATAGGCTAAGCACTTCCAGAGTTTTCTTCCAGTCTCTGGTGCCAGTTGCTTCTTTTTTAAGCTGGAAGATTTCTGTTATACTCTTTTATTCCATATCAGCAAGTTGCTTTCTCTTTTTGTCCTTCTCTTTCTTCAGTTCTACACTAATCAATTCAAAATGCTGAAAACTCTGTTATTGAGAAAGTAAGTGTACCGGGGTCTATACAATGGAATAAATTGTTTTAATCTCTGTTCCTTTCTGAATACATTTTTTGAGTGCTGCTGAGCATGGATCTGGTGTTTCTGATTATAACTGGAAAATTTCATTTCTGAGTTATAACTCATCATTGATGAGCTTGACTGCTCATCATTTTAAGCGTATAGCTAGGATTCTTTTTCCCCCACATATATTACTTTAAATTTATCTATGCTGAAGCATATGACGCAGCTTCCACTTCCCACTGGAACAAACATTAGCAAGCTGCAGAAGGCAGAGTCAGGGTATTAGGGGATTTAGTACCTCTTCTATACTTAAATCCTGTTTCAGCTCTCCATATCTTTTCCTGTATATAGCCTTAAAAACATAGTACATGTTGCATGTTTTGAAGTGATGTAAAAGATTTTCATTTACTTTGATGCAGCAGCTCTGTGATATTCATTGATATGAATATAATAGGAGCAAGAAGAAGAATGACTTCATCATCCATTGGAAATAAACAATTTTTTTGTGAGTCAAATCCATAGTGAATGTAAAATTAATTTTAAGGTGGTATTTAGAGAGACAATTGAAGCAACTCACCCTACCTGGGATCACATCAGTTCTGGATAAAGTCCAAACCTTAACAGAAGTTTTATTTTTATCTAGGTCATAGGCTCAACTGAAGAGGAGTTTGTAAGTATGTTACTCACCAAGTGTGTGTCTTTCTAAATTTCTAAATAACCAACTATAGATTACAATATTGCTCAAAAAACATCAAACAAAAAAAGCAACCAAAATGCAACAAACCCAACATCACCATATTTATCCTCTTTTAATTGACTAATAAAGCAGTGGGAACATGGAATTGGAATGGACCGTTGTCCAGTCATTTAAAACCTGAGGAGACAATGCCATAGATGTTTCATTCAGATGGGGCTCACTGACCATCCATTTTGTACACCCTTAACACAAGCTACAGAATGTCTCCCTTCAGTCTTAAAAAAAAAAAAAAAAAAAAAAAAAAAAAAGTTGTTTAAGATTTATAATAGAACACCAAGACTTCAAAAACAATAATTCTTTCAAGAACAAAGTGGGCAAAAATACTGAGAATTTTAGTTTAGAATAAAATATAACATTTTGCTTATATATATGCCTTTTGTATTCATCTATAAAGATATGTAAGCGCATTACTGTCACAATTTTTTAAGGTCTGCTATTTTAGATGGAAATATTGGAGAAGATGGGGGTAGGGGGAAAATTTTAATTTGGAAATGTGGCTATTCTCAGTGAGAGTCTGTTTCCAAGAATTATACTTCTGTGAAACTGGCAGTCACACTTGGTTGAAAAAAATACATTTCCCATAAATTATTCTGTATGAACTACTCACGATTATAAATAATGTTGGTAAATAACAGAGCTAATAAATAATGTCACATATATTCTTGCATTACATCATTTCTTTAATCTTTTTAGCAGGAGTTACATTTCTGTGATGTTACATGAATCTAAGAAAATTATTATCCAGTATTTCAGAGGCATTCTGAACTTACAAGAGACTTCTACCACTCTCTTAGGTATACAATGCAAGCTTTTACACTGTAAGGGAATCTGGGCAGTTTTAGCGCAGTAAGATATGTATTAAATAATAACTAACCACTGTAGTGTCCTGGGCTTGTTAAAATAATGAATACCAAACGCTATCAGATGATAGCCTATTATTCTCTGAATCTGAATCTGCAAAGGTAAATGTGATAAAGAAAGAGAATGGTAAACGAGGGAGGCCAATGCTGTCTGACTCCAGTTACTACTCTTACTCAGTTCACGTATCTGAACATGTTTAGGTAGACTTGAAAATGTTTCCTGTATTTCAAAGTTTTGAAGTTATAATGGTGTATAATATAAAATGAATGTAGCTATTCAGATGTCTTCTCTTTGTGAGTATTATCTTGGGAGAATTTGTCAAGGTTGTTTTCCTTGAATTTTCCCTTAGCTTTATTTGTGTTATGGTCCTAATAGCAGGTGCATAGACAGCCTATGCAAGCAGCTTCTAACCTGCTGGTACTCTGAGGAAGTTACATTAGGTTTTAGAGCAAGATAAATTAATTCCTTTGGAACTGTTGGCCTTTGTTCTGTGTTGGGAGCTGCTGCTGGCATGTGTGGGAGTTTCCCTCATGTGCAGAGTTGTTGTGGTATGGAGTGCCTGAGACAGGCTTCAGTGAAGTGATTTGCAGTCAGTATTGTGGGATTTGGCAGTGGTCTGTATTGGAACTGCTCTGCTGCGATTGTAACTTCATTTTGGAGAACCTAAGTGGAAAGCTGGGTGAATCTGGTATTTGAATAGATTTAAACAGTTTATTATCTTCCGATCTTTGGGTGATTGTCCTTGTAAGAGGCTTGCATGTTTGAAAGAAGGTAGATGTGCAGAAGTGAAGATAGAGCAAGGTTTTTATTATTTCTTATTTTTTAGTACAAAAATGTTTAAGTACAGATGAATATCTATTTTTATTTGCAGCTTGCTGTGTTGCAGCACTGCTTACAACACTGCTTCCTAGGAATATGTAATACACGTACGTTAATTTTTAAAGCATTAATATATCAGTCTTCAATATGCCTTTTTGTTCCAGGTTACTGTTGTGCCTCTACTCTGCTGTATATTGTTCATTAATTGTGCTTTATATAGTACTTTTCTCCTTCTGTTTTCTTACTGCCATGGTAGTAAGATTTGTAGAAATATGAAAACACACTACTAAAATCTAGGGAACACCTAGTAAAGATTATCTATTTCTTATACTACATGGAAGTGTATTTTCAGTTACAAGGAAGTAAGTCTTGGAAAATTTGAATGTATGTAACTCTTTCTACCCTGTTATCTTAGAGTCAGTGAAATATGGTACAGAAGTTGAACTTACCTTGTCACTCAGCTTTTTTTTTTTTAATAAAATCTGGAAAAAATTCCTCTTGCATTTCCTAAAATGGAGCACCAAAAGCACAGCTGAGAAAAATTCCAGCCATGGCTTTTTTTATACCCTATTTTATATCCTCTTGTCTGCTGCAACACTGTTTTTATCTTGTGTACTATTTTTTTTTTTTTTTTTTTTAATCGCTGCTGCTGTCCTTGGTTCTCTTTTACTGGGTGATGATAATATACTCCAGGCATCAAGAGCCTGAAGGTTGTAGCTGCTGGGTCTCATCTCAGTCCCTGATAGGGCACAACCAGCAACAGCCACACTGGAAGTGACTGCAGCAGGGGTAAGTAGTTGGTTAGGAATTCTCTCTGATGTGTTTTTTGTTTGTTTGTTTTAATATTTTTAAAATTCTTTTATTTTTCTGAAGATGGTGAGGGAACTGATATATGGGAAGTTAAGGAAATTATAATAGAATGGTAGGAATTATACAATTTCTTCTCAAATACTTAATAGTCTTGAAGAGATGGTGAAGGCTTCCCACTCACCGTCAAATGCACAGTCATGCTTGATTTGCATGTGTTTTGGGTGCATTTCTGTTTCAAAATATTTAAATTTCTACTTGGGATGATTACAGCAGTTAGTAATATGCAAAAAGTCAATTGTACTTGTGTAAACTAAGTATTAGGGCTAAAATTTTTCAGCATTTTTTTTTTTTTTGGAAGTGAGTGCAAAGATGCTCAGAATTGAGCAATTCTTTGCTTTTTGGATGAAGGCATAAGATGTATTTTGTGAAAGTTAAGATCTTTGACGATTGCTTCTTCAGAGAGCCAAAGTGCTGCTGCTCAAGATGGTTTATGTGCACAGACAGATTGATTGCCAGAGCAAAGCTTCTGTCTTTCCCCTCCCTGTATAAGAGATTGTTAGAATCATTTTCCTGGTTGGAAGAGGCACAGAGGGTTATAGTTGTGACTGAGAGACACTGGGGAAATGTTAAGTTTTTTGAAAACTTGTTGACACAAATGAAATCTTGGGACTGCATCCTGTATAGACAGAGCATTTGCTGCCAGTCCTCTTGTGCTGCAGAGGCAGAAGAGAACATGTGAGACTGGGATGTAAAGGACCAAGATTCAAGGTGAGCATGTCCCTCCTCAGGGCTGGCAGGAACCAAGACTGCTCTCAGTCTGCGAGTAAGATAACGTGCCGCGGTTATGGAAAGAATAGAACAAGGAGTCGTGTTAGATAAAGTAGTCTAATCATTTGGTAAATTCTGGAGCATGAGAGGAACAAACAAAATGTTGTGGTGAATGAAAACCATGTAGTTAAACAGAGATGTGACATGGTGCTGAGAAGAAAGAAGCACACTAGGAATAAAGATAAGTTGAGGCCATGATGTCCAAGTGATGTGAAGGGGGAAACATTCTTTGACAACTGAAAAAGAGAGATCCCTTCATGTTGGTGTTGGAATTGCTGTGATTTTATGTCAAATAGTTAGACTTATTTTATGATGTCCTGCATGCATGTCACAATCTTATATTTCAGTATGGATCAGTCTTGACAAGGATGTCATCTGCATGACTGTAGTACTTCTAAATATGAAAAAGATGCTTCCTACCCTCATCAATACAAAACAAATTGAAATGTGTATTGCAAAAACAGTTAAATCTATATATGATGCACATAGGGCAGGGGTTGGATTTAGTATGCCCTGCATGTATTTTAAAATTATATATAAAATTGAAACAAGTTTTGGAACTAGTAAGATGAATATTGAAGTTTTGTGATCGTGCTCTTATTGTCAACTGACTGCGATATTTCCATCTGGATGATTGGGTAAAAGGATGTAGTTCCTTTGAACTAGACTGACAAAAAATACTAATGTTCTAAGACCATTGGTTATGCTATGAAAACAATGGAATTCTTAAATAATAGCTGTTTAATGAAGCTAAGGGAGGCTTTTGTGCTAAGTCAGACATGAGATAATATGAAACTTGATCAATATGAGTATTGATGCAGAAGGTTATTTATTCTTTTGAAAGGGGTTTCATGACTTCACCAGGGGTATTCTGTGGTTGTTTCTCTGTGAGTGTGTGGTGTAAAATAATATCTCTGATGCAGTGTAAATAAGGATAGTATGCCTCTTAATAGAAAATACTTATTTTGGATTTAAATTGGAACTTTATTATTACTTTGATATTTTGGGGATCTCATTATCTTAAGTAAGGAAACATGAAAGTCAGGGTGTTACTGTGGCATTAAAATTTATAGTTGTGTTTTGCCTACTTTATATTTAACATACAAAACGTGAAAATATTTTCTTCCTTTTGTTATGCTCTGTAGAGCAGATGAAGTGCATCAAAGGTATTTGGTGTGATGAGATTTGTTCAGTGTTGACACTGACTAAAAGAAAGTGGTTTTTTTTTTTTTGTGGTTTCTTTTTTTTGTTTGTTTCCACATTCCCCTCCTGTGATCTACTCTGTGCCTGTGACACCAGCACTGTTTGTGCTATACAATGAAAGAACTGAGATGACATTGGTCAAATGTAAGGATACTGTTAGACGGTTGATCCCAATTTTTTTTTGCTTATGGCCATCTGGCCTTTCTGGGTCTGTTCTCCCATGCCTGTTTGTTGCCTAGCATTAATCTGCTCATCTGCTACCACAGTGTTTGTGAGTACCTGTGGCATGGGGCTGTCCCTGACAGGGAAGGGAATGGAGTAGGACTCACCTCCTCAGACAGCCGGGACTCCCTGCGTGGCCACTGAGTCACAATCATCCTCATCTGCCTCAGTATTCATGGAGCTATTCTGTGCATGCCCATCATATCATAGAATGGCTTAGTTTGGAAGGGACCTTAAAGACCAAAGACCGTCCAGTTCTAACCCCCCTGCCATGGGCAGGTTTGCCACCAACTGGATGGCAACCTGGATCTCATCCATTCTGGCCTTGAATACCTCCAGGGTGGGACATCCACAGCTCCTCTGGGTAGCCTGTGTCAGTGCTTCACCACTGAGTAAATAATTTCTTCCTAACATCTAACCTAAAGCTCCTGTTTTTCACTTTAAAGCCATTCACCTTGTTGTATCGCTATCAGACCATGTGAAAAGTCAGTCTCCCTCCTGTCTGTACGCTCCCTTCCAGTACTGGAAGGCTGCAGTGAAGTCTTTCTGGAGCCTTTTCTGCTCCAAGCTAAATAATTCCAACTCCCTCAGCTTTTCTTCATAGGAGAGGTGCTGAGCCCCCTGGATTATCTTCATAGCCCTCCTCTGGGCCTGCTCCAACATCTCATTCTTCTGTACTGGGGGCCTCAGTCCTGAACGCAGTACTCCTGTTGGGGCCTCATGAGGACAGAGTAGAGGGAGACGATCACATCTGTTTCCCTACTAGCTATTCCTCTTTTGATGTAACCCAGGATACTGTTAGCCTTCTGGGCTGCAAGCATGCACTGATGCCTCATGTTCAGCTTTTCATCCACCGGAACTGCCATGTCCTTCTCTGCAGGGCTGCTCTCATTGAGTTTTCCCAACCTGTAAACATATTCAAGATTGCCCCAACCCAAGCGCAGAACCTTGCACTTGGTTGTGTTGAACGTCATTAAATTAATACAGAATCACTTTTCATGCCTGTCCAGGTCCCTCTGGATGGCATCTCTTCCTTCTGTTGTATCAACTGCACCACTCAGCTTGGTGTCATCTGCAAATTATCTTCTGTGGGGAAAAAAATGAAGAATAAGGGGATTCCTTAGTGGAAAGGCTACAGCTTGCCAAATTTTTCAAATCCTTTTAATCATGAGTATTAAAGCTAGGTAAAAACTACTTTGGGACATGTTGTTCCATTTATTTTTTAAGACTGCTCTCCATAGAAGTCCCCGGAGAGTTCATTTTAAAACAGATGGCACAATGTGGGCCACTGTAATACAATTTTCATTGTAAAATATTATGTCCTAGGGCAAATTTACCACAAATGGAGCAATCGTGTTGTCCTATAAAAGACAAGATGTGTTTTTGCAACTTTTGATATATCTAAAAAATATGCATAACTCCCTCCAGTCTGCCAAATAAGCAAAGCTTGCTATTTTCAGTAAAGTATTTTTTGGCTCTGGGAATAGTTAGAGACTATTACTGGCATTAACTGCTTTGACTATTCAAGGTAACGTTGTATATGCACAACTATAAACATCGATAACTAGAATATTATCTGGAATTATGATTAGAGAGAAGATTTTGGATATCCACTTAAACTTTCCTAGGAGGAGTATAATAAATATTTTGTGTTAGCTATCAAAGTGTCAGGAAATAGCATCAATATGTATAGATTTTAATGACATAAAGTAATCGGATATTGTATAGATTTCACAGCAGAGATACTTACACTGATCAGTTGTGAACCAGAGAGATGGCTTATGTATCTTGTCTGTTTGCTGTACGAAATTTCACTTAGTAATTCATTAATCAACAGTGCTGCAAGAGATCTGCTGACAGTATTGGTGAATCTTGCTGTTTAAAAATCTAGATAAATTTCTTGACTAAATAGTGGAGAAATATGCAAAATAATATGAAGTTATTTTCGTCAGAATATTCTGAAAAAAAAATGCTGACCTATATATTTAAATGCATCTATACAGAAATACGTTCAGAATTCTGAACTTTACTACTACATTATCCTAATATTCTAGAAACTTACCTGTGATAATGTTCAGTATTGTTATCCTGAAGAAAAATGAAAATAGGGAGCAAAATTATGACGTATTGTTAAGAAAAGGATACTTTTGCAATGGATTTCAAAGGTATGCTAATTCTATGCTTTTCTTTCTTTTAGGATGCCAAAATATATAACTTTCTTATTTTAGCTTGCCAATTTAAGAAATGTAAACTGAATCTAGTTATGAAATTGATGCCTGGGAACCTTGAGTACTCATAAAAATTAAAGTTCTGTAACAATCTCTTGAATAATAATTTGTTTTGCATATTTGAGAAGGCTGAGGCTTGAGAGAGGCTAAATGCAGGAAGTTCTCACTTGCTTCTGGAAGTAGGCAATTCAGCATCTTGCAGTTTTATATTCCAAGTTGCAGTAGTTTTCTCTGCTTAAGATGGACACCTGAGAGAAAAGACAGCACAACAATTAAGACTTGACTAGGTGGTATGTGCTGGATTTGTACTATACAGCACATTGCTCAGATTCTCCATCTTCCTTCTATTTGGGATGTTTTTACTGGGACGAATAGGTTGGTGTGTTAGGAGGTTTTCTGGCCTTTTGGTTGTAGGCTCAGGCCTTGGACACGTTTTCCCAGCGCTATTTTGGAAAGGGCTTGGGCTTGGGTTTAGTTCAGCTCTGTGGAAGAGGAATGGAGCTGCTGAAAAGCAGTAGAAGCTGTGACATTTTCCAACCAGGTCCCCAGCAGGAATGACTGGAAAACCAGGGCCCTGTGGCAAGCCACAGCACACACTCAACCGATTGAGTAGCAGCCACAGATTTCCAGAACGGTGACATTATTGGACACATGTAGTTAAATCTGTAAGTGATAACATTTCCTCAGCAATACTGTGAACAACTTGTTTTAATTAGTGGAGTATTATGTAAAGTTAGTTGTTCGTGACAGACTGTTAATTAAAATTCTGTGATTTGGGTAATTAGAAAAGTAATCATATTTAATGTAGAGCTTTATTCTAATATATTTTATACAGTTGTAGGCATTTAGACTTTAAATTTACTGGTTCAAACTTAGAAGGACAGGGAAAAATAAAGCTGTTAAGGAGTAGAACTGTTTTATTGACACACATAAATTAGCACTATTCATGTATTTAAATATATTCAATTACAGATCTCAGTTCAGTTCCTGACTTTTCTCCAGAACTCCTGTGTGATAGTGAGCAAATTATCTGAGAACAAATGTTTCAGTGTGTCTGTTGAATTTAAAATGCAGTGATTAATGCCAGCTGAGATCTACCCACTTTTTAAAATTCAATGCTAGGTCTATATTCTTTTTTAGGAAATGTTATTCATTTATTTTCTGTAAAATGAGATATGCCTCATTTTCTACACTATTTAATTAAGAGTAAGCAGGACTGTCCCTTGTGTACATAGTATTGTCAGTGCTGTAGTCAATCTTACCTCACTTTGTGCTTTTATAATACAAGCACATAATAATGAAAACATAATTAGTAGTCACTTAACATTTCTCATCTCTTTCATTCATCAAACCAACTTGTAAAAGAATAAGCAGAAAATCAAAGTGTACTTAGGGAGCACTGAACATCAGAGGTCAGGCACTCTGCTTTGGGTTAGAAAAGCAGCATAGTGCCTGGGCTGCGTAGCTCCTGTTGCTTAGTTGAACATCAGGGGGTTCTGTCTTCAAAGTCTAAGCAGGTATGTCCTAATATTGAGTAGTATCTGTCATTTTGAACCATAGATTTACATGGGTTTACGTGACCTGTTATGGATAACCATTCTTTGTGATTCTTTTTTCTTGCAGCTGGTAGCAATCCTTTTTCTTAGGTAAAGGAGCACTCAGTGCGCCTCAAATGATCTATTTTGTTGGCTTAGTATATTGCAAGTATCACCAAAAGGAATGAATTCATCATAAAAGCTTCTCGAGTACAGCAAAAACACTTCTGTGAATATTCACTGAAACTTATAAACAAGTTCATTGTAGGTGCATTTTATCCTTCTGAGTATGGAGATTTACAAAGCTTTAGCTGATCTTTAGTGAATATTCTCAGGAGATATCAGTAAGTATCTCAGTGTCATCAGTAAGGTAACTTTAACTTCTAAAATATAATCTTTGTAAAAAGAGTTCATCAGGGAACAAGTTTAAGTAACAAATTACAGATTTTTTTCTCTCTTTTTTTAAAATTTCATACGTTATACCAAAATAGAATGACTTCAGTCAACTCAGTGACTTACAGTTCACATAGATCTGATATTCTGGTGATATGAAAAGGGTGTAAGTGGAGCAATCTTTTTTAGGTTTGTACTGCATGTAGAAGAATTTAGTTATGCATATTTCAGTACAGAACAAATAAAAGGAGTGCCTCACAAATTAAAAATCATTTAACGAAGTTAAACAGTGCTATTTCTATTAACATAGCAGTTCTTAAAAAACACACGCAGAAACTGAGTTTTAAATGCATGGCTCATAGGGTCAGGCTAAATCCTATGTCTATTGGTAAGTGTAGATCCCCTAAAACTTTTGTAAATCTCTTCATTTAAGAACTTAATGGATCAGTTCTTAACAGAACATTATGGAAAAGATTCATAATCCCTAAAATATCTGCCTATTTATTAAAAAGTTTTCATACACACATTTCTCATATGGTCTTTTCATAAAGCAGCCAGGCAACCAGATCTTCAGTAAGGACTTTGTATAGGACTTCATCTCTCTGTGGAGGAAGAGGTACTACAGTAATTACAGAGTTAGTATAATCTGACCTATACAATCTTATTGTATGGGATAAAAATGTTGGAAAACAATGAAAAAATAAAATGCGACTTAACAATTCTGTACCAATTCAGAAATAGTAAAATGTTTTTCCATTATCTGCTCTTAGTAATATGAAGCTGAACATAGACCTGGTAGATAATATTGCAATTTGCTGGATAATGTGGAAATTATGTAGGGGCGATATTTTAATGTTTAAAATGATGCTTGTAACTGTCTTAGGCATATTTGAAGGCATACTGAAATAAAGGTGTCTCAAATAGATTTAAAAAAAATCAAAAACATTTACACTGATAACTAAAAAAGTTAATTTGTAGGATTTTCAAGTTTGCATAAAAGAAGCAATCTAAAAGGACTAGAGCTTCTGTTTTTAAAGCAGTCTTTTAACTGAGATAGGTGTTACAGTTCCTCCTATGGAGTGAGCTTATTATTTAATATTGCTGTGTAAAAATTACTCATGAAAGAACACTTTCTACTTAACTAAAATCCAACAATATGATTCTTTGAATAAGAACGTTCAATCATATTCATACTTTTATAAAAACAGTAGTATCATTCCTGTCTCAGATATATGATATCACCTTGCAGAGGTATTCTCCCATAATAGTTTGAAGTCTTTTTACCAGTTCTTAAAGTTCAGCGTTTAAGACATTTCTTGAAAGTGATCATTACCTGAATTTATTTAGTTTCCAGGAACTGAAATGTGAGGTTGCCAGGTTCTGAGTCAGCAAGATTTCAGTGATTTGGTGTTGTGCCATTTATTTACTTTTATTGTCTGTTTTGCTGACTTGGAATGCATCAGGTGTGTGGTGTGTGCAACCCAGTGCTTCATTTATGAAACTTAACAAAGCAAAACAGATTGCAGAGTGAAAGCAGGCAACTATTGTACATTGTGCTAGTGAAAAAGATGCTGGTTTACAGTCATTTGTAATTTTTGCTGCTGCTAAAAAAGATAAGAATATAGTTTAATGGAGGCAGTAAATAAGTGATTACTATTACAAGAGAAGAGGTAGTGTTTCTGTCTGGTATCTCTGTTCTGTGTGGGAGTAGAGTACAGAAGAGTAATTGTTGAGTTATGTGCTTATTCCATTAACAGAAGAACAAATGAAGTATTACCAAGTTGCAATCCATTTTATTATACTTCTTTTGTTTTGGAGCCTAAGAGGAATTCTTTAATAATTTAAGCAAAGAAACAGCAAAACATTTTTTAATTTCTTCTGCTGTGTTGTGTTTATTGTGGTTTCCTTATAATTCCTTTGATTTCTAGCTATTTAATTACTTAGTCACCATGTTCTAATATGTGAGCCTTTGATATACAGCTTTAAAATGTCAGAATGGACTAAGCTTCCCCCTTACTCCTCCCCAATTTGTCTTTATCTTTAAAATATGAAATACATAAAATTTTTGTGTCTTTTGCTTTTTAAAGCTGTGAGGAAAAGGAATTTCATAGAAAATGATGGTTTACAGGTGACTTTGTTTAGGATTCAGAGATATATGCAGATACTTTATGACAAATAACAATAGCAGGACAGCCTGCATTTGATGATGTCTCATGCTTTAAAAGGTGTTCTGATATGTTCAATGTGGAGATGAATTGGGGTAATGTAATACTGCTTTGCTTCTGACTACAGTTAGTGGATAACATTAAAACTGCTTTGGCTTAAATCCTATGCATCCCTTGGGTGAGCTCAGCAAAACTGTGGAGCATGAGGAAACACAAGTATCAGAAGCCAACGAGGTCTGAGGGAATCACACCAGATTTCCAGTTGTAGAAGGGTAGAGTGAGTTCAGGTTTGCATCCAACAATTACATATATGTCTGTGTGTGCATGGCAAATAATCCACTGCAGTATCAAAAGAATTTTGTGCAGGCTTACATACAGCATAAACAAGCTGTTACAGAGTTTAGTAGTCATACTGGGGGAAAAAGAACTGGAAGATGGCAAAACCAGATATTTAGAAGCTCATGATGGCAAGTTATGCTGTAGCCCTCAAGATGCAATAGGATTCTGACTACCCTTTTCCTTCAAACTGTAATTTGAGTGTAAGTAAGTAATTAATCAATTAATCCAGGTAATTGATCTTAACCTGTACTTAGCTTGGAACTTCCTGTATGTCTTTGCAGTCTTGAAGATGGAGTTGTCTGAAATCTTCATGCATTATATTTTACTTCTGTCTACCAATTCTCTGTTTCTCTTATATTTAAATAATAATACTTACAATAACAATAATGTCCATGCCAAGGATTTTGTGAAAGCATAAACTCTGTCTGAGAATAATTAGTTGCAACTCTTAAAGAGAGAAAATTAGCTAGAAGAGGAAGAACATCCTGAGAAAACAACAAGAAGAAGAAACAGATGCAGTCTTTTCAAGAGGAGGAATGTTTAAAAATTTCAGTAATATGTGCTACAAAATATCCTCAAGGAAAAAAGTAGAAATTATCAACCTTTTCCTCTCCCTTTCCCCTCCTCCTCCCCCTTTAAGATGAGGAAAACACAGGGAAACAGAAGTAAAATTTCATACTGAAATCTGAACATCATGGGAAAAGAATACATATTTAAGTTGCACAATTATATACTATCATCAATTAAAAGCATAGATGCCAATTCTCACAGATATTTAAAAGATTTCATGTGATGTTCTTCATCCATGCCTCTGGTGGCAGTGTGGACATACAATCAACACAGGTGGTAGGAACACACCTGTCATGATAACAGAGCCTTCCCAAACCTAGAAATTAATGGAGTTGAATTTGAACAAGTCAGAAACTGAGGGAG
Source organism: Pavo muticus (assembly GCA_016647715.1). Taxonomy (NCBI): domain Eukaryota; kingdom Metazoa; phylum Chordata; class Aves; order Galliformes; family Phasianidae; genus Pavo; species Pavo muticus. The sequence goes on from JACDJE010000726.1 coordinate 88,865, forward strand.
AACAAGGAATAGTAGTTGGAGATACTTCTGCCATCACGTAATTTCCTTTGTCTGCAGATGTACATTCCTGTAGGCAAGACCCCTCCCACTTTTGAAATCCCTTTTTCTATTCCACTGTCACTGAACTTTTTAGTAGTGATGCTAATTAAATAAGTATGAAATCCCTAGTGTGCAGTCCTCTAGACAACTACAATCCCAGTAGACAGTGACATACTGTCGGCTATTCATATCCCAGGACTGCAGTAACTTCTGCATGTAATCTCTCGGAAGAAAAAAAATTCAGCTACTAAAAAATAAAAAAATTAGTATCTGCAACAAAATCCATTCTCCTGCCTGCTAACTTGTTCTCTATTCTCTGCACAGATTTCTTGTTGAAGATTAAATCAAGTTCATATTCTCACGTATGTTTTAGAAGCTACTCAAGTGCCCAATTCTCAGCTTATTTTAAAACTGCATAAAACTTTGGAATGAGGACAGCGGTTAACAAATCTTTTCCTCCAGCAGAGTGGAACAGTTGCATCACAAGACTAAAGTATATCTCTTCAAAGGCTTATTTCTGAGCATGAAGTAGGAATTTCTCCCTCAGGAAATCAAGGATCGTCAGAAATCTTCCCCAGTTGGAAATTACACTTTTCAGCTTTGTCTCCCTCTGGTGTAATGACCCCTGGAGCACTTAAATTGGAGAGAGAATTAAACCAAACAATTACACAGAAAGCCCTGTTGCTGATGGGTAACAGAAATTAATTGTTATGATGAATTTACAGCTCATCCCATGAGAGGCAATGGAAAGAAAGGGCAACAACACATGACAGATATTATTTAAATTGCTGAACACTGCTAAAGTGGGCTCTCATATTTGTGGTGCTAGTTGTGGGAGATGAATGCAGGATTCCTTCTAAAATGTGAACTTCTAAAATTGGATTTCATAGGAAAGGTGGCAAATGCCTTAGGGGCAAACTCTTCCTTCCAAACCAGGCATTTATTCTGTGATCTTCAAAACTTTGGAGGATTTTTTTTGTGGATAGAAGAAGTAGTAGTGTGCAGCACTGAAGGAGTTGGGAGTAATTCTCTTGACAGTGGTTTACCCAGTGGACAACTAAATGTACTTTATGACTGAGAACTTCCTGCATATTACGTACTTACACCTACTGAATCATGGGCTTTCAGCCCCAGATTACATTGCTCGATTTATTAAAGAAAATTAGTCATAAGTCTTAGTTATTTATTCTTATTTTGAGAAGAATTTCACACTGAAATTAACAGTTGTGGAATTCACTGATTTCAAAATATTAACAGCCTTCTGGAGATATTTCTGTCTAAACAGTTTTTCTTTGCTTGTTGTGGGGTCAGTTTTGTGTTTGTCTCTTACTCTCGCCTATTTTCAATATTTTTATAATGTTAGAATAGAACCATTAAGGTTGGAAAAGATCTCCTAAGATCACCTAGTCCAACTTTCAACCTACCATCAATGTTACCTGCTAAAACATGTCCCCAAGTACCACATATGCACATTTCTTGAACACCTCCAGGAATGATGACTCTATCACCTCCCTGGGCAGGAGGCACAGCAGGCATTAATTTCAGAGCAGCCTTCTTACTTGTCCAGAGACACGGATAACTTCTACAAAGTGGAAAAATAATAATCAATTACTTATAAAAGCAAAATATGATATGGTGTGACCATTTAATCCCAATGAATATGGCACCAAACTTTAATCTCCCTATGGAGAAATCTGCTAGTCACAGATGTAAAATGGTGAGAAGGATGACTAATTCCTCACATTTCCTGCATTTGCTTTTAAAAATTTGTTTTCTTTGAATTGTAATTGAGAACTTTTTAACATTGGGAATAGCTGCATTACTCTCAGAGAAGATTTTTAGTTTAAATGCTATTTCCTCTTTAAGTATAAAATAAATTCCAATCTGAAAAAGTGTCAGTGGATTATTTTTTTAATTATCATTATTATTTTTTGCTTAGTCAGTTACATTATTTAATGGAAGAATGGCCTTTTAAAAATCTACAGCACCGCAGAAAGTAAACATTATGGCATTTTCTTATTCCAGTTTTCTGCTTATATTTCATTTCAGTGTTTCTTTTAGTGAAGAAAGTGTTGTATTTAGTGTAGCAATTAGGAAACAGCAAGTCTAGAAAGAGCTGGAAATATTTGAGATCTATCTGAAAGTAAAATAGTTTTTAAAGTAGTCCCAGTGTGAAGTTAAGGTGCTTGAAGACCAAAGTAAAAAGGATAATTAAAAAAAAAAAAGTCTGTTTAAAATGTAAGTAAATATATTTAAAGTGGTGCCACTGTCTGGACTTCTGATCACCTTTGACTGATATACAGTTTTTGTTGCTAACATTTCTCATTTTCATAGGAGCCTGTGTTAGTGAAATGTTTTCTCAAATATTCAGTTTTTTGGCTTATCGTATCACAGTGTTTTTAGTTTTAGTTTAGTTGGTTTTTTTATGCTGCGTGTATTCCCTGTGTTTACTGACATACTCCATATAAATAATTTGAGGAAGAAAATTTGAATAATCAGTTCTCTCTGGAATACAGCCATTGTATTTGTAAAAACATTCATTTAAATTTTAATACATATTCCTCCTTAAACTGTTCAGGACTAACCTTCAACTACATCTATTTGGGATATTCTTGAATTCTAAGGACAAGATTTTCTGTGAAGTGTAAAACGATTTGCAAGAATACTTTCACAAATTGTCTGGTATATCCATAAATAGTGCCTGCATTTTTATGAGATTAATTTGTTTTTGGCTTTGTGCTGGTTTGTTGTTGTGTTTTAATGTTCAATTGTGTTGACAATTGCAGCCTTAGTGAAGAGAATATTCTGGTGTTCAATAGCAAAAGTTGTCATTCAGTGCTGAGGAAATACTATGTACTTTGATCTCAACAGTTTATTAGAATAGGAGCGCATCACAATCCCTTATGTATTAATACCATGTAGGACTTGAAATACAATCTCGAGAATATATTTCATACAGGAAGGCAGAGTTACTTTTTACAAGTGTTCATTAAAATTATACTTTTACATTGTTTACCAAGCCCACAAATGGCACTGTTTTCAGTGGAAAGATGCTTTGGTCTTGTCTGTTAATTTAAAAAAGAAAAAAAAAAGCTTTTTGATCTTGTTTCAGGAGTTAATAGAGAATATTTTTTTCATATATATGTGTGTGTATACGTTTGTGTGTGAGCGTATGATGTCTGACATGTAAAAGTTCTCTTTCGGGAAAAGGTGTGAACACTTATATCTCAGGACCCAGCTAACTATGGTGAAGGTATTTACCCAACTGAAGGAAATTTTAAGTATGTTCTGTATAGAAAAATCCTTGAAAAGCACAATTGCTTCAGCCTCTACAGCAGTTAAAGTACAAAATGTTCTGTGTTGTTTATTCATGGTATTCAGTCAAAAATCAGTAATCAATCACGTGGAGAACTGTAGTTTCCCTTAAAGCCTAGAAGGAAACTTTTCTCCTTAGGGTTCATATTCTTTCTCACCCCTCCCCCTTCCTAATAAAAGTATAAACAAATTGAAACAGGATTTTCATGGTAGGCTAAATGAATTAGTTTTTTATACTTTGTTTCCCATGTAGAGGGGGGGATAGTTTGAGTCAGTAATATAAAGGAAAGTAGGGGAAAAGGACTTGAAGGTCCTGTTCATATATAGAATAGAAGATGCTTATTTAGGATCAATCACTTTGTCTTTTGCACCCCTTCTTGGCATCAGTCTTACCCCCTGTTATGAAGTAACTGCAAATTACTGATAAAATTGTATGTGAGATGTAGATTATAGAAGAACTGGTAGGAGGTCAAAAATGGCTAGATAATTCCAAAGGCCAGTTTCTTGGCTGTTTCAGTTTTCCTTGTTATGTTTAACATAGGAAACCTTCGTAGGATGTGTGTGTTAAGAAGTTTTGTGCTTTCTGTCAGGGCAGTAAGAATGAACCCAGAAGACCTTTCAGGAGGGACATGAATTTATTGAAAAACTGAAGTATTTAGAATCATAGAATTATATAGGTTATAAAAGACCATCAAGATCATCAGATCAGGCATCAGCTTGACTTGCTGAGTCTTGGTGCTAAAACATGTCACTCGGTGCCATATCCACGTCTCTTAAATTCCTCCACGGATGGGGAGTTCACCAGTTCCCTAGTCAGCCCTTTCCAATACTTGGCCACCCTCTCAATGAAGAAATTCTTCCTAAACCTCTCCTGACACAACCTGAGGCAGTTTTCTCATTTCCTATCATTTGTTTCTTGAGAAAAGATGCACTCTTTTGACTGCAGCCTCCTTTTAAGTAGTTCTAGAGAGCAGTGAGCTCTCCCCACAGCCTTCTCCAGACTAAACAGTGCCAATTGCTTCCGTTGCTTCTCATTAGTCTTGGTCTTTTCATCAGCTTTGTTGGTCTTTGTACACACTCAAGCAACTCAGTGTCCTTGTAGCAAAGAGCTCCAAACTGAGCATGGCGTTTAAGGAGAGGCCTTGCCATTGCCATATAAATGACTTCCATGGTTCTGTTGGCCATGCTATTTCTGATGCAGGCCAGGCTGCCATTGGCCTTCCTGGCTAACTGAGCGCACTGCTGGCTCATATTCATCCAGCATCCCCAAATCTTTTCAGCTGAACAACTTGATAACCACGTTTTCTTAAACCTGTGCTACTGCTTTGAATGGTTACAACTCAAGTGCAGGACCCAGCTTTTAGCTGTGTTAAATCTCATACTTCTTAGTACGGGCCGCAGCCATCCTCTGGAAATGAAATATGAGGCTGAACTCAATATTGTTGATTTGTTTCTGTAGAATTGAGAGTAATAGCTTTTCCCCATACTTTCTAGAAACTCTTTTTCCTTGCAGGGAGGACCATGTGAGATATGATTAGATTATTTGGGTGTTGAGGCTGGCATATAGAGAATATACTCCCTTTTCTTTTTTATCCTTTCTCCATTGGGTGTTCCTGTCTCTTCTCCACTTCTCAGTTCCTTCAGAGAAATTTCAGTGGCATGGTGAATTCCTGGAAATCTGAGTTTGTTAGCAGTGTTGGCTGAATGCTGAGTAATTTGATTTGTAGAGTTTTTAACAAAGCTTTACTTCCTATTTGGTTATGTGAACTGATAGGAAACCTGGCTGAAAGACTATGTAAACTCTAAAATCTAGAAAGAAAATCCAGTTATAAAAAGGAGGCTGAAATTTTAAAAAATTCTTGCAGTCAGGGTATAGAGAAGAGAGAATTTTTTTTAATCCTATTGTTTTTTGATAAAATGAATGCTTAATTTAAGAGACATTAGAAACACATTATTATGAGATCTGCTTTGTGTCAGATTGAGTGAGCTGTGAATTGTACCTATGCAGGTACTGACAAAATATTTGCATAAATGCATGTTTCTTGGAATATGTCAGACTCTTAGAGGATCAGTGAAAGAGTTCATTACCAGCGATCTTCTATATTTTAACTGTATGCTTTAATGTTGAAATAATTCATCTTTGGGGATATTAACTCACTGTTTCGTGCTGCTGTTATTCGGTCTTACCTCTTCTTCCAACGCTGTTCACAGCCTGGATGTCTAGTAAAGGGAAAAGGATGTCCTCTTTTGGAATTGCTGATTTAGATTTTAAGTCAGAGTAGGACAAAGAAAATCAACATTTTTCCATTGAGTTTCCCCTGAGCTGTAGACATAACAATCCCCATAAACCAAAAGGTATTCAAAGATATGTGAACAGATTGATCTGTTTAGGACCCACAGCAGTTATTACCTTGCTAGCCATAGCAATTCTGATGATAGACTGTTTAACGTGATTTTAAATAACCAAGATAATGTGTAAATGTACAGCATTCAACAGTGTTTACTTTCACTGGTGATTAAGCTTCTGTACTTAGTAATAGATAATAATAGATGGAATTGTGGTAGAAAACTTTGAATCTGTTAAATCAGCAATTCAAATATAAAGCCATTTTAAGTAAAACCTGATCAGTTGTCAAGAATACAAAAAAATGTTTAAAGAAATAAAATTGTCTTCAGTACAATCTAATCATGTTTCAGAAATGGAACATCTCTAATTTGATTAAAAATTCTCTATTGACCATTATTATTTTCTATTCTCTTAAATAAGAGAACTGAGGCTCTCAAGACAGAATGTTAAGCTTTTTTGATTGTATGTCACTTTCATCTTTTGTAGTTATTACCCTCTTTCTGACACTGAGTATGATCCACTGATATTTGAGAGCCGATGAGCTTTCCTCTTGGCCAATTTTGTCCTTATTAATATTGTTTTTTTCATCCCAATCTCATTGATCCTATTAGTTTTTTACTCCTTTTTTTGGTCTCTAGATCTGTCTTCTTCTAACTTATCCTTACGTTTTATTCCAAATTGATGAAGTGAAGAGCACAGAAATTTCTTCTGATTTAAAATTTAAAAAGACAAGGCAGCTACCAAATAGGTTGTACGCATCTGATATTGTGTTTGGATGATGTTACTTTCTAGTAATACAAGTGTATGTACCCAAGTCATTCACCAAGAAGATCCTGAGAGCAATGAAAGTATGCTTAGAGACTAAGATGTCTTTCTTCCTGAATTTCTTTGTCCAGGAATAAAAGTGTTGCCCATCATTGAGTAAAGGGGTTGTTTGTTTATTTTACATATGTTTCTGTTCCTAGCTACTCTACTTTTTATTTTGATTTCTTCCCTCTGCCACCTCAAGATGAAAATTTGTGCCTTTTTTCTCTCCCAGCTGCCAACTTTTTCTTCCTTAGAAACTGTTTTTATGTCAGTGTCTTCTGGTCTGAATTTTTCCTTTGCTCTTTTTGTAATCTGACCCTTGGAAATTACACCATTGCTAGGCGCATAAAGAGATTCCATTTATGGTCTAAAATTAGCTTTCTAGTCTAAACTTGTCATCTAGGCAACCTCTGCAATCAATAGAGAAAGATAAATACTGCAAGAAGCAATTCATCACATCTTAAGATTATGTTGAAACTGGAGGGATTAATTCCTGGTCTAGGTTGCCTTTCTCTTTCTGCTGATTAAAGAGAGAGCTCTAGATGACAACCTTGGGTGAGATGCCCGATGGCCAGACAGCTAAAATTAGATGAAAAGTATCCTCCTACCTGTTGTGCAGGGAACAATGTTGGTAATGCATTGCCTTTGTAATGTCTGCTGTACATTGGTTAAAACTGTGTTAAACTGAAATGAGATGACACCCAGAATTTGTTCTTTTTGTCTGAACTAATTTGCAACAGTGCCAGTTATATTTGATTTTTCACTAGTGTGTTCTGCAATGTTGTGACAGATCCTAAAAATCAACCCCCTACTATTTTGTTAGAACAGTTAATATTTAAATAGCTCTCATGATTTTCCCACCACATTGCTAAATAAAATTATTTTCATTTTGACACTGTGAGATAGAAGCTTTAGAATGTTTTTAATGAAACCACATAGTAATATGCATCAACAGAATTGGATACAAACCCAATTACCTGAGTTCCATTTTAAAATTATAGGGATCTAATTTTACTGATAGACAGTATCTCTAGGTATTACTGAAACAGAAACATACTCGCAGAAGGTGTTTGGATGCAATTTGATCAGTATGATAATATTTGATGATTAGTGCTGGACATAAGGAATTGAAATTATAAAAATAAAATTTGGAGATGTCTAAATAAGTCTAAATATGGATAAATATCGTATGGACAAATTTTGTGAGAGTTGTTATGAAAAAATATTTATCAGTTACAATTACTCCTGTATTAAAACTGGTATTTAGACTTCTTATGCTTGACCTTCTTTTTTAACAGTGCTGTAACCCACTGCTGAACCAACAAATTGGAAACAATTCATAGTGTCAAAGACTTCAGACTGATGCCGTCTATCAAGTCTTCAAGCGCTGTGAACTGAAACTACAAATCTTGGAGTTTTTGTCACCTGGGTCAAAAGGAATGCTTTTCTGATATTAACAAGGACTATTACTGCCATTATGACGAGCCAGGAGAAGTGGCTTAACCTTAGTCCTGGAGAGTTCTCTCAGCTTCAGAAATATGCAGAATGTAAGTACTTTCTAAAATATATTTTAACATCTTTTTACTTCCCAATTAAGAGCTCAGAATTACATGCTTAGAAGACAAAATGCTAAACATGAGAAGTTAGGTTTAAGTGGCAGTTTGTAAAGTCTGATAGGAGTTGAGCTAGAAATGTTCAAGAGTATTTCAGATTTTTTTTTTTTTATGATAGGTAATATTTTTGTAAATGAAGAAAATATCTTTAGATTTAGAAATATTGTTGATTTATTACTAAAGGAAATATTTCTATACCAAGTATAAAGTCTGTAAGTAAAATTAAGACTGATACTTTTTTTTCTGTCTGTGGCAACATGATATCTACTTAATTGTATCAGTGTAGTAATCTAACAGAATAACCATAAAATCATTGCTTTTCTAGAAAAGCTATTAATATCAGGATAAAGTGATTGATAAAATTGGTTGGATTGTCTGTGTTCAGATTTGTGTTTACATATGAAATAAAGATGTGGTGGCTTTGAACTGTACTGTTTCAACCTTCCTTTGGCTGTCTGGAATAGGAAGGTGCTAGTTGTATGAAACTGTGATTTCTCTTTGCATAAATAGTTAAATGTCTGAGACAATTAGGGAAAAAATTGCTAATGGTATATAAGGGTTGATGTATAATTCCAAGGGAATACAAATGAGATATGGGCCAAGTTTTGTATTTGTAATCCGTCCAATTTAATTCTCTTAAATATCTGAATAACAGTATCTTTAAATATATATTTAAGACTTACAAATGCAATTTTATTAAAATAAGTTGGGTTTAGCATTTTTGAGTTGGTTACTTTTTTATCTAACCTACAGAGAAATATTGTGACAATAGATATCTTTACTTATTACTGTATAGTAATTAAACTATATATGACTTTATGAGGTTTGAATATATAGTTGGTTTGACATTCTATTATTTTTGTTGAGCATGGCAAGAGAGTGAAATAAATATTATCAAATTCCTGAGTTTGGCTGGCTTGATGAAGTTTGATTATTTATTTAAAAAAAAACAACACTACACAACCAAACAACAACAAAACACTGCACACTTCTCTTCAGCATGTAAGAGTTACTAGTGGGTGTCCTTTCAGTATCATTTCATAATACAGGACTGCAGGTTGTATAACGGTGATACAGTTCTGTATCAAGAATATCAGCTCTTCTGTATTTGTACTGCTAGTCGCAGATGGTGAAACCAATTGTTCAGGAATTGGTGATAATTCATACTTTAGTGTGAAGCTGAGCAATTTTGTGACTTACTGTTTATTAAAAGTTTTAAAAGAAATGAGAAGACTAGATGAGGTTTCTGGTTTTTGAAATGAAATACCTTGTAATACTTAAAAAGCTTAGGAGTCGCTTGCAGAAAGGAGAGATTATCTGAGTACCAGAAGGCACTGTAGGAAGGTTAGACTTGTGGAAGCATTGAGACCAAAAAGTCTTGGTTATGAGTCCTCAGCCTTGCTTTGCCTTGTGCCTAGGAGTGGGTTTCTTTGAAAGATTATGAAATACAGTAGGGAAGGCACATCAAGGATTCACTTTTCATTCACCTGCTGATAATCATTTGCTCAGCCTTTCATTTAGTTTGGTTTACGTGCCTTACTTTATAAACCTTAACCTGAATTACAAAATGATATTAACTTTGGAAGTTTTTGGCGTATACACTTTCTTAAATTTACAAAATATAGTCTGTCAAATACCTGTCACCTGGGATGTCAGTCACTTTTGGGTCATATTGTTAGTGGCAGACAATCACATCTACTTAATGAGGTCACTAGAACCAGAGTTACTTTTGTACAACTAACTGGAATATGAATAGAATTGTTCTCTTAAGTTTACTATAAAAACATAATGGATTTTTTTAAATCTCTGAGCTCAATGTATGCATATATTTGATAATTAGACACATCATAAGACTGAAGCAAATTAGAGTTTTTCTGGTATCTGTATTAGTGTACATGCATTTTGGTGTGCAAATAAAAAGTAATAACTCTGAATGATAAGGACTAAATTAAAAGAAAACATGAAGAAATACTTAAGCAAACTGTTGGAGAGGAGCATGTTAGACAAGATGGTATCAAAATAGGAGTAGCCAACAGGGTGAGGGAGGTAATTGTACTCCTCTGCTCTGCTTTCATGAGGGCCCATTTGAAGTACTGCGTTTAGGTCTGGGGACCTCGGCACAAGAGGGATGTCGAAGCAGGTCCAGAGAATGGCCACAAGGGTAATCAAAGGACTGGAGCACCTCTTCTGTGAAGGCTGAGGGAGCTGGGCTTGTTCAGCCTGGAGAAGAGAAGGCTCCAGGGTGACCTCATTGCAGCCTTCCAATACTTGAAAAGAGCTTATAAGTAAGATGGAGAAAGACTTTTTACATGATCTAATAGTGATAGGACAAGGGGTATGGCTTTAAACTGAAAGAGGGGAGATTTAGGTTAGATGTTAGGGAGGACATTATTTACTCAGAGATTGGTGAGGCACTATCACAGGCCGCCCAGAGAAGTTGTGGATGTCCCATTCCTGGAAGTGTTTAAAGCCCAGTTGTATGGGGCCATGAGCAAGCCCCCATGATGGGGGAAACAACTAGATGATTGTTAAGGTTCATTGCAATCCAAACCATTCCATGATTTGATGATTAACCAGAGTTCTGTGGAGAGAATTCAGAGTTTACAATGAATACGTCTGTGTTATATTAAATGCTAAATGTTGGTACTAGGTGGGTGATTAACAGCATCTACTATAATTGATGCAGTAGGTGAGTCCAAAGAGATTGCATGCTCAAGTGCCTTATACTTATCAGTAGGAAGCTTTAAACACAGAATGTATTTTGTTATTATTTATTTGGAACATGTGTAAACTTGGTTAAAAATATTTGCTTATTATCACTTATTTCTAGGGAGGAGTCTGTATTCTGCATTTTATGTGCCTATCCACCCAGAAAGCATTCTTCCTAAAAAGTTTTCCTGTTTTCTGCATATTAGCAGTATTATATAGTTATTAGTATAGTTATTAGTTTATTAGTTAGTATAGTTTGTCTTCCAATTCTTCTTGTGTGAACTTCACGATAGGCATTCTTCTACCTCTATATGCAGATAATCTCCTTGATATCTTATGAAAAAGTTCCTGCCACATCTTATTACATGTAGTATGATTACCAGCTTTATAAAAGTTTATTGGGTGGTGAGCACAAACCCTGAATTTAAAATATCTTTCCTGATACATACCAGCTTTTTTTGGTATCCATAAATGTAACTGAACAGCAAAGGAGAGTATGGATTCTTCACCACTTGGCCCTGGTGACAGAACATTCTATACTTTCTCTCTAAGCAACACTTGGAACTTGGCAGTGTGTAAACATCTTCCAGTTAGTTAACATCTTCACAACAAACTAATTCACTGTAGTTGCAATTAAGTGGCATAATGTTCTGTTAAAAGATGATATTTCCACAATCCAAGGAATATCTGTCTATAATTTCATTTTACAGAATTATTTTTCAGCTCAAGCTGAGTCAACTTTATATTTGCAGTTTAAGACCTTTCTTCAAATAAGAATTTGGGACTTCAAACAAGTTTTTGGAACGGTTTAAATATTACTCAAAAATGTAGAAAAATGTCTTTGTAGAATTCAAAGAGCATATTAATTAATATTTGGCACTTTGCAGTTAGTTTGCATGTGTGTGGGTTGTTAGTGTTGTTTTTTTGTGTGTATTAAGAATAATTTCCAGTGACGGTTACTCCTCTCTACTCCTGTTCTGAAGAACAGTAGGTCTTTACTTAGTTTTAAAATACCTCAGAAGAGAAAATGAGAACTGAGATAACTGGGATGCTCATTATGTAGTAATAATGTTGCTTATGCCAAATACATATACTGATGGAAATATGTGTACTGAGAAATTTTTTTTTCCTTTAGATTTCATGATCAAGTTTATTTATGGGAAAGAAGGTGAAAAGGTGTAGGGTATTTTTTGCATAAAAATCTCGAAGTATATACGATAAAGTAGATATGGGATTAGATGCTTAATGCAAAGATTTATGAGGCAGAGATTGGTACTGTATATTTCAGAAGAAACAGATATATACACAGTTCTGTACTGCTCCTACTAGCAGCTTAAATTGTAGGGACGTTAGAAAGAAGCTGTATAAGCAGTTTCACTGTAATTATTATCTGTAGGGTAAATTCCATCAGTTTAGAGGTGTTGGTTTTTTTTGTTATTGTATCATCGGTCAAAAGAACTTCAGTAAATTGGTTTTTGTTATAGTCCAAATTACAGTGATTAAAAAGAGTTAAAGTGAGACTGTTTCCTGATTTAGCTGGGCTTTAGAAGAAAGAAGTCCTTCCTTTAGTAGGCACGGAGAGGCAAAGGAAAAAGCCTCTGAGCTCTGGCAGCACATATACTCTGGGGAAATAGCTTTGTTTTTTCTAGTACTTTTGAATTTGTCAACAAAATGCGCCCTGAGGACCAAGCCTGAAAAAGGCTTTTTGCAAAATTTTTGGCAGTGTTTTTTTTTCCCAGGCTGGTGGAGGAGAACTTGGGCAAACTATCACAGCCTGAAGATATAGATGTTGGATTGCTACTGAAATGGCTATGAGAACAGGAACAATGTCAGCAGCTGCAGCTTCTTTTTGTATACCATCAATTGCTACTGTAGGAACTAAACTGTGTAAGAGTATTGTAGGGCAACAGGAGGAAGAACTTGTGAGAAAGATTTCTGAAGAGAAAGACAAAAGCCAACAGATGTTTTGGTCCAGAGTTAAACTGTCAGAGGCTCTTGGGTGGGTTTAATTCTGTGGCCCTCACAGATGGAAAATATTTTCTTTTATAATGGGTATAAATGATAACCTGCAGGGAACTTCATACATGTGGCAGATGGCCACCAGCAGCACTGAAAGCTCTGGGCTATTACCCAGTCCCTCAGAGGATCCCAGGCTTCTGGCACTGCATTGGCTTCTGCTAATCATAATGAGAGACTAGGCCACATCAAAGAATATGGATTGCTGAAAGCAACTATTTTTTATTGTTTTTAAAGGGAAGAGAAAAAATTGCTAGCGATTACTGAGAATATTTTTACCCCAAGTACTGAGTTTTAGGAGTATGAACTTTCTGCTGCTGTTAGTAAAAATGGAGGAAATAAGGTTCTTTTAAAGTTTTCTCAGATACTGTAAGACTGTAGTGGTCCCAGATTCCAGAGAGAAAATATTGTAGGAGAGGCTGTTTACAAACCCATAATTTGAGCATGCAGAGTCTCTGGCCATGCTAAATGTGTGATGAATAAGATGCTATTCGTTCATCAGGTGCACCTGGTTGCAGGTAGGAGATGCTAATTTACTTGCCAAAAGTGCTGGGCAAGTGTCTCGCACATCTATGTTTAAGAGAAAAAAGGTGATCCCAAAACCTGGGGAAAATTGTAATGTTTACCCAGTCTCACTGAGGAAAGAAAGTTGATACAAATAGGGGAGGCACAACCAGTCTTTATTTTCTCCTTTATATTTTTAGGGTAAACAAATTATTTTCTTGATTATGCTACTAAGTCATCAGAGTTTTGTTGAGGTTGCACTGGCTGTTTAGATGGCTGATAAGAATGAAGATTGTCAGAGCTGTAGCCCTGTCGCTATTATCAGGCTTGTGTTCACTCTTAGAGATGCCAATAGATCCACCATTCTTAATATAGTCAGACTCCCAGGTGATGGCCTTTGTTGCAGTAGAAGGGAATGGTGCATGAGTGATGATTTGTTTAAATTTTCAAGGGTATCTTTGCAAGAAACAAATTTAAAGTGTTCCTATGAAGTCCAAACAAATCCTAGTTCTCAAGTTTCTGTGGAAGTGAAACCCATGGAATGCGGTGACTGGTGGTGGCATATCCTTTCTAGAATCCTGAAATGCAAGTGGTGTCAACTCACCTTGATTTCTGTTTTCTTTAACAAAAATAATGATTTCTTTCCAAAATAGAAGCTAAAAAGATAAACACTGCCTGTCATTGAGACTCATTGTTGCAGCATCAGCTTTTACTGGCTTTAAACACATATTGTGGTTATTACAAATATGACATACAGTCATAAAGTTACTGAATGTATATTTATATACTGTAAAATGTATAAACATTGATTATGCCTTTGTTGTATTTCCTGTGTTTCTGTGTATCTTCCATACTTATTTCCTTTATGGTTTGGTTGTTTTTATAGACATTTGCATGTAAACAGTGAGAATCTTTTGTTTCTTAAAAGTTTGTCTGTTCCTATTGCTTATTTCCTATTACAAAGATTTGGGGGATAATTCATTTGGTTGCTGTGGAAATGGTTCTGATGTCACAAACAGAGGATTCTAGTTTACCAAGCTCTGAAAAAACAAAGAGTGGAGAATGAACTAATTACGGAGTCACGTGGCTGAATCTCAGCTCTCAGTAAAAGCATGTATTTTTAGTCCTTGTGCTGTACAGAAGCGTGAAAGTATAAATGATTACAATCCATGACTCATCTGGCAGACTGAAAAAGTAGCTTTATGAGAGGGGATAATCCCTCTTCGCTTTTATGGAATTAAAATTCAAACAACGAGGAGATTGTGGGGCTTCCCTCAGCCCAGCGAAGCATTATGCCTACAAAAAGAAGAGGAGAGCAGCTCATACACTGAAAAAATCATACATTGTTGTTATTGTTATTGCTTATGCTGTTCTGCCTTTTATGGATTTCTGATGGAAGAAGTCAAAGCATTCTTCTCTGTTTCTCTTGAAAACAGGAGAAAAGTTGTTATTGATGATTCAAAATGGAAGATTGACTCTTAAAAAAAAACAAAACAACTAGGTTTAGGGCTTCCTAATGGTGTCTCTCAAACTCTCTCCCTGTGCATTTTGCTGGGGATGAAGAGCTTTGGGCTGCATTTCTCTCAGTTGTTTTCTGCTAATTAAAGAAGCAAAATTGGATGTTAAATGTGCTTGTAATTATATATGTTTTCATTGTTGTTTTTTTAAGCACTGAAAATATGTTGCATTTTTGTGCGGCCTTGGAAGATTATTACTGAGTGTTATGGAGTGTCACTGCATGGTTTTGTATTTGCATTGCAGAATTTAATAGCTTTTTGAGGACATTATTGACTACTACATTTATTTTTAGAAACCTCAAGCTTTGTGAGGTTTATAATTTATTGTTTTATTAAAGCTTGCGTGGAATACTGAGGAAGGAACTTGTGATTAAATTCCAATATAACATTTTTCTCATAGTTTCTGAAAATAAGAAATCTTAATTTTATTTTTGAAATGATGATTATAAACAATTTGCACTCTAAAGGCACTTCAATTAATTGTAGCTGTAATTATAATTATTGATAACAAATTTGTTTTGAGGAGTGTATTTCCTAAAATTTATTAAATGGCCTAGTAATAGATCAGATGTTTTCATGCATGAAGGCATTCTGAATAATATCAAAATGACTCATTAGGTGTTTATTCATTTTAACAGAGGACTAGTTCTGTATTTAATACTTTATTTGTGCTTGAAAGTCACTCCACTGGGGGGAACAGAATCTATCATCCCTATCTGTATCAGAACAGATTATTGACATCACTGCTTTGGAAGAAAGAAGATACTGTATAAAATATACAGGTTCTTGTACAATAGAGGTTGAAATGAATGGAAGGAAACAGTGAAAATTTTAGACAGTTGTGGGCGGAGCTGGGAGCACTCAGTTTATGTACTGAATATATGCCTGAGAAGTTCATTGAAGAGAGATCCTTCAGTGCTGAATAGGCACTTAGAGTTGAAGAAATTAAGTGATACTAGAGATGATGAAAGGGAGTTGAAGAGATGCAATGAAAATGAGTCAGTAGCAAGAAACATGGAAGATCAGAGCAGCCAGAGTGCTAAATTACACAAATTTGATTCTCAAGTACATTACTGTAGTTTCAAGCTAAAATTTCAAAGAGATGATAACTGTACTATTTTAGCAGCGTGAACACAGGACGATTCAGGATTCCTGTGATTAAGAAGAAGCCCTGAAGAGGTGAGAAAATTATTGAAAGAGTTGAATATTCAAGCCATGGGGGGGGAAAAAAGACAAAAGTTTCAGCCCACCATTTTTGGTAGATCAAATTCTATGGATCTGTGCTGTTATTGCAGCATTACATTGAGTGAGTTAAGGAAAGGAACAGAACAGATCTCAGAATGGAATGATTAGGACAAAGTGAAAATAGGCTTTTAAAGACGCAGAACAGTAAAGGGGAGCCAAAAAAAGCTCTGTACCAAAAGCTTGATTTTGGAAGATCTTATTCGATGTTTGGATGTTTGGTCATACAAATGATAATTATTTTTTTAATGAAAAACAAATTGTCAGACTGAGAGAAATGACCTAGGACAGGCGAGAGAGAATTCAGTGCTAATGGCTAGCCAAGTTTTATTTTGTAGCAATAATTTAGAATACTCCATACAAGCCTGTTTTTCTAGAGAGCCCTGTAGAAGTTTTTTTGTTTTTTTTTTTTTACAAATAATTATTAAAATCTGTGAAAATGTGCTCAAGTGCTATTCTTTTGAATTCTAAAGCTTGACTAGTTATTAACCTAATTTTGGCTGAAAGTGAGTCCAAGTGAGTGCTCAAGCTGGAATTTGAAGTAAGCCACTTGCATTCCCTTTGGGATCCTCTTATATAATAAATCAAAAATTATTATTCATTCAGAATTATTTTAGTACATAATTTGTAAGTTAATTAGGAATTAGATAATAGGGAAAGGAATAATGACCTATTTGTTTTAACTCTAGAAACATATTTTTTATATTTTGCTTCAGACACAGTGGATATTGTCACATTGCTCTTCAAGTCCAAACTCATTTTTTGCAGTCTTTCTAACATGCGAAACCTCCAGGGATAGTCATGGTATCTCCAAACAATATCTGACGTGACCATATATTTTAAAATTATTAGTGCCTTAAGAGGATTCTGGGGGTTTGGTGGATCCATAGAAATAATGACAATTGTAATTAAATTGTCCCAAATTGTACAAAAGTGATTTTCTGAAGTATTACCCAGTGTAACTATGTTCTTAAATTAAAGCACACACTGAATTTTTTTTTTATTTTTTTTTTTATTAGGTTTCAATAAATGAGTGCCAGAGTAACAGTGGCTTCTAATAGCACTCTAGAGATGACATGACTGACTGTACAGGAGGACCACTGAGCTGGTGTTCAAATTGCAAGCTCTCCGAGGCAGGCTCTGCCCTTAAGACAAATACTTTGCAGCTCTGTCTACACAATGGGAGCTTAATCTGTTAATACTACAATAATATAATTTTGTCACATCAAAAGTACTTTAAATTTCTTTCCTTTAAATTTCTTGGTTTTCCTCCCACTAACAGCTTTCATAAGAACCAGAGTTTCTTATTTTTCTCCTTTTCCAACCCTGTTTTTTTAGCTACCCAGAGAACCCATGTAGTGTCTTGGGCTAACAGAAATAAAGAAGTGATCCAATAAATAATCCAACTATCTTTACAGCTTAGCATCCTGTCCCTGGGAGGCGTGCATTTGAAAAGTTTTATAAGAGTTCCAGGCACAAATATGTTAATATGTGTTCAGGGTCTGTTTTAACATTAAAAACCAGTACTAAATTTTGCATAATTGAACACAGTGGTTGCCTAACAATCACATCTCCATTTTATTATTTCAGTGGAAACTAGCAATATGGCCTTTGCACTACAAAAGGCCTTTGGCTTGAAGCTGAGTCAGTCAGACTTCCTTGAGTACTGTGTTGCTTCTTTTAAAAAGTTGCACTTTTAACAGCATAGGTTAACAAATAAGGAATGTATGATGTTGCTGTATTTTTATATGTTAAACTTGCCAGTTGAAAAAATACTTGAGGCTTTGTTCCGAAGGATGTTATTTAGGATATACACGAATGACAATTTTATATGAGAGGAATGCCCACTTCACATCTTATAATGAATGCACACAGTGTTGCTCCTTTCCATGTCACATTCTTTTGTTTCCCCTCAGAAGTCAAGCAGTTCAAGCAGTGATGCACTGAATCTCAGTACGTATGGGCTTTCTTCCAGTGATAAGTTTGCATTTACTTGCTGCTGGCTATTGCGCAAAGAACAGTGCCAGAGAGTTGGTACATGTAGTGTTCTGAGGTGGTGGTTAAGACAGACTCCAAAACAGTTGAGATTTTTTTTTTTAAGTGCTTCTCTTATTCAGACTGCTAATATATCACTATGAACTTGTCTGTAACAGCATTTTAGTGTTTAGGCCAAGCTTCTTACAGACTACATACCCATACCTCTATATCTTCAAAAATAGAGTGGTATTAAAAATAATAATTTTTCTATTTTCAGGTCTGGAAATTCAAATAGCATTTTACAACTTTGTAATCATTTTGAACAAGTCTGGTTTTGGAGTTCGGTTTTTCTTGTTACTGTTTTTATTAAAAAAAAAAAAAAGAGAAAATTCATCTTGAATCCTCCAGACTCATAATTTATTTATTTTTACACACTGTTAATTACTGCACGAAATGCATTGTTGTTCTCTCTGAAATTAATTTATTATCAGTATTTCTTCTGAAAAGACAATCTGATTTCATTTTATTATCCTTCTCTATCTTTTGATCATAGACAACACTGCAGCTTTTAAAATGACCTAGATCCTTTCCCTTAAAAAATGATGCCAAAACATGGAGAAAGTGAACAAGGAGACAGATTTTACTAGCTGCTTGTTTGAATTAAAAAGATTGTGAGTATTAAGCCTGTATAATAACCATCAGGGATAAAAGACATTTAGGAGGCATAGGTGAAAAAGACAATGGCAAATAAGAAGATTGCAGAATTTTGGATAAAACAGAATGAAAACATTGGCAAAGAGGAGAGGTTACTGGTAGGCAAGGTAATATGCATGAAAATATCAAGATATTTTTTTTTTTTTAGATTTGGAATAGAAACAGCTTTAGAGCCAGGGCAGAGGTAAGGTGAGAATGAAAAAACAAGAATACGCTATTCCTGGAACAGAGGGATTTGCTTTCTGTATTCTCAAAAAGGGAAGAAGTAATACTGTATAATCAAATCTTTAATCAGTTATGTCCTAAATCACATGAAAGCTTTTTAAAAACTGAAATGATAGCTGTTCTCTTCAAAGTTGGACAGAAATCCATTCTTGAGCTTTGCAAAGTACTCATAGGGCACACAGCAGGCTGAATATATGAAGCCTTTATTCTGATTTTCCAGCTTTTACATGGTTAGAATTAACTCCATATGATACACATTGTTGTATTTGTGATTAAAGTTTCCAAGGAATTACTTGAATTCTGACAACAAGAAAACTGTGTATTTTCTGTACGCAGAGTGAATGGCAGCCATACTGCCCTGCTGAGCTTTGGGAAAAGCTCCTGCTGCCTGCAGGCTGTCGGCCGCCTGGTTCACACTCCCAGCAGCAGCTAGCAGCTATTCCCCTTCCACTGCCTTTCAGACAAGCGTTCCCATTTCTTCCCTTCCCCTGCTAGGATTGCTGTCCTCCCATCTTGCAGAAGTGCATGTTCAGTCCTCACTCAAGCAGTTCTTCACTTCTGCTTAAGGTCTTTACTCTGATCCAACTTGGCAAGGCGATGAATGGAACTGAGAGCCCGCGTCGTTCCAAAACATTGTGCATATCTGTGTTGTGGACCCTGACTTGGATCGTCTTACAGGAATAAAAGGCTGCTTGGGCATTTCCCAGGGAAACATCATGTTTGTGCTGCACCTTGCAGTGTGGTGTACTGATTCCTAAGCTATAAACCAGTGCTAAACTCCCACCAAGTGCAGCTGGAGTCTATTTTCAGTTTATTTTGGGAGCTCTAAAATTCCCCTGGTGCCCAATTCAAGCCAAGCAGGGTAGCTTTGCATAATAGTACCATTTCTGGGCATACAGAACAGAAAATTATTTTCATGAAACAAAATGTGATGTTCCTTTTGAAACATTTCATTTGGACATTTACAGAATTTAATACATCAGTATTTTATTTCAAAAAAATGAAATGAATTTCAATTTTCAAAGGTACACTATGAATATTAACTTCATTGGGATTTGTTATCTACTGAAGCATTTAGAATATTTTGTTTTATAACAAATAAAGTTTCTAATAATTTTTTTCAGGTTGTTTGGATGGGGCAAAAGCCAGTAGTTTGCACAATCTTAAAATAAAAGTAACATTTAAGTATAAGTAAAATCAACACAGATTTTTAATTTAGATGATTTGTTTGAAGCTACCTTAGGAAATCAATTTCAACCTTTACTTAATTGTCTAAAATAATTTACCTTATTGTCTAGCCATTTTATTTGTATTCATATCTTGTCTTTTTTTCCTTAGGACTTAGAGTTTGTTAGAATATGCAGTAAAAGAGTGTAAATCACATGTTCTTCATTTTAGTGTGATTTATAGATTATCTGATTAGCTCAGCATACCTCAAGTTTGAGGTATTCTGACAAGGATGTGGCATATTTCTTAATGGTGCCGAGGACTGTGCGTCACGATTTTTAGGAGACTGAGTCTTTATTACATGACTTATCTCGAAGCGATGATCTCAGACATTGAAAGCCAGTAAGTCATTTACTCTGTCATTTTCTTAATGCACAGTCTGGGATAAGCTCTATTTTACTAAGCGCACACAGTATTAGAAAAGCATTTAAACAGAAATAAGTCAAATCTGTTAGAAATCTCAGCAAAAATGTGGCTATGCTTTTCTTAAGTGCCTAAAAAGAGACTCTATCTGAGCTAAACATTCCCCCCCCCTTTTTTTTTTTTTTTTTCAGTAAGAAAAGGAACAGGAACATTAGGGCGCTGAGGCTACAGAAAAATGGAAACGGCTTAGCTTGGATCATTGTAAATGCTGAGCAGAAATGGCATATTCTATATTTGCTATTAGTTTTATTTTGGGGGAAACATCATCTGCTAAATAGTGTTCAATTAGTTATGTTTACAGTTGTTTTGTACAAGTTTGCCTACTCATTGGTATTTAGAATATCATAGTTTCTATTAAAGCATAGTGCCATATCTTAAAGAAAACCATTTGCTTATCTTCTTCTCTACTCATCCCCATAGATGCTAGATTATCTTTCCTTGAAATAAAACATCTCAATATAGGTCTGAGATCTTTTCAAACTATACTGTCTACTGTGTATAGCACTTACTGCATGCCCAGCAGGCTTCAAGACTTCCAATGCTGTATTTGTGGTTTTTTATTTTCTCCCTCCCAGAAGTAGATTCCATGGATTAAAATGCCCTAGAATAACCTTTTATACAACAGAAATATTGGAATTTATTGCTCTTGTATTTCTAAAATTAAGTATAAAACAGACTACAGCTTAGAAAGAATAGGAAAAATCAAAGAAGTCTTTTTCATCAACCCTTGATAAAGCTCCTAAGCAGCTCTGAAGTCCATGAAGTCTAATTGCTTTTGTCTTTTCTTTGCTGTCTCCACTGTCCTATCCTAAATCTACTGATGTTCTTTTTCCTCTTTTTTTCCTGGAGCAAGGCAATATATTTCTAATAAGCTTGATCTGCACAAGCAGCTGACAGATTATTTGCATTGCATTTACTTGGAATATAACTCCCTTTTGATTCCTCTGTTCCCCATTTTTCTAAGCAAACTTATGGCAAATCATCCTATTGTTTCCCCTTCTTTCCTTAAAGCAAACTATTTTCTTAAATTAATTATTATTAAATTATTAAATTAATTATTAATTAATTATTAAATCAGACTTACAGGACAACCTGAATGTTGAGCTGCAAGTTAATGATGAATACAAAAACTTGGAAAAGGATAAGGTTCTGCTTGTGACTATAATTTCCTGTTTCTGAATGCTCTAGTATTAACTTCTTTAGCTTTTTATTCAGACATGGAGTATTTGATGAAATATTTGTATTTGTACAGTACAATGGTCTTTTTTTCTGGAAAGGGCGTCATCAGTTTAGATTATCAAAAGAAAGTTAAGATCTCTTGAAACTTAAGTAGAATGTCATCATTTTCCTAGGCTTTTTAGGACTTCATAATTGAGATAGTCCTGGGGCTTATTCTCTTAAGATGTATTAGTTACTCTTTTTTTCTGCATTATGAGGGAGAAAAAGAAGAGAAGGTGAAAGAAGGGAAGACTATCAGAACTGGTTTTTCTTTTTACTTTTTCTGTGTTGTTTTTTGATGTCTGATTTGCCTCTATCCTTCCCTCTCCCCAAACTGTATTTGTCTTCAGTTCCTTTTATCCTTTTGGGCGACCAATCCTTCATCCTTTCTTTCTCACATCTCTTCTGATTTCTTCTGTCAGATCATCTTTGCTGAAATTATCTTTATTTTAACGTGCTCTGGATGGTATCTATAAATCTTGTGAACTGTTTAATTTTAATTAAATAAATAAACCTGTCTTCTGTGAGTGTACTGTGGCAGAATGGATTAGGAAGGGATATAAATTTGAATGCTGGAACCTGGGAGAGTTCTTAGTTTATTGCAACAGCAATGACTTTTGTGTATGGCAACATTAAGATGATGAATGCCTGTGTCATGTTACTGGTATTTTGTTACATATTAAGCACTCTGTATGTTTTACAGAATTAACTAGGTCAAGTAACCTAATGTTTTTATAATCTGTGTTTTCAGGCTGACTGTTCATAAAACATTCCTACAAGCTTACATTGTTTTTATCAATCTTACATTAAATTTATCTTTGAAATATACATGAGTTTTCTCTTGAGGTCACATCTTTGTACTTTGAAACATAGCTGAGAGAAAAGATACTTGAGCAAATTTGTTTGTTTTTATCCTTCCTATTTTTTCCCCCCCAGCCGTACTATTATAGATTGGAAAGGTAAGTGACTACTGCTCCAAATGAAACTTGATTGTTGATACAAGCACAGGAACAGAGGAAAGACCTAATCAAAGCTGGGGAAATCCGCAGGAATTTGGAAATCAATTTTGGTAAGGAAATACATGAGCTTGTCATTAAAAGATGTTCTAACCACAGTGACAGATAAATAACAAGAATTATTTTATGAAAACTAGCAATTTCATCAGTGTAGTGTTTGTCCATAGTGAACGTTCATTTGTAGTGATCCTTTATATGAAATAAATCAGTGAAGTATACATTTTTTGAGATATTTCTCTATACACTATGCCACGTTATAATAGACCTGCCATAGGGCTGTTTGATCCTCTGGAAAAGGAAGAAATTAAAAGTTACATGATAAGTAAGCAGAAGTTAAGCTCAGAGTATGCTCATGTTACAGTCATATTGTGATTATGTCTCACACAGCAATGATTTCAATTTAGCTACCTTTGATACCTCAAGTATAATACTTAGCTTTTCACCTTTGGAAGTTAAGGCAGGTTAAGCCAGTGGTTTTATGAATCTTGCTCACTAAAATTTATATACGTACATATAATAATATGTAAATAGTATGTATATATTATGTACGTATATGTATATGAAGGAGAGCTTAAAGCAATAAGGTCTTCATTGACAGACTGTAACCTGTGATAAGAACGTGCCTCAATGGCTACAGTCTGAAGCAATATGACTTGTGTCTACTGCATGAGTGTTTTGAAGAAGGAGTTTGGACTCACTTTCTACCTTCCCTTACAGTAAATATGAATTTGGGTGTACATACAGATTCATTTTTAGTAAAATACTATTTTGACCTTTTCGGTATAAGTAGTTCACTACAGTTTCATAGTTGGCAATTTTCATTCTCTTATGAACCTGTAGATGGATGTAGATGGATGTCTAGTGAATACTGAGTAGTGTTCTGTTCAGTTTTTCTGTTTTAATTCATATTGTAGCAGTGCATGTTTTATGCTAATGGATTCTTGTTGAATTTTGATTTGTAAGTAAGAGGTGCTTATACTATATAAATATTTTGAAGTCATACAGCTTTGTTTTACCCTTCACTCAGTTAAGCTGCGTGCATTTGTGGTATAAAGTATGTTCTTCCCAGCCCATTTAATGTTTGCTGTATGTTGTTGGGTTTTTTTGTTTGTTTGTTGTTGCTGTTGATTTTTTTTTCCTAGAATGTCATCATATAGATTTTTTTTCTATATTGTCAATGATTAAACTTATTTTGTAATTACTAGTCTTGGCTTCCATTATTTATTTACCTTTGCTCATTCACTGTGATATATTTATTTAACTATCCTTCATCAGTGATTTAATCTGGGTCTGTGGTACTGCTCAGTCTTTCCTAAGACAATGCTGTTTGAAAATAGAGCTATCATCCCCATGGCCGTGATTTGCTGAAAGCAATTTGTTTTGCATTAGCCAAAAATAAAATATGATTGTTCTTATAAAAACATGGTAGTAGGGCCACAGGACTGGAAAGATGAATTTAAAAAAAAAAAATCTTCTGCTCTGTTAATGAATATAGAATTAAAGATGTTTTATTTATTCTTTTTTCTTTATTTTATTAGTGGAATAGGAAAGTCCATAAAATGATTGCAGAAAAAAATAACGCTTAAGAGAGCAAACAGGCTTTGGCTCCTAAGCTTCTAGAGGGCAAGAAACTCAAGTGGTTTGTTATTAAACTGCTAAAACTATAGTTAAGATGGTTATTGCTTAAAATGGTTAGAGATCTCTGTAGACTTGCATAATGGATCTACTTACCTGAATAATGTTGTTACAAGTCTTTGTC
The DNA here is from genome assembly GCA_016647715.1 of Pavo muticus. NCBI lineage: Eukaryota > Metazoa > Chordata > Aves > Galliformes > Phasianidae > Pavo > Pavo muticus. Next base: position 113,533 of record JACDJE010000726.1, read on the forward strand.
TGGGAAATGCATGAAAATGTTGTTCAAATAGCCCTTGTAATAGGGTTTTAGACTGCCTTTATTAGTGGACTGCATTGCAAGCTTTTATTCTTGCTTGCTGTCTCCTTGGCAAAAAAGAAATTGTTTTCTAGATTGTCCAGTGGGCTAACTTAAACAGTGGGCAATGATTTTTTCTATTTGAGCCTTTGTATTAGTCTGGAAAGGTGGAAAATGTATATGTAGTGAAATTTAGAGATGTGTATTTAGTCTAATGTCTAACCGAAAAGGAAAGGAACTGAGATACACCAAGCAAGAAACAGCATAAACTGATCATATGAGCTTTTCTTCTCCTGAAGTCCATGCCTTCTCTCTTGTACTTTGTTTTAGTGTTGTCTGTTATGGTCAATAACGTCCATGAAGACTCTTGAGAAACTGATATAAACTAGTTAGTTAATAGGAAAAACTATTTAATGTTGATAAAAAAGAAGACTTTATCTGTCAACTTTGCAAAAGCTGCATTTAACTGAAATGAATAGAGAGCTGGTATGGATGGAAACAGTAATTTTTAAGTTTTGAACTCCACAACTAGAAGACTTAGAAGTGTGTTTGAAACATATTTGTTTCTCAGAGCATGAACATAAAACAAATATCCCAAAACAGGCTTACAGTGCCAATTGTAAGATAAATGAGCATATATTAACCTTAGTTAATGTGTGAAGGTAAAATATAAACGCTGAGTTTCTTTATGGTAGTAATGGGAATAGGAAAATTCCCATTCTTTCTAATATATGACAAAGACAAACTTTTAGCTTCTTATCAAACCTATATTTTATTATACTTCAAGTCTCTGGTCATTAAGAGATTGACATTATCCCAGAATTTAGTCCCAGAGGACTTTCACATTTTACTGCACATTTTGCTTCCTCTTCTATTAGAATTTTAATTTCTTGTTTTAACTATTCAGTAGTACAGTTTCCTATATCCCATTAAGGTAGCAGCACGTGTATCCAATGCAATCAATTTGATTGGTAAGCACTTTAGCAGTATCTGAATTCTACATTTAGTTTGCAATAACTTTACTTTTTGCCCAATTAGGAAGTTCTTAATAATGAGGCAAACGAGATAATGCGGATACTTGGGAGCAAAATGGAGGCAAGTGGAGGTCCTTTATCTATCTCTTCTTCAATGTTTAGACAAGGAAATGATACAGGAGAATTAACAGGGGAATACTGTGAATCTTTAAACAAAGAAAAATTGAGATGAACTGCTTGTCTTAATGATGTAAAGATGTCTTTACTGGGGAAAAAAATGTGTTGGAGAAGATCCTAGATTTGTATGCTTTGCTCATCAATTTGTCTTGCATTGTTAACAGTTTATATGATCTAGTGTTATAACAAAACTTAGAAGTAAATGTGTACCTGTAAGTTCATTAAAATGATATTGTCTTATTAAAACTAAACTTAAAAAAAAAAAAAAAATGTAGGAGAAAAGATCACATGTAGCTTGTATGCTTACCAATAATGGAAGTATATTTTAGTGGAATTCCTAGAATAGGCTTAATAAAAGTTCTAGCAGGACTATTACATGTTCTTCTACTCATCTTTGTCACTTGTGCAATTGCCAGTTTTAGTAGCAGATCATACAGAATTCACGTGGCATGGAAATGTGCTCACTGTTTTGACACATTAAATACTTTATCATGTTGTGTAAATATGTTATCAAGATTAAAAAAAAAAAGAAACTTGAAAGACTGAATAAATTCTTATACTTACCATTGATAATTTTATAATAATAATAAAATGTCTCAAAGCTGCCTTGTATGCTTCTCTGCCTGTTTCCCCTTATATTTTGCATTTCGCAGCTGGCATCTGTTACTAACCTTGAAACATTTTATATATTTTTATTTTACCTTGATTTTTTTAATATATGTAGTCTGTAAAGAATTTTTTTTTCTTTTTCATTCATTGTCACTTGGAATCTAATGTTTCTGTGAAGGAGACATGTATGGGCACTATTGCACAACTTCTAGCTTTATCTTGTCTTTAAAAAAAATGCACTGCTTTGAACCAAGATTAGCAGCTTTAACATCTTAAGGAAAAAGAACAGATACAAGTGCTTAAAAGAATCTAAAATGCTAAATTACTGTGTTGCAAATAAGATAACATATAGAACCAAATATGCTTTGAGTGGGATCATGCACCACTAAGAACACGAGTGTTTTGAATAAAATTTAGAAATAATAATTAACTTCATGTGCTTGAAACATTTTTCAACTTTACTAGCTCTGTAAAACTGAAATAACTCCTTATAGGATGAGAGCCAAAACCTATACTTCACTAAGTTTGTTTGAACATTTGTCACGCTGCTATTCTTGTAAGACCATCACTTTGTGTTCTTCAATAATGGTTGAAAAGATCCAGAGAAAACTGTACTTGTGGTGTTAATTCTTCTAGTTTTATGGCCTAAATATGCATTTGACTTTAAAGCTTCTACTCCTGAGATAAAAAATAAAATAAAATAAAATAACAGAGAATGGTTACACCAGGATCTGCAGCTCTTGTTTTTGGAAGACATTTCATTTCAATAGTTAAATACCTCTTGAAATGGAAGAAGTTTCAGGAAGAAACCTGAAAGTCAAAACTAAATTAAGCTGGATTTTTTTTTTGTTTGTTTGTTTAAAAAGTCATCCCTTAGTTTAGCATTTATATTCACAAGGTCATTTATTGTATGTTAAGATTGCCTTAGGTGAAAATCTTTTGAGGTTAAAGCTAGAAAAAAGTTCTGCTTCTACTTCTACAGTGCTAAAACATAATCTCAGAAATACACTTTCAGTACATAGGATATTGAGAATTGTCACTGCATTAACCTTTAAAACTTTGTTTGTAAGAGGAGGAGTAAACTGAATGTGATACTTTGAAAACAAGAAAAATGACTTAAAAAAAAAAAAAAAAGATGGTTAAAACAAACAAACAAACAAAACCAAAAAAGCAAAAAACCAAGACAAGGAGTACAAAACCATTTCAAGAATTGTTTGTGCTGCACGGAAGAGTGGAAGAACCAGATGTATATTTTAAATTGTCTTCTAATGAAATGGATGTTAATACAGACTCATCAAAAAGAAATGGAGGAGGGTAGAAGATAAAAATCCCACAAAACCAAATCCCCAACTGTGTGTTACTCGTTATACCACTTAAAGTGCTTCTCCCAAGCCCTTTGAAATAAAAGTGCTTGGTCAAAGGAGGCAAATGGTACCCTGGTAAAATATGCTGCCAGTTTTGACTCACCCTCAAGCTGTGCAGGTGAAATGTGTTAGCTAGAAGTACTTCGCAGGTCCTATCTTTTGTGATGTAAATTCCAACTCTCAAACTTATAACATCTACGTATATATTGGTACTGTATTACCAATTCAGCTATTTTATGTTTGGGAAATATGTGTAGATATGAAAAAAATGTGTATCAGTATTGAGGAACTCTGTTCTCGTTGAAGGAAGAAACAGCCGCCATTAGGGAAAAAGTCAGGGGTAAGAACAGCATCTCAGGTTAAAATGTATCTTGGATTATCCACAGAGCTGTAGAAAAGTTGCACTGGAATGTTTTTTTTATTTTATTTCTAGTAATTTTTTTAAATTTTTACATTGTTGACTGTAGTGGAAATACTAAGTCAGGGCTTGAAGTAGTGATTGAGCACCTGATGGGAAGGCAGGGCCTACCCAGAGAAGCTCAGGTGCATGCAATGTGAGTGACTGGAAGGGGTTGAAGCCAGGTTGTGTGAGGATACACTGTATGTACTTAATCCTGTTCAATAACACTTGAAGCCAATGTTAAGGTTAAACAGATAACGAGTACAAAATATAGATACTATATATTACAGAGAATAATTTTGGATAACAACGGAAAGAAATAAACTACTGTGTTTGTAAAATGTTTATTTAAAAAAACAAAACAAGTTTTCTGAAAGGTTTAGAGCCATTTCCCTATTTCTGCTTAAAATCAGAAATAATACGTGGTAGATTTCAAGGTAAGCTGATTTGATTCTTCCCAGCTTCACGGTTAGTTATAGAGCTAGTTTGGGATGGAAATATATTGTCAATGACAATACTTCCTTAATTTAATATAATAGGGAATCATTTCATCACTGTTCTTATGAGTTGGCAGGCTGTATCAGATAGCGTGACCAGCTATAAATGAGCAGGAAATGAGAAAAGAGAGGGAGCCACAGTTACCTGTTGAATGTTTGTATTGGTTTTAGGACTCAAACAAGATGATAAAATCTGAGGACTGGAGAGATCTCCAGAGGCATTTAGTCCTTCCTGTTCTCAAGGAAGGGTAGTGTGGCATTAACTACATGCATAAATACTGCTTTTCAAAGTTGAGTTTTAGAATGACTTGCAGTATTATGGTTTTCTCACATCTTGAATTTAGGATGAGGGAACACTGTCCCCATGCCCTGAGGGAACTACCAGCCCTGACTATTCCTGACCAGTCTCCTCTGGGCTCTGAGAGCCTAAAGGCCCTCTTTCAAAACCCCAGGGGTTCCCTGCAACCTGTTTGTGGTCCAGGACCCCATTTTAGCTACTGAAGCAACTCTGTTGATGTCCTAGTGACTACAAAAGGATTCCCCACAGCCCTGCCCTGCCACGGGCCTTGGAAAGACTGGCCCACCAATGGCCTCGTGTCTCACCCTGGCTTTGTGCGTACCCATTCACATAGTGATGCCCAGTACTAAGGGCAATGGCCGTTCTCCAGCCTGCCCTGATCCTGGCTTGTGTAGCTAGACAGGCCCCGGCTGCCAAACCCTGCCCTGCCAGGAGAACTGCACAGTCTTGTCCCAGGGGAGCCTCTGGCCATGACAGCACCCTGAAATACTGAACTTAGCTTTCAGAGCTGCTCTATGAGGATGTCTCAGATTGCTTCAACCTTAATTTTCTTAATATTCGATGGCAAAGGAATTTAGAAGAAGCTGAATAAGATAGTTATAAAACTGTTTTAAAATACAAAAGATGGTCAATACTTGGCTTTATTTTTCTCCTCAAAATAATTCTAAGTACTGAGAGCAATTACCTGCAGCTCCTTTCAAGTCCTGGAGTATGTTTTTGTTCTTTACTTATTTCTTCCTTTCTAAACTGTAGCCTACTGGCAGGTAAAATTCAGGCTCCTCTTTGCCCCTAAATCTCTGTTGTTCACCATGTGCTTCTGTTTGAACATCTGCTATTGGGAAATGGGATTTGGTAGACATTTTCTGTTAATTTGGACTAAAGATATGCTGGCACATGCTATTAGTATTTGTATTTTTTTTTTTCATGAAGAAGTCTGATTGCCTGTGTAAGTATCATTTAGTACATAGGAAGGAGTAAAATTAATAAATCTTCCTTCTAATGATGTCATTAAGAAATTCAAAATCTGTACCAATCTTTAGGTGAGGAACAACAGGCATCACTGAGGCCGTGGGTAAGGGTGAGTGGCAAAATGCTGTGCTCTTGTGCTTGGCAGGAGCTCCGAATTCAGCAGCTGCTGCAGCAGGAGTTGTCCTTCCCTGCAGCATTGACTGCTCCAGAGACTTACCTCTTTATCCACCTCCTATTGTATAAGTTGCTTGCCACCATATTTATTTAGGCAGCCTCATACAGTTTTGCCTGAGTTTCTAAGGAGCTTTTTGCTGATTATTCATCAGAGAATTCAGTAGAAAAGTGATTTGCTGGAGGTTCTTGTCATTCAAATTCTCCAGTTTAAGTAAGTGCTACTGCAGTCACTGGTAATGTCTAGTGAGGGGCGATCATGCTTCAGGATGCAGAATCATACTGGGAAAAGCATGTTTTTACTGGAATAACCTTTTTCTGTTGAGAGTGAAAAATGCTGATGCATACAGCTTTGTTAGCTGGCTCAACCTTTTTAATATGCTGGCATTTGTAGACCAGCTGAGTTTTAGCTTAATCTTAGGCATAGCTTGAACAAAGATATTATATAGTTGTGTGCATAAAAGAGTTTCTAAAGCAGAAAGAAATGTTTGTGTATAAATACACGTGCGTATGTATATACATGAATGAACGCACATTTTTATTATGTAATTGCATCCACAAAATGAAGAAAAAATCCGTGATAGAAGAAGAATCTGTATAAGAATTGCAGTGACAAAGGAGTGGTTGGGCTTTTTCCCATGCTTCCTACTGTCTTAGCTAACATGTAGGACTTTCAACTTTGGGTCATGCTTTTGAGTAATGCCAGAAAATTGTATATTGAAAGATTTTTTTTTTTCCTGTATTGTATTATAGAGGTAGAGAAAATCTCTAAAACTGCGGAGCTTTTGTGTATAAACCATGAAATTAAATTAATCATTATAAGACTCCGGATGCTTACTTGTGATATTTTTTCAAATTATATAATCACATCTGGATTTATAAGAGAATTAATTGTAATCCAGCCATTGTTTTCTAGTGCTTATTTGCCTTTACACGTGTTTTTAAAACCACTATTTTATTCTACCAGGCCTTTTTTTAGGTCATTTATTTTTCTGTTCTTAAACTTCCCAAGAATGTTTCTGAGTGGGTGGTTGAAAGTGTAGAGAAAGTCTGTGATCTGGGCAAGTTTTCCTAATGTTTGATGTTTTCCATTTATGGAAAAAATGGTTCACTGAATTCCAATCTCAACTTAGTGTTCAATCTTCCTCATCTAAAGCTGAGTCATTTTAAAAAATGAATCATAATTTTAATGTGGGCTAAGTCTTAAATGATTTGCAACTTGATATGTAAATTAGTCTTCAGTTATAAAAGGTATCTTTGTTAGGACTGTAAGATACTTAAAAAATCAGATACTTCGACACTTTGAATATCTCCCTGTTAAATATGCAGGTTTATTATTTCTATTGTGTAATGATTTTGATTGTTTTGCCTTTATTCTGAAACAGTACCTTAACTCAGGTTATCTGTGTACCTATTGTTTTGAAGACTTTATTTAAAAAAAAAAAAAAAAAAGTTAGTGCAGTGCCCAGCTACTTTTCTCAAGTGAAGTAGTAGCTTTTTCAGTTAGCAGTCTGTCACACTATGCTTAGCCTAGTAGCGTTTGCTACTCCTCAGACATGAGCTGGGAAAATGCAGCTCACCTCCTCCCAGGAGAATTCTGACTCCTGAACCACAGTTTCCCTTTTTCTCCTATCTCTGTGGCTAAATGAACACTGCTGTGTTCTGTCCAAATTACAGCAGAAGATGAGCTGACATATAAGGGTTTAAAACCATACAGGCATAAGAGAGAACTGAATGGCTTCCATATTTTAAGTGAATTCCCAAAGCACCGTGCTAGTGGGTAATAAAACTAATAAAATTGTAAAAAGGGAAAAGAAAAAACGGTTTCATGAAATGAATTTTGCATTTTTCATTAACTGAAATTCATGGGATTTAAGCACCACAAGGATAGACTATGTGCTATATATCTCTGCATACTTATAAACTGTTGGAATGGAGCATCTCATACAAAGAAAGTCTGTCCATGATTAAAAAAGAATGAGAGATATCTAAAGAAGTTTAAGACCATATTCATACTGAACTTTTAATATGTGGATGGTACTTATGAATTTACTGAGAAATGTAAGTTGATGAGCTATGCAGCGCATATGTACTTGGAGGTAACAGGCAAGGCAGAGGTTTGAATATGAGGTGTGTTTTTACACTACCAGTTTCCAGTTAGTGTACAGATTATTTCAATCAGGCTAAATAATTGAAAAGGAACTGCTAGAGCATTGTTATTATTTCCTGGGAGGAAAATTAGGAAAAAAAATATTAAGAAAACTTCATAGTTATTTCTGTGTGTAATTTCTCATACTTTTTATTTTCCATAGAACATTTACTTGGCTAATTTTGCTGTCAGTGGAATTGAAAACATTGTACTGGAGTTCCTCTTTTTTTTTTTTATTGGCATAGAACTTTCCAAGACTCTACTTCTTACACACAAATATGAATGAAACTTGAAGATTATCTTTACTGTCATATCTTTAGGTCAACTTATTGAAGATGGAATGTTTATAATACTAGTTTGGCTGCTAGTGGCTGAGTAGGAAGAATTAGTTTTTCTGAAGAAGGTTAGCACAGTTAGGAATTGCACATGCAGAAGAATGTCCTTTGATGGTTGACTTAAAATATTGATATGTCATTTTTTTGTTGTTTAAAAAAACATCTCAATGTGTGTTAGTTTGGATACTGTCCCATGAACTGAAATAATGATTGAATGACTGTGAACAAAAGGTTGTGAAAAATGGTTCTGTCTTGGCTGTGAAATGTATAGCATGGTGCTCTCAATAAATACAGCTCGTGTCCAGAATGTGGACATTTCTCAATTTTGCTGGGACAACCAAAGCAGAAATTACATCCACAAAACTTTTTTTTTTTGTGACAAGTATTTCGATCATGCAATATACTGTGCTTTTTGAATGGCTGCATTAAGGTGGTATTCAGGAAAAATTTACATAGCGCAAGTGTTTGATTTTAATTACAGCTGCATAGACATAAGGCTTGTTTGAAGATGACAAAAATGTTATCTGGCAAAATACAAAAATTAAGAAGCATGTTCATTATTTTTTTTGTTCTTATTTCACAGTTGTTGTTTTTCTCCTTTCCATCCAATATTTGCTGTGGAAATAACTATCCAGCCGTTCTGTATAGCTGTTTTCTTTTGTAATGCGTCTGCTAGTTCATGATTTACTACAGAGTTATGTCCATTATACACATTTGACCATCAAGCATTTCAAAGACAGAATTGAGTTACATCTATTTTTATTGTATTCCAAGATATTTAGAGCGGAACAGATGGTTATGTGCTAAGTGAAGGTGAACTCAAAGGATTTATGTATTGACAGCTTATTGAAATAACTGTTTTGTTCTTTTGCAAGTAGACATTTTTTAACCAACAAGAACAAAAATTGGAAAAGTAAAGACCTACATGCTTCTGAACTGCTATGATGTAGCATGATTCTGTTAGCCAATAACCAAAGTTATTCTGACTGACAGTTGTTAAAATATCTTGGAGGTCTGCAAAAGATGAAGTTTCAGTGGCAACATTTCTTTTCTGTGATGAGTCTGCAGAAAAACATATTTCTTTCTTTTTTTTTTTTTTTTTTTTGATGTTGTCTGGCTCCTCTATTAGTTTCTCTACTCACGGGCACCTATGCCAGATGGGATTTAGTAGCACTGTTGGGAATGAACGTGCTTGGTAGATGACTCATGTTTCAAGGATAAGAAGATGGACTTGAAATAGTCCTTGCAGACAACTACATGAGAAATATGCTGCTTAACAACAGCTAAGGATTGGAGTATAGAATGTTTGTTTCTGGGCTTTCTGTGTTTACTTACCATTTTTTACAGTATTTGTTAAGAGGGTACAGTATGTTCTCATTTTCTTTATGCCCACAGCTCTCATACAGCTAGAGAAAATTACTGATGCACATTCAGAAAAGCTATTAGCGGTTTTTTTTTGTTCCTTTAATTACAGTTCACACTATGTAAATCAGTTTTCTGTATTTTAATTTTCTCTCTTTTCATTCTTCATCTAGATTCCACTAAGAAAATTAAGGATGTCTTAGAAGAGTTCCATGGCAGTGGTGTGTTAGCAAAATATAATCCTGAAGGGGTAACTTGTCTTCTTTCTTTAATGATTGGGAGTGGTGGGAAAAGTGTTAACAAATGTTGTAAGGATTTAAAATAGAAGTATTTTTATAAATCAGTTATTTGGCAGTAATTGAGTCTGTTTGGAAATAAAAATATGAATGTTTTTATAAACTAAAAGCTTATAAACATCATAGTAGACACATCTGCTTAGTAGTCTACATAAACAATTTAATAACTAAAAGAAAAAAAACGTTAAAAATAAACCCCATAATCGTAAAGGTTAATGTGCTTTCTAATTCTTTTTGACGATTAGAGATGTTAAGAATATTATCAAATCTTAGATAAGTAATGTCTGCAAAGATATTTTTTCAAACTTGTTTTTCTTACATTGTTTCTGGTAGTGGGATCCCCTCTGGGGCAGTTTCTTTTTTTCTGGTATTATGAAACAAAAAATTCAATTGAATGTGTGTGTGTATTGCCTCTACAGAGTCACTACTAAAGAAAACACTGTTTTCTGATGGTAAAAAACAAAACAAAACAACATAATGTTTCTTTTTGCAATCCCCAATTGCAATTTTTATTTGTTTAGCACATCCTAATAATGTGATTCAAAATGTAGCTAAATAAAACCCTGTTTCATCAGTGTTTCTAAATATGCTTGCGTTATATAGAATTCAGAATTGAAAATTGTACTAACCATTATAAGCATGACTTGTACCTACATTTCAGTATGCAGTTGTTGTTAAGTAAGGCAGTTATAACCAATTAAATATTGAAATATTATTTTATACTTTGAACTGAACAAAATGTAGTATTGGTCATTTGAATCAGTTTCTGAAGAAAATATGTTTTGGTAAAGCAGAGTGAGTTGATTTTGTAATTGAGCATCTTAAATCTTCATTATTTTATTTACATAAATTATACATTATAAAGTGGTGGGAACGTTTTGACCAATTGATTTAGTCTTCAGTGTGACATAGGCTGTAGAAACATCTTCAATTGATTCATGTTACAGTGCAGACATATTTTTTAGGAAAAGTCTATATGATTGATTTTCAAATTCAAGTGTTTGTTCTTTTTTTTTAATTTCTGTTGCTTTCTTTGTGCTGTGGATGTATCTGATGAAATGTTCTTAAATTTATTATTCAGTTGTTTTTGAAATCTTCACTTCTTTCATCATACAGTGGTTTCAATTCTGTGAAGTGTAACCTTTTAAAGTGTAAAGTAATTGTGTATTTGTATGTTTAAATATGTTTTTGTGTAGGAAGTACATTGCATTGTTAATATTTACTCTAAATGAAACAGTATTTAAAGTTGTGAGGTTAGTCTCTTTTAACAATTATTCCTCCAGTTTTGGAGTATGTGGAGGTTAAGTCATGTGAAAAATGATCAGTATGGGCAGGTAGGACAATTGCTCTAATTGAAGCCAGAATTTGTGCCAAGCTGGAATTACTAAACACACTTTGTCCTGAGCCAATTATCTGACTTGGTACCTTTCTTGGAGTTCTTCATTTTACAGCTATTTGCTTGAGCATCCTACCAATGTACTGACTCATCCAGGGGCTATGAAAAATCACAGTACCCAAACTAGTGAGCAAGATGGGAATACGGAAGGGGAGGAGGGAATGCAAGTCAAACGAGTTGCTGTGGTTCCACTGACCTCAGCAGGGATCAAGCTATTGACTGCTACTGGGCAGTGTTGGTCCCAAGCTAAGCCCGATGGCTTTTTCACTTCTCTATTTAGTACTTTGACTTCAGGAAGTGCAACAAAAGGAGAAAAAAAAGATAGAAAATGGGTATTTTGGATCTAGTAGGATTTATTAGTTCAGGTTTCGTGTCATCATCTGCTGAGCGGCAAGAAGAGTGACTGAAATTTCTTCTGCAGCTGGGTGAATATAGTCAGACAGAACTGCCTTTGCTCAGGTGTTTCTGTGGTTTTTGACGTCTCTTCAACCTGCTATATGGAGGATGACTTGAGAGTTGATTGTATCTGGTCAGATGAGAACTCCTTTGTGCTGCATGTGTTATTTAAACTATGCAGTTTTGATCTGTAAATTAAAAAGAGGAAAAAAAAGCAGAATCCACCCCTACATTATTTTAGTAGATATGATATCACAAAAAAATTAATGATCTAGCTGAAATAAGTCAGTTTAGCTTTTCTCTTTCACATATTGTAGATAACCCTTTAAACTTCTAAGCATCCTGTTTTGTTCTTGTGTTTTGTAGAGGAGAGCATCATGCTTCCTTTTTAGCTCTTTGTTTTCTAGATCCTTGTCTTATAATCATTTTAAATATTTTTCACATCTTGTCAATACCCTACAAAAAGGTGGTGCCGATTTTATACTAATAAACATGGAATATAGAGGTATGGCAGATTTTGCAGTGTGGCATATTTATGTACTTTAGAAAAAGTCCTAAGTTTTTAAAAACTTCTTGCTTAAAGGCTTGAAGATTTTATTCCACTCTGTTGCTTCTCTATTGCAGGTTTTTTTTTATCACGAGCTGATTTAACAGGACACAAATAGCAAAAGAAAAGCTGTTGATACTTGAAGCTTGTGATCTGAAGTCATCTGGCTTATTTTTCCATTATTTTATATCTTACTGAATGAATGTTTTTTAAGGCTTAGTGAAAATGACGTATTTGAAGGTCTTTATCTACTGTAAGAATTATATTTATGCAGCTTTGACTCTCTGCTAGCTTCCAGTCTGAGGTAGATTACTGAAACTTGCTGATATGCTAGTGAACCTCTGCCTTCCCACCTTTTTCTATGTTGGTGTCAAATATGTAATTTATACTGGGTTTTATACCTGATGTAGAATACATCGGTAGGATAACAACACCCTACTGGAAAGCAGTGATTTATAAATAGTCTTTCCATCATTTAATATTTCTCCAAGTTAACTAATTTCAATCATTTCACTTTCAGGCAAGTGCTGAGTAGGCTGGCAAAAATCAGGAAATGAAGCAAAAGACTGTAGCCAAGTGGGAAATAGATGCACGTGCTTTTTGATGGTTCTGTTGGAGTGGATCATAATTTCTTGCTTACAGACACGTTTAGAGCTTTTAGGTTTAACCAGTGTAGAGAGAGGAGAAATGTGTACGGACAGACCTTAGCCAGACAAGTGTAGGTTTGAGACAGTTAGATGTAGCATGTCTGCACTTGGATCTAGGAAGTGCTCCTGAGTGCCACAAATTGGATCTGGATAAAAAGAATAAATATATATGTTTGGATTGAACAGTGAAACAGAAATTTCCGAGAAGGTTATTAGAGTGAGTGCATGGCACAAGACATTCTCCATGGTCTGGTCCGACTGGATAGGTGAAGTCTAAGGTTTAGCAAAATGATCACAAATGTCTGCCATCTTCAAAATATTTTGCATTTTTGGAAGTAGTGAAAATGGTTCTAAGAAGAATCTTTCTCTGGGGTCTTTCTGATTTCCCGAAGTGTTGAAGTTGTGGTGTTTTTTTTTTGTTTTTTTTTTTTTAAGTTACCCTGTGAATGTTTTGAAGATATTCTTGGTAGTTTAGTAACTGAAGTTTGTCTCAATCAGTGTAATTTATGTGGAGAATATAACTATGTCTATAATTTAAGGTAGTGCTAATTAGGAAGTACTGACATCAGTTTGTGAATAAAGCAGGAAATTAGTACAGTGCCTTTTTGAAAAGGAATGAATTATTAGAAACTTCTGAGACAGTGCTTGGTAGTGTTTATTATTGCGATCATTTTTGCTTAAATGGTTTCAATAACAACCATTCTTGGCAACAAACAAATTTTTTTCTTTTTCAAAGTACACAGGGCCGAGAGAGACAAATGCATTTAATTCCTTATCTTTTTCTTTGATATCTATAGTTGCATGATTAAAAATAAATTGCTTACACTCTCTAATCAAGACTAGAATGCTGAGCTGAACCATTTACTTGACATATGCACTAATTCAAGATAATGATATTCTATCTTCTGTCTTAAGCCTGTTCATCCATATTACTAACCTTTCAACCAAAATAGTTTTTATAATAACAAAGTCTGAGTATTACTATGCTACATTAATGTATGTCTTCTTTCTTTTATTGCATGCATTACAGAAACAAGATATACTTAATCAAGTAAGTAATTTTATTTTTTTCTCCTTTTGTTATGAATAGAAGCATTATCTTTTATTTTGTAGACTGCCATTGAGATGTCATTCATTAATGAATAACCACCCATGGCCATTGCATCAGTTACTAGACAAAACATTAAAGCTGAGAGCAAAATGATTATCAATCTAATATGATGAGATTGACTTTATGGGCCTTGTAAGAGAAAGGGTTAAAGAGCTGATTGCCAGCCCAAGGCTCTACTTCTGAGAAGCTTTTATAGCATAAAAACAGATATAAAAATACAATTTAAAAATGCTAGGAAAGAGGGACTAGTAAAATGAACTTTTGTTATTGACCTAGTTATTCTTCCTTTGTAGCACGGAGGTGCCAAAAAGCCTCTGCTCCTTTTGGGAAAATACAGATGGAACATGAGAATAATAGAAAAAATCCAGAGTCTGAAAGGATTAATTTTGTAGGAGCCTCTCTCTTTCTAATGTCGAAGGCCAGCTGAACTTTTGGAAGCGTGCCCTGTGCTGTTAGGAGTACTCACTTCCTATTCAGGGAAGGGCTCACTTTAGATAACTGGCATTACTTTTTTAGTAAGTTGAAGGAGTTACTGCAGTGGGTCATGAAAGAGAAGGCAGTCTGGTTAAAACACCGTTTCTAGGACCAGTCATGAGATTAATTTTACAGTTTTCACTTATAACATTGTAAAACAAACAAACATGAAAGCTGTTTAAAATCAACTTACTAAACCAAATTTGGGAATTATTATCAGAAAGTTTGAATGTTATGCTGGAAAAACTCAATGACATTGTGGACATCATGGACTATAAGTGAACAGAAAACGAATGAGATGAAGTAGTGCAGAACACAGTGCAATGTGCCCTAAAGAGCTGAGTGTGGTGGCTGATCGCAAGATGACTGCAAAGCACCACCACTGCGGTTTGGTCGTGAAGAAGAGAAATACATCACTGGGACACTGCAATAGTATTCCTGCGACCATTGGTAGTCTGAGAACAAGACAAGCTTGTAAGAATAGGTGGTGTCTTCAGGCCAATTGAAATAAGTGTAAAACTAGTTAGACTTCAAAGCACTTTGAAATGTGTTAAATGAAGGCTTTTTGTGCTGTCTCCTCCAGCTACATTTTTTGACTGGCAAAACATACTAATTTACTGTAATGGCTTTGCCTATTTATAATATATGAGTATTATAGGTATTTCTACTACAAATGAGCAAGCATTACTATTCTATGAAAGGGTACTACCGAGAAGTCATCTTCCTCCTTTTAACCAGTATATGTGCCACAAAATGCGAAAAGGTGAAATCAAATTGGAACTAATTTACAGAAAGGTTAGTGGGATGTGGAGAATTAGAAGAAATCCAATATGTAAGAGAAGCCTGTCCCTGAAATGCAATCATCTGAAGACTTACAAAAGGGTATTTTATCGTTCTAGCTACAAAAAAGTTACTAACTTGTATCACCAGCAGAGAACTCTACCTTTCAGACACTGAGAACTCAGTTTTTTTTCTGGCTTTCTGAGCAAAACTTCTAAGGAAAGAGCTTCCAGGATACCGAGAGAATTGGGAATCCTGCCAGGAAGCAATGCTGGCAGCCTGGCTATGAGGCTGCTTTTTGTGCAAGGTGTTGAGGGCACAGAGTTGTTAAGATGTTTCGGATAGATAATTTCTGTTGCAAAACTGTTCCGTGTTGAACATTCTTGATGATATTTAGTGGTGCCTCTGTCTCTTTTTTCATTCTGTGTCTACAAGTCCATCTTTCCTTCCTTGACATCTTTCTTCTCTTTTCATACTTCCCCTCTCTGGCTTAAGCTCCCATTTTTATTATTTTCTTAAATAGCAATGGAAAAGAATTTTCCTGTATATTTAATTGTAGTAAAATATGACTCCCCCAAAAAATCAAGGAAGATAAAACATTTTCATTAACTCTATGCCCAAGATTTTCCATAGTATTTTTATTCTGATAAGAACTTTATAAATTAAGATCTAATAGATACAGCTGTTATACACAGTAGTTAGCATGAAGTGATCACAGATGGTCAACTGTGCAATATACTAGCGGTGAAGTCTTGTGCACTGTAATGTAACAATCCTAGTTCTATAAGCTGTATTCCACGGTTAGGGGAAAAAAAAATACTTGTAAATAAAAATATCTCTAAGGAAGGAGAGGTGACTCTAATCA
Organism: Pavo muticus; assembly: GCA_016647715.1. Lineage (NCBI taxonomy): Eukaryota > Metazoa > Chordata > Aves > Galliformes > Phasianidae > Pavo > Pavo muticus. Next base: position 129,386 of record JACDJE010000726.1, read on the forward strand.
GTTTTTATTAGATTTTAAGGCATATCCATGTTTATGTATCAATGTGCTTGTGATAGAAAAGCATATATGTGAATCCTTTAATTGATGAAAGAGAGGAGAACCATTTACTTCCACACTGCATGTAACAAGTACTCTTCAGTCACTTTACTAATGAAGTATTTTTTAGGGTATGCACATAATTGCTTTCTAAGAGACAGAGAAAACAAGGCTTATGCTGTTTTCTCTCAAAATATGATGATTATGAAAGATGGTTGCAATTTCACATTCCTTTGAGATGGGTTCTCATTTGATGACTAATGAATTCAAATCACTCATATTGAGCATGAAGAGAAGTAGGTTAAAGTTCTAGTGCTTGAAATTCCCAAACATTGTTGCAGGTTGTTATTGATTTTTTTTTCTTCTGGACAGATGTCTTTTTGTTACATTTAAAATTTAATAGATGACAATGTAGGAAGTTAGCCAGCCTTAGCATTGTCAAGAGTTAGTAAATATTTCAGAATTGCTTTTGTCAGGTTATTTAGGAATCAATTACATGTAACATAAATGGCCCCTCACTCGCTACAAGAAAGATATCAAGGCCCTGGAGCGTGTTCAGAGAAGGGCTGGTGAGGGGTCTGGAGCACAAGCCTTGTAAGGATTGGCTGCGGGAGATGAGATTGTTTAGTATGGAGGAGGATCAGGGGAGACGTTATAGCTCTCTCCAACTACCTGAAGGGAGGTTGTGGTGAGGTGGGTGTTGATCTCTTCTCCCATGTAAATAGCAATAGGACAAGTGGGAATGGCCTCAAGTTGCACCAGGGGAGATTCAGGTTGGATTTTAGGAAATACTTATTCTCCAAGAGAGTGGTCAGGAGCTGGAATGGGCTGCCCAGGGAGGTGGTGGAGTTGCTGTCCCTGGAGGTGTAAAGAGGCCTTTAGATGTTGTACCGAGGGACATGGTTTAGTGGGAAATACTGGTGGATGGTTGGACTGGATGGTGTTAGAGGTCTCTTCCAACCTTGGTGATTCTGTGATTCTAAATACACGTCTTGCATATCTCTTTTATGTTGACCATGTCTCTGGTCTATCACTATATTTATGAATTAATGTTAAGAAAAAAGGAGCAGAGGAGAGATTTGACTATTGACTAACATGCATTCGAACTATTTGCCAAAAAACAACAAACAAAAAAACCCAGCAAACCAAAAAGCTCACAGAAACACAAATAAAGCTATTTTCTTATAGTAAAATAGAATAATGTGGAAATTCTCTATTTCGTTTATAACAGTGGGAATTCTGAAGCTACCGAATTGGTACTTAGTTATTGGTAAGAAGGGACTTGCATGGTGCTTGTACAGCGCTTATATTACCTGGTCAGACATGCAACAGGTCTAGTTTACTCTCCTATAAAGAGTATTATTTAGAAATTACAGAGAAATCTGCCTTAACTCTAACTACATTTAACTTAATATTGGTTTACTCAGGCTAAATTAGGAAGGACTGTTTAAAGTGCTTTACTCAGGCTATTTAATTATGACTTTTTAAATTGTTTTTCATTCTGAGGTACAAAGTGTTCTTCTGTTATTTTTGTGATGGTTAAAATCGATTCACATTCTGAGCATATCTACGTACTGTTTTTGAAACTGCACAGATAAACAAAATGTAGGAAAAACTCTTAATCACAACATATTGTATGAATTAATCAACAAATGGAAATTACTTGGATTCCTCTTATGCAATGCAGGTATTATTGGAAGTATTAACCTGTAAGAATATATAATTGAGTAGATAGCGGTGCTCTTTTTTTTCTTTTAATTATTATTATTTCTTTCTATGCAATACTTTTAAAATATAGAGCATATGCAAAAACTTAGTTCTGCTTACAGAGCAACATTTTCCTGGAGGCTGTAAATCTGTGCTGTAAAACTGTGCTGAGTAAGAACTGTTGCCAACTAGAACTACAACTCAGCAAACAATTTTCAAGAATTCAGTGTTTTAGTCTGAAGCATGACATCTACCCTATTTTTCCTAAATTATTTAGTAATTATTTTCAGTATGAGTTTTTGTGTGTATTACATACTGACATACATACTGAAACACATGTGTAATTGTTTGCTAAAGAAAATCTGCAGTTATTAAGGTTTTATTTTTTCTTAGCTGGATATAAAACTAGGATGAGACTGCAGTGAGTACATTCTAGATTTATTTTAATAATTAGCATCAACTTTAATAACATGAGTAAATGCTACAAATCCTCTCATTTCATTTTAAGATGTTTTTAAAGAGGCATGCTTGCTGAGCTTAAATATTGCAAAGTATTTATTTTTTATGGGAGACATAAAGGGAAGATTTTGGCAGTTATATATGTCTGTACTCTTGATTTAATCCAAATATTATTTGTCCAGGTGCAGTATTTGGTAGGAGTAGGTTTTGAGAATAGAGCCACCTCCCTCCCCCCATAAGCTTTCATTTTGGTAGATAGCAATTTAGATGATGCTTTATCTAAGAAATTAGTTCATTTGATTACCAGTACTTATATAACACTATTTTGTCAAAAATATGTTAAGTGCTTAGATCAGTAAAATTCAGTTTGAATTTCTGCCATGTGAACATTAGCAATATATTTTAAACAACAAAAAATTGTGTTCTCTGCTTCATATTTTATAATGATTTAACACTCTCTGGATAGTCTCTGCTCTGCTCCAATCCCTCCATACTTTGGCAAAAGTCACATTTCAATATGTCAGAATCAGCAGATTTTCAAAATTTGGTAGTGCTTTACCATTGCTTCTCACAGCCAGTCACATAATTGTTGCTAATGCACTAGCATCAATGAAATTTGCAATTGTTGTCATAGCATTACGTGTAACTCAAGGCCCTGTAACATCATCTCCTTTCTCAACAATTAATTTTTGAGTTATTGGGTCCATATAAATGGTTTGAAAACAAATCATAATTAAGGGAATCCATGCACAAACAAAAATACCTGGAGCTTTTACAGTCAGTAGATTAAACTGATTACATTTTTTGCCCCACTTGGAGATATGGCAACATACTAAAAGGTAATTAATTGAAAATTAAATTTGAACACAATTCTGTTTCCATATTCTTTGAGATATTCTCCTTTTCTTTTTTTCCTTTTTTTTTTTTCCTTTTGTTTTCAGGATGGTGAGAACAGTGGCTTATGTTGAAATATATATTTTTTAGAAATCTCATGGAACAAAAAGACCAAAAATGTGGTATTTTCAGAGAAATTCTGGGTGGAGATAATTCCAAACACTACATCATGCCTTGTTCCCATCAATATGATCTGTGTGGTAGTGAGAAATAAAAGTTGTTGATTCTAGATTCCATCCCTTGGCCATCCATAATGGCAACGCTTCTGTTGAACTTCCTATTAGTAAGTTGCCTTTTTACGAATTATGAGAGGAAAAAAAAAAAGTGAAATAATATAACTTCTCTTCTTTCTACATATCAACCATTTTCTTTTCAGGGTAAAATCTAGAGTCCAAAGCAGTTATTTTTTATGATTTTTTGCTCTCTTCAAATGTTTCATATAGTATGAGTTCAGATATTCCATACCATATTTAAAATATCTGAATTGTATTCTTTATACAGGATTTACTTGTGTATATCCAATTTTTCACGGAGAAGCAATATGTTGTACATTCTGAATATGCTGAGATATGATGTCTATACAGTGAAGAGTTCTATGTATGTTGGCACAGAACATACACATAAATGTATAAACCTTCACAATATGGACACTTACAGCTCTATCTTACATCTCTGTGTACCATTGATAATTCACCAAGGGAAAATCCTATTTGACCAACCTAATGGCCTTCTATGATTGTGTCACCGAAACAATGGACAAGGGAAGATCCACTGATGTCATCTATCTGGACACTTCAGTAAGGCCTTGGAGATGGGAAGATAAGGATTTGATGGGTGTACTGTTCCATGGATGAAGAATTGGCTGCAGGATTGAGTCTGGAGAGTGGTGCTCAATGGCTCAATGTCTGGATGGAGATCAGTGATGAACGGTGTCCTCCGGGGGTCGGTGCTGGAGCCAATACTCTTTAATATCTTCATCAGTGATGTTGACAGTGGGGTCAAGTGCACCCTCAGCAGGTTTGCTGGGGACACCAAGCTATTGTGTGCAGTTGACACACCAGAGGGATGGGATGGCATCCAGAGGGACCTAGATAGGCTTGAGCAGTGGGCCCAGATGAACCTCATGAGGTTCAAAAAATCCAAATGCGAGATCTTACACCTGGGTCAAGGCAACCCCCATTACCAATACAAGCTGGGGGATGAAAGGATTGAGCACAGCCCTGCGGAAAAAGACCTGGGGGAACTGGTAGTTGGGAAGCTGGACATGAAGCACCAGTGAGTCCTCGCAGCCCAGAAAGCCAACAGTGTCCTGGGCTGCATAAAAAGTAGTGTGGCCAGCACATCGAGGGAGGTGATCCTGCCCCTGTGCTCTGCACTGGTGAGGCCTCACCTGCAATACTGCATTGAGATGTGGAGTCCTCAGTACAGGAGAGACATAGACCTGTTGGAGCACATCCAGGAAGGGCCACAAATATTATCCATGGAATGGAACACCTCTTGTACAAGGACAGGCTGAGAGAGCTGGGGCTGTTCAGCCTGGAGAAGTATCTGAAGTGACCTGATAGCAGACTTTCGGTATCTAAAGGGGAGCTAAAGGAAAGAAGGGGACAGGCTTCTTAGCAGGATCTGTGATGACAGAACAAGGAGAAATGGTTTCAAGCTCAAAGAGGGTAGAATTTAGGTTAGATATAAGGAAAAAATCTTTTACAGTGAGGATGGTGAGGCATAGGAACAGGTTGCCCAGTGATGAAGTTGATGCCTTGTCCCTGGAGACTTTCAAGGTGAGGCTGGATAAGGCCCTGGACAACCTTATCTAGCTGTGTATGTACCTGTTCATTGTAGGAAAGTTGGACCGGATGGCCTCCAGAGGTCCCTTCCAACTCTAAGGATTCTATGGAATTAGTGAATTGCACATCTTAATTGCTGTAGGATGAGGCCAGATTCTCATGGCATTGTATTTCCTTTTTGACATTTGTCCCTGCCCATTCCCCGTCATATCTATCGGTTCTGTACTGAGATGATAGAACAAGAGATGAGTTGCTGCAGCTGGCTTGACTCACCTTCATAATTATCAGCCTGGAATGAACAATTTGGGGTGTAATAACATCTAGTTACTAAAAAAGAGGAAAAAAAGTTTAATTTAGAGGGTATGAATTCAATAGTTGTATGAATGTTTTTTATCTGATAAGAGCTAAGAGGCCAGTGAAAACTGTTGACTGTACGTCAGACTGTTGGCTTGCAGTCTCCTGTGCATTCTTGCTTGTAAACTCAGTATCTCCAAGTGCATCTTTCTTCAGCTTTCACCAAACCAGATTTTCACTAGAAAACTGATAAATTATAAGAAATTTTGTAACATCGCCAGTTTTAAGGAAGTAGGATGTAACATTATTCTATATGATCTGTAATTTGACCTAGTCTGTGTGTGGCAGAATGTGAATGGAATATGCTTAACAGACTTGACTTCTCTGCAGAGACTAGAACTGTCAGAGGTGATCCTAGCCTTTCAGTTAACCAGTATACATCTTTAACTAGAATTTTACATCCTTCTCAGCTAGCAATATCAATGGAGTTCAGCCTCTCCCCTCCAGCATACAAGATGTTAGAAGTCATTCTGCTTTCTAGACAGAATGGAGTATTTGAGTCATACTCATAGCCTGTTGTAGCTGAGATCAGGAGATCAGATGGCTGAGCTGTCCCCTGTTTTTTTAGATGGCTATTGGTCTATATATATCTAAAACAAAATTAGAAAACACCTGAAATTGTCTGTTATTTTTCCCAGCACAGTAATAACCTCCATTTTAATGCTGGCTCTTGGAAACCAGTCCTCCAATTCCTGTTTTCCCTGTGATTCAGAGACTCATCATCTATGAACCAGTATTAAATTAGTGTAATGTATTTATCACTGGGTGCTTGAGGAGAAACAGAACACATTTATCATGGTAATTAGAAATTTTTAAGCCTATTAAGCTTAGCCTGTCCTCCATTTCTTTTTCCTTGGAATCTCATGTATACAAGAAACTTGAAGCTGAAGAGTAGGAAGAGCTCTGAATTATTCCAGAGATGGAGAGTAGAAAGTGAAGTAGGATATATATATGCTTTGCTGGTACTAATGTGGTAAAAATCTTCACATCACCTGTCTGTGAAAAATGTTGTGTATCTGCAAAGAAATACCTGTATGGTCATGATGATGCTGTAGAAAGTAAGTTACTTTATTGTCAGATTTTAATATTCAATGTAGTAACAGAAGAATAAAATTGCAAATTATTTTAAGGTAAATTTTTCACACTTATAAAAATCCAAAATTTTCACGTTGTCACATTTGTTTTCAGATTTGAGCATTTTTTTAGTCAATGTGATCAATGTAATGCTGGAAATGCTCTTGAAAAATGTAGGTTTTTTTTTTTTTTTCCTGAAAGCTGCAATTTATTTTTCTTGCTAGCTGCCAAAGCTTTGATCTCTTGGTAGCTTTCAACTCTCCGCAGGCAAGATTCCTAAGTAACATTTTCTTCTAGTGAAATGGTTGTCATTTGTTTGCATGTGTCTTTTTATGTGTGCTTACTGTTATGTCATAGGATTTCCTATGGTATGTTGAAAAGGACTCATTAATGATCACAGGCCAGGCAAACAAATTTTGTCCAGAATTTGCTTTTTTAACATATTGTGTTAGAAATATAGGAAAACAGATTAGAATACTTTGTTAAAGCTGTTACAGAATTTTCCAGGAGGTTTTAGCAGCTGGAGAGGAGAGAAATACAATACTTCCTAGATGCACATGTAGTAGGATTCTGAGGTTCCATGAAGGAAAGTTATTGCAGATCAGTCCTTCCGCTGAATTCAAATTATTCCTTATAACTCAAAAAAACTCTTACCTGCCCTATCACCATCTTTCTTCCAAGTGTCTGGCAGCTGCTGCAAGTAGGTAATCTTTAGATATGATTGGTATTTATATAGTGTACAAATCTGATGTCTGTAGCTCATTTCTAGCCTTTTTCTAGCCCCATAGATACTTATCTGGATGTGCCTCTTTGGCTGCTGGCAAAATTAAGGAAAATAAGGAGGAGAGATGCTGTGGAAACAGAGATGCCAGCAAGTTTGGTAGAAGGGTTGGTAGTCACTGCTGTTTCCACACCGCTCCCCCTGTTCCTGCCTCATTCAGACATAACCTTCTCATATTCCATTTTGTCCACAATTTGCATCATCACTCTCTTCAGACTTTCAGTTTAGACAGAATTGTCACTATTTGGTATTACTTTTTGCAGCTACGTATAAATAGTGTTGTTTTAGTTTTGTGTTCTTATAGTTTATGATATCTGTAATATGTTTTAATGTATTGCTTGAGTAACTTATTTTTTTATCCTGTTTCTTAAAGGGCTGTTTGATAGAAAGAATTTCTTCAAAGTGATGGTAGTTGTCAGCACAAGTCCTAATTGTTTTTGTTTGTAGCCTATTGATAAAGTGAAGGATGCCATAAACTTCAGAAAAAAGTCCTCTCCAATGTACTGGTTCAATATGGGTTCTTTAATAAGAAAAACAGCTGAAAGCAAAGATCTGGGCAAATCTGTCTATATTTGCTTAGTTGGATATTGTAACAGCAAAGCTCTCATATTATCTTGAAATAAGACTGGTTAGTCTGTCATAACACCACTGAAAAATCTGTTGTTCTTAAATGTAAGAAAGTAATAGTGAGTTATTTGCACTGATAGAGCTTATTGTACATGATCTGTTCATGCATTAATATAAAAAAAAGCAAAGCAAAACAAAACTCTATGTGTTTTGGGTTAACATGTTGGCCAAAATTTTAATTTTAAAATGTATGCGATATCTGAAATGACAAATTAAAGTACTGGGGTGCTGAATGACCTCTTCAAGCAAACTGCATTTCTTATTTGCTGCTTTGTTTCATAAATAATACCATATATGTTTATATATATGTGGATATTTTATTTTATATATGCAACATTTATTTCAACATAGATCAGATGATTCTACTCAGAGAGATTAACACCTGGCTCTGATATTACAATTTTAAGAAGAAAAGAAGTAGAAAAAATCATGTCAACCATTTTCTATAAAATTTACCTAAGTGACTTAAATTCTTCCATGTGTCCAGAAGTGCTGTGGTAATAGCTGAAACATTTTGGTATCTTTTTTGATACATCTCCTTGGCCATCCAGACTACCTCCTCATTCAAAGAGCTAAAACAATAATTTATTCAGCAAAAGAAAGAGAAACATCTATTCCATTTTTGAGAAAAGGAGAAAGGAAGACCCAGAGAACTACAGGCTAGTGAGCCTCACCTGTGTGCCTTCAAAGATCATGGAGCAGATTCTTCTGGAAGCTGGATTATGTCACATGCAAGATAAGGAAGTGTTCTGAAACAGCCAGCATGGATTCACCAAGAGCAGATCATGCCTGACCAATCTAGTGGTCTTCTATGATGAAGTGACAGCATTGGTGGACAAAGGAAGTGCAGCTAATGTCATCTACATGGACTTGTGCAAGGACTTTGACTTAGTCCTGCATCACATCCTTATCTCTGAATTGGAGAGATGGACTTGAAGGCTCAACTATTTGATGGATAAAGAATTGGTTGAATGGTCACAGCCAGAGGGTTGTGGTCAGAACTGTATGTCCAGGTGGAGATTGCTAGTGAGTACTGTCCCTTGGGCATCCGTTTTGGGACCAGAGTTCATCAACAGATTTATTAACAATTTAGATATCAGCAAGTTTGCTGATACATCAAGCTAAGGGGTGTGGCTGGCACAATAGAAGGAAGAGGGATGCAGAGGGACCTGGACAGGCTTGAAAAGTAGGCCCTTGAGAACCTAATGTGGTTCAATAGGCCAAGTGCAAGGAAAGCACTTGAGTCAGGGCAATCCCAGACATGTACAGACTGGGAGATGAACTCATTGAGTGCAGCCTTGTGGAGAAGGAGGTGGACAGAAAGTTGGATGAGGCAGCAGTGTGTTCTTCTAGCCTGGAAGGCCAGCTGTATCCTGGGCTGCATCAAAAGAGGGGTGACCAGAAGTGCAGGGGTGCTCAGTGTCTCCCTCTGCTCTGCCCTTGTGAGTACTGCATGCAGGCCTGGGGCCCCCAACACAAAAATGGCATGGAGCTGTTGGAGAGAATCCAGAGGAAGGCTACGAAGATGATCAAAGGGCTGAAGCACTTCTCCTCTGAAGAAGGTTTGAAGATTAATATGGATTAATAGCACTTTAAATAGGTCTCTTCAAGATCCTAATATGAGTAAGGGCATCAATATCCAAATCTAGGCATCTTAGTTCTTTTTCTGAGCTCACATGTCTTGTTCTCATTAGACTATAATTAGCTACTTGGTTTTATAGTTATAAAATTGAATAAGATGTTACTAAATATGCACAGTGCTGTGAAGTAGAAGTCATACCTCATCACAGTGCATTAGTGAATGGGCGCAGTTAAAAAAGGTGTGAAAGACACCCTAGGATGCCTTAATCTGTAAATCTGTCATGTTACATAGAGGCAAATCCAGACAGTTTCTTTCAGCAGTCAGTAAGTCATTTAGAACTCATTATAAACTTTGCTTCGTTTCTTCTTTCTCAGTCCATTGTATGGATCCTTACTGGAGGGGAACTTACAGAAAAACAATACCTATGGATTAAATGCTTGTTGGCAGATTGATATTGGAATTAATTTTGAAATTTGGTGGATGGTTAGTTAAATGTTATGGATTGTCTCTGACAATTTGTCACATTAAAAAGATGCATATTTTTAATTTTCCTCTGCCTTGAGTCATAGTGAGTCCAGTTTAATATCTGCTTCCAGAAAAGCTGAAAGTGATCAATGTTTGACATGTTTATTTGCTACAAAGTTTTTAAAATTAAAATGTGCTATTTTAGTTCTGCCTTCTGTCCTTTCTCCTTTTCTTTTCTTCCAGGGTAGATACACACTTTGGTTTTGAATTTTAGGTAATTGGAAACAGTGATAAGAATGTATGACTGGAAGAGGATGAATACGGAAGCTGCTTCTAAGTATAGTAGTAAAATTAATTTTTACGTGGATGTTATATTTTAAATTAGCAGAACCTTGATGGTGCTTTTGAATGTGTACTTTTCTGGACATGCATCAAAATATTTCAGTACCAAATAAAATTTCATTACTGAAATATCACTATAAAGTTACTATAATGTTTTACAAATTATGAAGATTTATATAGCTTTTCTTCATACAGTTTATTTTTTTAATTGTACAGGATGGGAAATGGTGCTCCAGTAAACTTGGCAAATCAGTTATTTAAAAGATATAATTGGAATTCATTTATATATAATAATTATAAAGACACTTACCTTTCTGTGGCCTACTTACAAAGCATTTGGTACTGTTCTATTTGTATCACAGCTAAAACAGAACAGGCTATGTTTTTTTCCTCATAAAATTTAGACCAAAATGATTTGGAAGTTCTTTCATGTTCCTCTAGTTATTGGCTGCTTTGAGCATGTCCTTCTTTAGCCCCTACACTTTGTTTTACTGAAAATGTTCTCAAAGTTCCTAAACTTATGACCATAATCTCCCAACACCCTCTTGTCTCCTCTGACATGGAATGAATTAATACGTGTTTTAGGTTAATTATAGTCAATTTAGTACCTTTGTGCACACTCTCATTCTCTCATTTGGGAAGCATCATGGAAAATGCTTTCCAAAATGCTAAAGCCTTTTTTTATATATATTATATATTGTTCTGATATTATTGATAGGAGCTAGTTAAGTAATGCTTATGAGTTCTTCAAAAGCAATAAATTATTTTCAAATCATAATAAAATATATGAAATCTTTTTTTTTTTTTTTCCCCCACTTTTTGGTTCCCAAAGCATTGTGTGGTCCCTTTGGTGCAGAGAAAGTATGCTAGCAATTAGAGAAAGGCTATTTACTCACTGAGGCATTTTCATAGTTTTGAACAGTAAAATTTCACAAGGAAAAAATAAAGCTAACACATGACTGCAGGAAAGGAAAATGTTCATGATATTGTGTGTTGTTTCTCTCTTCTGTGAAAGTTAGTTTACACTAGTCTGAGATTCAGCAAATGTTTTCACATCTTTGAGTGTTCTGTTTTAATTGAAATATACTCAGTACTAAAAATGAGTGAGAATACTCCACCTATGAGTCTTCCACGGTGGTCCTCACAGGACTTCTTTTAAGATATTAATCTCTTTTTCTTTTTTTTTTCTTTTCTGCTGTTCTATAGTGGTTATGTATATTACAGTGCGAGAGATGATAGTGAAAACACTGACAATATTTGTAGATGAGGCTTCCTTGAAAAATCTGCCCTTTTTTGTTTGTGAACTAGCTGGATAATCTAAACTACTAGCCCTGCTACAGTCTAGCTCAGTTCTGCTATGTACTCTAGAGACATTTACAAAAGTAAATCTTCAAATGTGACTGTGGTACCTGTTAGTTCCTATTAGGATAATCTGCTCTGAGTACACCGGTCTTCTTGAAAGTGTTAACTCAGCTACAAAGTATTAGAATCAAGCATTTTGTCTTTTTTCTATAGACAAGAACCTTAGTGCAGGGATCTGTTCATTGGCCTTCTTGAGGCAGGACTGCTATACATTCATTTGGTACAGCTTGTGTTTTTCCATCTCTATTTTGGACAATTATCAACATTTCTGATGTGTATTTAAATCACTTACCAGCTCCTAGGTGAACTTGCAGCTTCATTTGAGAACTTTTGGGTATGCAACATCTGATTTGTTTTATGAATCTTGCTGTTTCCATGGGGGAAGAGTATGAGAGAGCAGAGGAAAAAGCACTTTCAGTTGAATAAATCTAACTGTGGAACAGCTCTTTAGAACAACCACTCTCTTTTCTCCTTTGCTAGGCACCATAATCAGTGGCAGTCAGCGTCAACTATACTAAGTAGACATGACAACCAAGTGATAGTATCTATTGTCTTCCATGGCCAGAAAATATATTTGGAATACTAGCTTTGGAGGACATAAGGATAAATGCTTGTCAGAACATCTTTAGAAAATAATGAAAAGTTTGAATCCCATTCAGAAAGAGAGTCGGCAGGAAGAAGGAAGCACAATGATTTAACCTTATTTATTAGCTCATATCTCTACCCAGGCACAGTTCTAAGCATATAAATAGAAAAATGTGGCATAAGGGATTTCATTATTGCTGTCACCTTGGCTAATATGAATGAGACAGCAGTTTAGAAATCTAAGATAGCTATAATCTTAAGGAATATTTTTAGCAGACATATATACAAACAAGGAAAATAATAATGATAATAAAGCCTTATGTAGTACAGAGATATCTTGTATGTCCATACATAAACTTTAACTAGTTGGGTTGTAATTTGTTTTTCTATTTCTCTTTTTCACTTGGTTATTTCTTTTTATATGTAATGTAATGAAAGAGCTAACACATCATTGGTGAACACCATAAAGTAATTTCAGGTTGTTAAAGTCAATTGGTTTAGTGATTGTTGTACTTGTTATGCTTGCAGATTTAAAAAAAAAAAAAAAAAAAGAATTTATATCATGTAAGCTAATGACCTTCGTTGCTAACTCATATCCTTTTGCTACTGTGTTTTCATTGTTTATAAACATTGAAGTGACTATCAGGGACTTTATTATTGAGGATAAAAACTTAAAGCATTACTGAAACAGTGCATGACTTACCAAGTTAGAAGGCAGTGACTGAAACTTTATGATGATAAGGTACCCTG
>JACDJE010000726.1:142496-156020 GCA_016647715.1 Pavo muticus
CTGGGGGGGGAGGGGTGGGGAGGAGGGAGAGAGAGAAATCACTGCTCTAAAGCTTTGAAATAATTTTTACGACGACTTTAATATAATTTATACTGTGACTCAGATCCTGAAGTCACAGAGACACTGTGAAAATCTTCTTTCCATTTTCCTTTCCCTGGCCTGATTTCAGGTCTTGCTAGTCTTTTCTCTTCTAATGACTGGCTCTATTGACTGTACTGAACAAAAGGTGTTGTTGAACTAGAGTTCAACAGACAAGTGCAGAATTTTCCCCAAGCATGGGGAGTTTTCCACAAGTTGATTTTGTGGAATAGTATGGCTTTCTCTTTTAACTATTCAAAGATGAAAAGTTACTTACTCTCTGATCCAAAATTAAAGACAGCGACATTTTATATTTTATTGATTAATGAGTGATAAGCCGTTTTATTAAAATCACATGTGTAACTGAGTAGCATCATTAATATGTATGCAATTGTGTCACAATTATTTCAGAGATAATGATGAAATTGTCTTAAGATCTCTTACGCATTTCTCACATTTTTAGAGGTTTTGTGTTAGCAGGATAAAATGGGATTGTAGTGCTTTACATTCATGTTACTAATTAAAACAGATAATGCTGCCTTACCAGGTAGAAATCATCAAGGAATTATTTTGCTTCCAAAAGCAAAACCAAATTAAACTAAATGAAAAATGTTTCAATTTGATAACCCCCCTAACAGCCCACATAGTGTTGTGCAGTTTCAACACTAATTTTACTGCTAGAGCTGATCTGTTCCTCTTTGACAAATACCACCAAACTATTTTGCCACCTAGAAAAGACAGGTGGCCTTCAATTGCCTGAATTTGGCATCCAGAAATCCCCTGCTTATTATCTGCATAATGGTGAGAAAAGCTAAGAATTAGTATATACATCCCCATGAATTCCATAACCACCTTTGGTTGTTAAACTACATTGTAATCAAGAAACTAGTCAGAATGGCACTTAGTTTTGGGATCTTTAGAGAAATGCTCTGAATTTACTATGTACTGCCTTACCCTGTATTCTAGGGAATTGAACAAATACAGTGGGTTTCAAAAGTAGTAATTAAATAATCAGTCACTTCAGGACTAAGTATGCAGGATGTATCTTCAGGAATCAATATTTTTGAAAATAGTCTAAAATGTTTGCTAACAGAATATTTTCTGATGCATTAGTTTGAAAGTGTTAAAAAGGAAGCAATTCCTATTATATTTTTTTCCCCTCTAGACAATTGATTTAGAGGGATTCAAGCTGTTCATGAAGACTTTTCTGGAGGCAGAGCTACCTGATGATTTCATTGAGCATCTTTTTACATCATTTAGCAACAAAATCTCTCACTGCAGCCCATTAATAAAAAACAAACCCCAGCTCCTTTCTGGAGGTAAGTAATACAATCAAAATAATATAAGAATTGAAAGTTGCGTGCCCTTGTCACTTACTTTCCAGTAGTGATAAATATGTAGAATTCTAAACTATGTGCCTGTCTTTTTTGTTCTGATATTTATGAAATTGGATAACCTAACTCAGGCATGAACAAGGAATATTGTGAAGAGAAACAGACATTTAATGGTTTCATCTTTGTAATTCACAGCAGTGATGCAGCTGACGCACCAAAGTAGATGATATTTGTTCCATTAATGCTAATCAAAGTGCTATGCCTACATGGTCTTGCTGACTACTATAAACACTTAGAAACCTTCCGAGCCTCATGTAGGAGGCTTCTGCTGTGCCCCGCAGTTTCTCTACCCAATTACTGTTGCTTCTCTTAATTAGTTATGATGCTGCTCTTAGTAATCTTAAATACTAACAGTTACTGATATTTTAAATGTCCTCTAGCAGTTAGCAGTAATTGTTTTATCCAGTGTAAGAACCATGTCTTTAATGCAGTGTAAAATTTTCATGCTACATTAAACATTTTTATGAAACATGATCTCAAGAGCAGATGATAACATGTTGAAATACTTCCAGGCAAAATAGTGTTTAAAACTTTCAACTTAGAAAACTTTATAAAACTTTACATTAATTCTTGGAGAATAAATTTAACATGATTATCCTAACTTGAAATCTTTGATTTGGCACAGTACTAATTTGGGATCTCTGTCAAAATTAAGTAGCTAAAAGTAGAAGCTAGGCTAATTTAAAAAAATAAATTTTATATTCTGAACAGCTGGGATAATCAAGCATTTAGAACATTTTACCAAATGGTTTGATGTGTTCTTAATTGCTGGAATTCTTCATATTAAGATTAGGTATCTTCAAATTGCAACTTATGCAGAAACCGTGAATTTGGTACAAATGCTACTAGCTAAAATGTTAGCTAACGTTCTGCAGGTATGAAGCTCTATAGATTTCTGTAGATGCCTTAGCATACAGTATTAATTATAGACTTTCAGGTATCACCCACTTAATCTGGCCTTGTTTTTGGTTTTGGCACATGCCATTCTCAATTGATTATACTAAATGAAGGGATTTCAATTATTTTTTTTTAGTTAAGTTTACAGTAACTGTTATTTCCACTTCTTGCTTTACTTTTATTTTCTGACGACCTATATATATACGTATATAATTGTCATAACATGCAGTTAGACTTAACTGACTTTTTTTTTTTTTTTCTGCTAGCAAAATTTGCTTGCCACATTGAGGGTATGATTCCTCTTTTCATTGAAGTTGAATACTTGAGGTATCTTTATTCCTTCTAGTCAGAAATGCCATGGACACATCTTTGAAAAATATCAGCTTTGTAGACATTGCATTTCTAACATCCTGGACTTGTTATCTAGACTGGTTCCACATACAGAGAAGTAAGCTTAGTAAATAATAGTGTACTCAGTTGTGTGGAGTATCCAAAACCTATTGCTAACTACAGCTCTGATAGTGACTTCTTCATAGAAGTGGGCAAGTCACTTTGGGTAATGCTTCAGTCCTTTACTTTGTGATAGAATCTCTAAGCATATCTAAATATATTGTGATGGCTATTTCATGTATCACGTATGTTCAGCATTGCATTTTTTTTCTGCTATGCATATAGATTCTGTTGCTTATAATGTATCCACCACACAATTTTTATTGTCATTACTTCTAATTTTCCCTTGAAGTTTTCATTCTAAAATGAGCATCAGTAGTAATATACACATATTGTACCAGCCACCATTTTAAGACTTTTGCCTGATAATAACAATTTCATCTTTTATTATTCTGGTATTGAGATTATTTGGCTTTGACACTTTTTACATAGAAATGATAGCTGCTGTTTGTAGGTCACTGTCAGATTTATTGCTGCCCAGTATAGGCTGTGCTCAGCTTTGTTTTTGTTGTAATTCTCTCTGATACTTTAGATTCTTAAGAGCAGTTTAAAAAACAAGAAGAAAAAAAGTGAATTCTACTGTCAAAACTGTATTCGAGGTTTCTTACAATTGGTGTTAACTCCTAAACTTTTTCTCCCTCTCACATTTTTTCTATTTGGTAGTTCATTCTCATCTTCAATTTAGTAGTTTTCCATATGTATATAGTGTAATGCCAGAAGGGCTGGTTGATAAATTGTTATATCCAAAGCATATTTAGAGAGACGGTGCCGTTTATCTCATGCAAGAATTATTATTATTTGTGATTGAAAATATGCTGCTCATAAAGTCGATTCAATTGCTTGAGATTTAAACTAGATTTTATTTTTTTTTTATAATTTGAAGCATTTATAGTGAAAAAGTAGGTATTTGTACATGGTTATGTGCAAATGAAAATTACAGAAAGTTTCATTTTAGGATGTCTAGCAGTCTTTAAATGTTAACAGTGGTGAAAAAAACCTGATCATACTGAGAAAGAAATCTGTCAGATATATTTGACATTCTTCTGGAAATTGAGATGGAACACATGAGCTAGAGAAGATCACAAGCAGGGTTCGTAAGTCTCTCTGTGTGCCCATTTTTCACTTGGTGTATCTCAGTCCACTCATGTCTGTTTATAAATTGTATTTTCAGTTAAAGTGTCTGAAGAGAGATGGAAACAGATGCCAGGTAAGCATCAACGCTGTAAGCCAGTATGGCATCTACCTTGCTTCCACTTCTGGTTATGATTTGACTTGTACCTTGCAGCTGATCGTAATCTAAAACTTTATCTTAAAGCTTATATATCATTTTAATTTTTCGGTGGAATCTGAGACTATGCATTTTTAAGATGAGTAGGTCTCAGATCTATACTAACTTTTATTTTGTGCATAGGATTCATGTGCATTTGTATAAACTGTGTGATTAAAGATAGCATCTTAATAACATTTTATACTATCTTAATTTTTATTTTACTTACTGACATGCAAGCTCCACTAGTAGAACATGGTTCTATTAAATCTATTTTTTCATTTAAATATTTACACTCAGTGTTTATCTGCCTGAAAACATGAACTTCACTCAAATTTTATTTTTTGCATGCCAGCTTACTCTTACTTAATCATGACATTTGAGCAATTACGACTGTTACTTAAATTCTATGTATATTTTCATAATACTCTGTGGTCAGGTTTTCCACATTTTAAATATATATTGCTGTGACACACTACTGACTGTTTTGGGGAAGTTTACACATTTGAGTGTTTTCAGAGTTTTCTTTGTCACTAAAACATTTTAAGTATTATACCTGTAAACAATCTGTAATTAGACAAAACTTTTACAAACACTGAGAAATAGATGCAGAATTGGGCAGAGATTGCTTTGATACTTAATTTAACATGTATGTACCATGTAAAAAAAATATTCACCAAAACTATTTTATAGTAAAATGGTATCAGGTCAATGTAAATGAAAAGCAGGGATACTGTTCCCATACTTGAATTATTTTTATTATAGTTTGCTTTGCCTGTGCAGTATTTTAAAACCTCACTCTCATTTTAGTTCTGCCTTTCCTGGATAAACTATGAATGTTAGTTGTTCAAAATTTCACAGTTTGATTTAAATTAAGAAATCATATGTGATTCAAATTGAAAAATGGTGCATGCATGTATGTAAAAGTTCTGGATTGTATTCTCTGCTTATATCCTACATTAAGATTAACAAAGGGTGTATTTTATTTCCAGGTCTGAGGCTTAACAAAGGTACCTCTACATCCCGACCTCCTACACCTGCCAACTTGAATTTACCAGATGCGATCCAGCTGAAAGACATTGTTTGTTACTTATCACTGGTAGAAAGAGGAAGACCTGAAGACAAGCTAGAATGTATGTTGTTTATGTCTTGCTGTTTTTTGTGGTTTTTTTTTTTTTTTTGTTTTGTTTTAAACATAAACTTTTATATATTCGTTTGTTTTCAGGGAAAACTAATGAAAAATTATTTCAAAAGCAAATGAAATACACTGTAGATGCTTAGAGAGATATAAAAGTGATGAATAATCTGTAGAAAACAAGCTAATTCAGACAAAGAATAGTTGCTAATGTGGGCTTTGGGATCTCTAGTGAATTTAAGAAAGTAAAAAGTGATCCACGTCTATACTACTGTTGGTAGTGCAATGAACTTTTGATTCTGGGAGTTAGGATTAATTTGATTTTTGAATTAACGGCCTCATTCATTAAAGCCAAAAACCTCTACCTGTTAAAAAAAAAAAAAAAAAAAAAAAAAAAAAAGAAACAAATCAACTTGATCTGCAAATCAGAGAAAAAAAAGTATGTTTCTCCTTTATGGAGTTTTAGAAGCTAATTTTCTAGACAGGTAAATAATCAAAGTTCTTCTTGAGACCAGCTATATTTTAATATACAAAACTATCAAAATTGCGGGATCAGGCTTCAGTGCTGTATGGAAAACATATATTTGGTATGATATGAAACAGTAAGCTGTTGGAGCAAGAAATTCGTTACGAGGTTACCTGACGATGTGTTTTTGAAGTACTCTGATGTTTTGTTTACCTGTACTTAAGTTACAATTAAAGTTTTGTACTGTAAATTCACTGACAAAAATTGTAGCCCTAAATTTGATGATAATAATTTAGTATTCTGTTATTAAAATATGAGGCTATATTTGTGTATGTGCATTTCAAACACAAGCAAATGGCAGCTAGGATTCTAGGACTGAATTCAACTGACATTATGGTAACTGTTTCACCGTATAGCAATTCATGCAAACCACATCAGAGCTGTTAAGAGCTCTATGCACTAAGCGTGATGTGAAAGGAAGAGCAAGTGCCTCCCCTGGTGTCAGAAACCAGTATAATGAAAAAGGGAGGGAGATGAAAGAACAGGATTATTCTAATGTAGAGAATATTTCATAGATTTTCCCGAGCAGAAACTTCATAGGCAAAAGACTATGTATGATTTATGAGCTAAAGCCTGGTCTAATAAATGTATTATATTTATATATTAAATATATTTGAGGTTATATGGATTTATTACATGAATTAAGGGCATGGTTGTTGCATAGATTGACATGCTACTCTGTCATCTGGAGTTAAAATGTACCATGTATTGTCACTTTTTAGTGTATAAAGTTTAGACTACATCATACCATTAGTATGTAGATTTCCCTAATGTTTATATCTGAATCCTCCTTATAAATGAATGGTATAATTTAACCCTTTGTCTGAAATAATTGCATAATAGTAGGTCCTGTGGCTGCAGGGTAAAATAAGAATTAGTCGCAGTGGAGGGGAAAAAATAAAGAAATATTCGAGAGTTGCCAACATTAATATTAATACTAATCTCAAATCTGCAATTTTCTGTTGACAAAAGATGTGAGAGACTGAGTTTTAGCAGAGTGTTTGGAAACTAGGTTCAGGGCAAGCAGAACATGGAAGTGATGATCTCAAGTAAAACCTGATATAAACTGGAGGACTTTTAAAGATAAAATGCACCAAAAGGAAATAGTATTTAGACTTTGAATTTATATGATCAACAGATTTCCATAGATTTACAAATATTTCAGCAGATGAATAGCTTCTTTAACGTGTAAGCAGTGTATTCCTGGAAGTCTTCAGCACAATGAAACTCACATGTTTAAAACACTCAGCATATCTGTTCTCAAACCATGTATGGACTAAATATATCCCAAACTGTCATAGCAGAGATGCATTGGAAGAATTCAAGTTCTCTTTTTAAGGACATACTACATATAGATAAAGGTACATCTATAATGTTAAGTACTTCTGTGCTCCGTGGACCAACTTGCAAACTTGATCTGTAGAAACTCTATTCTATTCTCCCACACTATCATTCTTGTATGTGTAAGAAAAGCCTCTTGTAAATATGCAGGGTACTTCTGAGGAAGCAAACAGTGGTATTTCATGGCTCAACTTCTCTTCCTTTAATGACCTCAGTGGTGGAAGTCATTTTAGCTGACAATTGTGTGAGTCTTATCAGGGACATGACATCAGTACAGACCATCCCTTAATTTGTTTGTTTTTATCAATATGTCCATGGATGCTGGACACATATCTCCAATTCCCCCATTTCTTCTTGAAAGGCCATAATTTACAACTTTTGGTGCTTCTGGGATGTCACGTTTTGTAGCTTCCATGCTTAGAAGCCCAGAAGTTGCAGGGGAAACTACAGCGGTGCAGCAAGCGATCTAATATTTTCAATTATTTTTTAATACATTTATACATCATTTGCAAAAAGTATGTACTCTCGTAATGGATATATGTGGCCAGTCAGTGCTGCCATGTAAGGGAGTGAGAAAGGAATATAAAGAATCAGCTTGGGCTCTGTAGTTTTTATTAGGATTTTTGCTCAGTTATTTTTATATTTTTGTTGTTCGTTTTTCACTTAGATTGGGTAAATCAGCAAGAACACAAATATTTAGAAGGGTGTGAACGGAAAAGAGATTGCATACCATGCCAGTTGGGTAATTTTTCAATCTAAACAAGCACACAGATACCCAGTACATAGATGAGTGGAGACTTTGCTACAGAAGCGGAACAGTTATAATTGTACTAATGTCTACTTTCAAATGACAAATTTGAAGTACTGATTGGTGTTAAAGGAAAAATAATATACAAGTTGGAAACACTGCTTCTCTGGAAAGAGGAATGCTCAGGGAGATGCTAAACACCTGTTGCTTTTGTGATAATTGTATAACATTTCAACCGTTGTATTGCAATAGCGCAGGAGGAGGATGGAGAGCCAAATGACTTACTCACTTAATGATTCAGTGATTCTCTATGGAAACTGAATGCTTAATGCTATTTTTGCCAGATAATATTAGCTGTCTTACACAGCTCAGCAGCTTTGGCAGAAGCGTATTAGCAGGGATGTTACAATTTCTGTTGGCTTTAATACTAACTGTTGTATTCCACAGAAGCAACGTAATTCACAGGCTAAGAAGCATATTGTTATAGGTTTTTTAGACTATAATTAATGGACTTTTGTAACTTGCAACAAAGTGCTAGAGTAAAAATCTTCAATCTTATATTACAGCTCTTAAGAGTAGTGTGAGATCACATTGGCTAGTATTGATGATGTGGCAGAAAGTTTAGTGATCAACTTGGGAAGCAGAGAGGGGATAAAAGGAAACAATCCAAACCATGTAGCTGTGAAGCATGTTATGCTCTAAGTCAAAAGTAGTCAAATTCTTTTCAAACTTCACTCTAATCACCCTCTTCTATTGTTGCCTAAAAAAATGTAAGTTTTTCTTGCAGAATTTACTGGTCTGTGGGAGCATTTTCATATGGATCCATTGTGTGGTACTGTTCACTGCTGAATAGGCCATACATTACTTTTTTTCCAAGGCATCTAATAAGATGATTACTGCTTGGATTTTGCTATGAATTATAACAGTGTCCTGCAACCACCTGTAGATAAGCTCTCTTCTTACTTCTTTGAAAATAGATCTTCTAGGGATTAGGGAGTTCAGAACTCTGACAAACTGCATCACAGATGATAGGAACAAAGAGCGAGGCATGCCTGAACTCCTGATTTTCTTCAGGCTTTTAAAAGAATTTCTACCAAAGGTTCAAGCTTTTTCCTGCTTTGCAGTCTTTTGCTATATGTGATTAGCTGAAGAAGCTGCTTTGAAATATTTTGGTAATAGTGGATATGCCCACTCTTGTGGCTGGAGGCAGGTAGTGATAGAAACTTGAAAGTATATATTCCTTCTGGATATCACCAAAATGCAATGATTCTTGTCTGGGTAGCTCTTCAGCATATCGGCAAGACTGTTTTAATTTAGTTTGGTACAGGTAGGATTCATGCTAGCAGCCTGTGAGAAATGTTTTTTGTTGGATTTGCCTGATTAGGTACTAAAAATAAAAATCTTCTATTTCATTTAATGTAGATCAGAAAGCATTTTTAAAGCAATAGTAATAGCTGCGGTCAAGAGAGTGGAATAGCACTGTAACTTAAGTATGCTTATCAACATTTGGTTGACGAACTGCATGTTTTCCGATGTCATGTCTAAGAGTCTTTTGGTGGTACTCCCTGTCAATGCAGATCAGATCATCTCTGGGAAGAATCAGGAACAAATTCACAGACCAGGTTAGGTTCTGGAGGGATTGTGTGGAAGAGGCGCAGTTATGTCTCACTGGAGGCAATGTCATAGGGGATTCACTGAGAGAACCTCGTGCATTGCAGAATCTTCGGTGGATCTGCAGTTAGTATGATCATGCTAATGTTTGTCCTTTGAAATTCGGCTTGTCTTTTTTTTTTTTTAATTAAAGAATATTGTTGCTATGTTTCCTAATTGTGTTTCCTTCTCTTTTTGTCTCCTTTTAGTCATGTTTCGTTTATATGATACAGATGGAAATGGATACCTGGATAGTTCGGTAACTTTAAATATTTTGTTGTGTTTTAAGACTATGCCATAATGGTGTACCTATAAAAAAAACTACGTGAATCTTGAATTAATAGAACCACTATAAATTATAGTCAATAGAAAGTTGCCTGTTTTGAACCTTTGAATATTTCTTCCATTCAGCTGCTGTTTCTACAACCAGAAACATTGCAGTGCTAATGTGGAGTCTTACTTTATACTCTTCTTATTTTTAATCATATTACTATACTATAGTACTATACAGGATGCATTAATATAGCTCCTAAAACTCTAATATGCCTCTTGGAGATGTATATGAAAGGAACATTAGCAAAGATTTCATTAAAATGGGAAAGCATTCCATACCTGAGTTTCAGATGTTCTGACTGTCTGCCTTGCATACAAATATCCAGCACTTTGGAAAATCAGGTCATACATATAGCAGTATACTCTGTGTATCACTTTTAACTCCTTTTGAGATTTAAGTGAAAAGTTCATGTGTCTCCATACTTCTATCTTAATTTAGCTTGCAGTTTTTCCTACAGTTGATTGTTATAGTTATATGAGGATGTGTTCCAAGATTTATAAGATTTACGTAACATTTCTTTTTTTTTTTTTTCTTTTTACTTAACAGTTAAAGAAAATATAACGTTTTTATAGACAACTCTGGTAAAATCCAGTCAGATAATACATGTATACTTATGTCTAGAATACTTCCTACCATTAATATTAATGTAGAATTTCTGCCTGGTGCATTCCTCAGCTGACTGACTGCTGGGGAATTCTTTGAATTTTAAATCTAAATAATTCAACCTCATGAGTTTTGATTCTTTAAATTAATGGAGTTGAAGTCAGAGTAGTCCTGGAAATTGCACCGACAAAAAATTCAAGTCAGATAAGATAGAACAATTTTTTTTTTTTTAATCTTTCTTTCATGTCAAGTAAGGAAAATAGATTTTTCCAAAATAAGGAAGCATGTCAACTAGAACTAGGAGTCCCCAGTTCTTTCTTCTCATACAGAAAACACTTTTTTGTGAGGGTAAATATATATATGTAAAATATTTGCTTTTAAAAAATATAATTATTTTCTTTTTCTGCTCAGTGGGTCTCTGATTTTCACTTTCACAAAGAAAAAGTTAATTTAAAAAAAAATAAGATTAATCAGTTAGTGATTAGAATATATCAGAATGTATCACTTAGTGATTAGAAGTGAAGTTTTTTTTCTGTATGTTTCAGTGCTGATAGTCACTGAATGCAGTAGGTTTGAATTATGAATTGTTTGCAGTAGAATTTAAAATTTTAATATTGCATTAAATATGATAACTCTTTTTCTTTCATCTGTAGGAGCTGGAAAATATCATTGCACAAATGATGCATGTTGCAGAATACCTTGAATGGGATATTACTGAACTGAGCCCAGTAAGCATCACCAGTTTTTGAGGTTATAGAGGCAATTTTTATTTGTTTTGTGTTTCTTCATGCCAACATGGGATTCTAGATATTAGCAAGATAGAAATAATAATAGTCTGTGCTCCACTATGGCACTGTAAATTAACACTTTTTTCAAATCTTTTTCTGATTATATCTGCTATGTAAAGCATTCTTGAAGACTTTTCTTCAGTGCATATAGTAATTAATATTTATAACGCAAATGATTTACTCCTGAAAATGTGTTAATATTGATTGTCTCTTGCTTGTACATAGTAAGTACACAAGGGGCACTTTTGTTTGGGAAACTTAGGTGCTAATTATTAATATTGGGTCCTATTAAAATGTAAATATAAATACTGCATTTCATTTTCTGAACTGGCAGGACTCAGTATAGGTACCATATAAATAATGTGGGTTTTTTTGCACATAGATGAGAGATCATAGATCCTACGTGTCTGGTTATGTTAGAGTATGGAATTCATTAGTCTTTTCATTAAACTGTGTAGATTCTTCATGAAATGATGGAAGAAATTGACTATGATCATGATGGCACTGTTTCTCTAGAAGAGTGGATCCAAGGAGGAATGACAACAATCCCACTCTTGGTCCTTCTTGGATTAGAGAATGTAAGTATTAACATCAGAGCGTCAAGTTTCTGCTTGCACATCAGCATGGTACTCAAGTCTTTTGTCCCTGTAACCTGTATAATGAATGGCTTTACTTGTCTTTACTATTTCTGAATGATGTATAAAAAACAGAAGTGTGTGTCTTCAAAGAGCTACATTTAAATATCTGAAACATCAGCTCTGAAGCTGAAAGTTATGAAAAGCTCATTAGTTTATCCTATTGACAGCATATAATGAATTGCTAGCTGCAGAAGCATCTTGTAAGAATGTTTTACTGCTCATGCGTATTTTACAGTTGTCTTGGAGTGGTGTCTTGGCAACTCCGCATGTGCTGTGTAGCTTAACCACAGTGGATCATGGGACAGTCTAGTTTGGAAGGGACTTTGGAGATCATTTGCCCAGCATCATATTGAAAGCAAGCCTCAGATTATTTTATCCACTGCCTTTTCAAATCCAGTCTTGAACAATTCCAGTGCGATGGGCCCAGTTCTGTGGGTGGCTGCTCCCGAGGTTTAATTGTTCTCAAGGGAAAAAGATTTCTTTTTCACACCAAGATGTAATTTATCCTTCAGTGATTCTTGCCTGCTAGCTCTTATCCTATCATAATGCATCAGTGTGAATATGTTCTTCCATCTTTTTAACTAGAAGAGATTAGAATCTATACATTTACAACATCACATTAAAGATAAGGCAAATGTAATACAATCAATAATTTATACGTGTTCAACACAGCTGTTTTAGCTCTGGCATGTTGCCAGTGCCACCTGCTGTCCTTTATTTTTGCTCTATTTTGAGCACGTGTATCTTTGAATATATTTCAAATGTTTTTTTAATTTGATATAAAACATTTCTTTTCTGAAGTCTTTTCCAGATACTAATGTAAAACTATACATAATATTTACCTTTCTCCGTTCAGTGCTATGTCTTGAACTAAATCTAGGCTGTAGTCACAACATGGTATCTTATTTTCACAAATAATAGTCAGATTTTCCATATAAAAGACAACTATGCGTTTAGCAGAAGACATAAAATTCTTGCAAAATAATAATAGTCAAAAATTTAGCTCTTACAAATCAACTTACCACAAAAATAGCTGAACTGACGATAACTTAAAGTCCATTTGCATCACTCTATGTACTAATTTCCTAATTCTATGTATATGGAGCTCAGTGGAAAAAAAGGTACTACTTTCCTGTCATCAAAAGGCAAGTCTTTGTCAGATTGTATTCCTTTATTTCCACATATTTACCCTCAGCACAGAGCAGCAAATTCTCTGTAGAAATCAGTATAGGAGATAACTGATGGTCATTTTCAATACATATTTCTCATTTGCAACATATGTTGCAGCTATTCTGGGAACATTTTGCAGTGTCTGCATTTCTTTCCTTCTCAATTTAAAACTACTTAATTCTGTGGTAAATTAATGCAAGTCTTTTTGTAGAGGATAATTTTCATGTTAAATCAAAAGCCATGTTATTAGAAAGAAGCTATGTAAATGTACATTATTAGACAATTTATCCTTTTGAGTATTTTTACTAGTTATTAGGCAATTTATCCTGCTGTGAGTCATTTTACTAAGGAAATAATAAAAATACATAAACAGTGATCAAAATTCTGTAGCCTGCTATCATCATGGGTCAGTTTCTAACAACGCTACTCCATAAGTTAAGAAACTGAAATGTACATTGGAGAAGAAAGTATTATAATTCTATGCAAAAAGAAAAAAAAAAAAAAA
>JACDJE010000728.1:0-96542 GCA_016647715.1 Pavo muticus
GTGGAAGTCAGCCCTTAAATGGGGTCTAGGAGAGGTGGAGCCTGGCTCCACCCCTTCCAGGCACACAGGTGAATTGCTTTCACCTGTGCTCCCATGGCTGACTCAGTGCTTGCCTCAGGTGGTCAATCAGAGGTTCAGGCCATGATTCAACAGTTCCCATACACCGGTAATTTCTTTTTATCTAGCAACATCCTGCCCAGCCACTGATTTACTTGTATCTGAGCAAATCAGCCCAACACAACTGTACCTCTGAGGAACCCAGTGCGAAATCTGGATTACAGTGTCCCAAGATTTAGAAGCAGATATTTGCCTGCAGCTTTTTGTGAGGTTATACTAGCGGCTGTAAATAATTCTAGCAAAAACTGCACGGAATCAAATAACTTTTGATAAGGTGCTAGCAGTTCCATTTTTCTCCTTCACTGAAGATATCTTGGACAAATTAAACTTTATATGTGTTGAACTTGAGCACTCTGTTTGACCTAATCTTGTTGGCATGGAAGGGGTGTCAATTTTAATGCTACAGTCACTATGACCGTAATCAGGTCAATGATGATGACTTAAAGATACTACCATTAAACATCACTCATGCTAACAAACAGTAAGAACACAGAATTTATATCAATATTTAGTGAGACTCAGGACATTTGGATTGAATAAAAGCTCACTGAAGTCTGTGTTTTCACTCAATCTTTTTCATCTTATGGCAGTGTTAAAATAATCCATTGTCTATGGCAAGATCCACGTTACCTTCTACTTTCAGTTTCTGTAGGTTTCAAATTCTTAAAATGTAATATTTCTCTTTTATTGAATGTTAGGCGGTGATTGACTGGATAATAAAGAATACATGGGGACTAATAATTATGGCATCCTTTAACAGGCGTTCTTAATAGAGTTCTAAATTCTTGTTTAAGAACCAAAGATAGGCTTTAATTTGATATTAGTATATGAAGAAAATAATACCTGTCTTTCTCATGTGCTCTTTAGAGCAAATAATGAGGTATTATGAGAAATGCAGGACTCAGCAGCATGGCCTCAAACATTGCCATTGTCACTGTATACTGAATTTTATCATTGAGCCAGTAGAAATTGTAAATAAAATTATGTGAGACAGTAGGGAAGAAGAATTAGTCTTTAGACAAATAACATCATTTTAGTCTGATTTACAGGTTTATATCCTATTTCCAATTTTTTGTTAGTTTTAGCTTCAGTCTCAGCTCACTGTCTTGTCAGCGTGCACTACAGCTCACCAGTCCGTACTGAAGGACCTGTCATATTGTAAAAAAATGATACAGAGTGCCTTGGAATAATTATATAAATGAACTAAAAAGTCATCTCTTTTGGCCAGTAAATAGCAATAAAAATGATTTAATTTGGGAGCAAGGCCATCGGTCTTAGCAACACTTAGCAACAATATCCATTTATAACGCACTAAAGTCATACATAATGATGATACTAAGTGTGGTTTAGTAAATTTTCTTCAAGATAATACTTGGGGGGGGGAGGGGGGAGAAAGAAAAGGGGAGTGCGGATCTCACCAAAACAGCTATGTGTGAAAGGGTAATCTACGGATTAGAAAATATATTAGAAGAATTCAAAGGAATTTTTGAACTGTAATATCCTCAGAGAGGTTGAGGATTTGGAGCTTATGGGGGAAGAGAAAAGCAGAATAGAAGGAGTGCAAAAAACTCATAGTTGCACAATGAAATATGGAATTTCTGTGTGTTCAAGCATAGATTCAGCTTGTTTTCACTATTCTGTTTGAAACTGCTGAATGACTGGAAATAAAAGCATGAAAACAAAGCCAGTATGCATTTAAACTGGCTGGTTGGTTATTTCTGTAGTTGAAAAGATTCATATGTAATTAAAATTTCAATAGCCAATCTCTCTCTGGCTATGTATCACTAAAACATGCAGATGAATCCCTGAAACAGCTTTGTATTCGAAGTTTAACAATTATATGAAAGAGCAGTAATAGTATATGGAATTCAGTATTTCTGCAAAATAAAAGCAATTCTATAGTAGATATATGCTATTCTTATAACACATTCACCAGAGAAAGGTCCCCTTCTCTGCTAGAATATTTTCTCAAAGCATCAGCCTCTCAGCCTCCTCTGGTATGAAGAAATGCAATTGGGAAGACCTATCCTGTTCACTAGCTAACATTTCATTCTGGAAGTACTGACCAGAAACTTTTTCTGATTTAAAATCTGTAAGAGTCTGACATTTGAACTAATACTGTGCCCAGTATTTTTTCTATCAAACTGTTATTGATAGAAAATTGGATTTTTGATTAAATTGATTTTGAGATGTGCAAGAGGTAAAAGTTTCTGTATTTCATTTCTAATGCTTAAAACAGAGGAATTGCTGAAAAAGTTACTGGATTGCATAATGGAAATTGTAGCATTGGACCATATATTTCCATTTTGTTCCAGGAGATGGATTTTCTATAGCCTGAGGTACTTGGGACATACAAATCAACATTAAAAGTGAAGCAAACAACATTCAAATGACTTGTCACAGGAACTAGGGAGCAACAGTGTAGTCTGACATTAATCCTTGTGCCGGGAAGTATCTTCAACACTGCAGTGCCATCTCTCTGGTACTGAGACCAGCCCCATGCTTTTCAGAAACTGTACTACTTGTTCAAACTAAAACAGGTCACGTAGCTTCTCATCTTTGAACTTTAATAAAATGGAAATTATTTTTCTAACTGCATCAGATTTTTAACAAAGTAGAAATTAAGTGATGTTATCGCTAAAGACAGTGGGCTGGACTGCAGTTTTTAGTCCTCTTACAAAAATCCACATGGATCTGACCTTCCAGAACACTTTTCTCTTGTTTAGCAGAGCTCTTGGATTTTCTTAACCTTGCAGCCTTTTTTTATGGAAATTGATCTAAACTATTATCTCCTTACCATTTATCTCCTTGAGTGACATTTCAGGTATCTTGGGAAGAACAGACTATTACACTTTTGTTTGGCCAGAGAACTCTTACTTTTTTCCCGGAAAAATCTCATCTTTCTCCTTTTGAAGACAGACCTTTTCAGTTGCACTAACAGAATATAATCCAGCTATATTTCAGATTCTGTCTATTCCTTGTTCATGTTGAAGACAGTCTGTTATTTCCATATCCTACCTGTTTAGTTCTCATTTTGGAATCTGATGAGAGATTGTTGTAGGTATAATGGGCTTGCGTGACTCCACAGAAAAGAACTGCAACAATACCTGAAATGCAATGAAAAGATGGTTAGCAGCTTCTATTTCCTTTCTAAGATTTTTCAGAAGGCTGCATAAAAAAGGTTACTAGATTGCTAAAAGGATTTTTGTAACTAAAGGACTATAAGATATGCTTTACAAGAACATATTTCAAAGTAGATCTTTTTTCTTTGCTAAAAATCATAGATATCTTGAATCTTCAACATGGCTATCACACATTTATAGCATTGCCACTGCTGTGAATTTGCCTAGCAAATGTGATAACCTGTTTGGATAATATCTGATCATAATCTCACCATTGGGCAAGATTAACATAATTACAGTATGAAGGACTTCAGACTAGATGAAAATTTTGGCAGGGATGAGAACAGAACCTACGGTGCTGTGGACTTTAGTACAGCAAAACAGATGTAAAACAACCTGTTATTTCAAAAGGATTAATAGAAGTAGGCCGAGCTTAACATAGTCAATAGTTTCTTAAAGGGTTTATTCAAACCTCTAAGTTTGAACCTAGCCTTCTAGTTTTAGGGACTCTGTGGTAGGTGAAATACCCTCTTCCTCTAAATAAAGGTAGAGATAAGAAAACGAGAAAGGACAGTGCTGTCTATTTCACTTGGGGGAGTACGTGTGTGGGGTAAGAGCACATCAGCACATACCAGTTAGTCATCACTGTTTTATTGTATTTTTCTCAAGTTCCTGACTCTGGATTGCTAATTGCGGAAGTATTGTCCAACAAAATCCAGCTGTATTTTAGTTGCAAGCGTCTCTTGTTGCAGGGAAGAACAGGAGCCAGACATTAATATGCACATGATGGAAGAAAAAGTATGGAGGAACAAAATGGTAATACATACTCAGCACCAGGGAAGAAAATGAGAAAGCAAATCTTTTTTCTTCTTTCTTCCCCATGAAGCAGCATGAACATTTTCTTTGCATCTGGGCTTTCTTTATATTATAAATTTACCTGTATTTTTTCTACATTACACAGTCTCTGTAGACAAGAGAAATCACACTGAGCTTTAGCTGCTGTCTTTGTTTATTGTACTTATTTTCTTATGCCTGTTTCGATATTTATTTACTTACTCTAACTGCACTAAGGCCTTTCTATACAGTAAATAATGCTGGTAGTAGTGCGACTGTAACAGTCCAAATACATTCCAGGAAGTTCATTGTTCTTATTGGGGTATAATTGATCTCTTAATTAAGACTAAATCTTTTTTTCACTAAGTGCGCTATTATGCAGATGTAATCTGGGGAGTTTGTAAATTCTCAAGGTGCTCTCATATGCAGAGGGATGCTCAAACAATGAAGTTTCAGTTAAAAAATCATATGTAATCAGTAATGTTCCTAAGCACCGCTAGCTTGGGGCTCGGTAACAGGAAAAGAGATAAGAGTTTGTGGTTCACTTTCTTCTACGTAAATCGTCGTTGTGCCAAGTCTAGCATTTTAAAAATTGACTATTAGATTCAGTGATGATTATACAGTGCTTTTTGACTGCTAAGAAACTGTTAATTATTGGCAGCAAGAGAACTGAGAGAGTGACATAAGGAATAAAATGCCCTAAATCTGATTTTACAATAGGAATAAATTATCTGAACCATGTAATTATGCAAGCATAGAAACCAGAAAACCAGGAAAGCAGAGCCTGCCATGCCTTTCACAATGAATGCTTCATTGAAAAGCTTGCAGAAAAATCCATTTTCTTAAAAATGATTACTTAAGGGTAATGATCAATTACATGCTAGTGTAACTATAAAGGATAAAGGAGCACTGCACCTCAAGAGGCGAACAGGGGTCTTATTAGTTAGATGGAACAAAATGAATGAAATCTGGATTTCTTTCTTTGTAAGACTATAGAAGCTGATTTCTGAAGTTAGTTGGATTGCAAAATAGAACATGGAACATAAATTGAGTTGTTAAATTTTTTTGCAGGCTTTTTTTTTTTTTTTTGCAGAGAAATAGAGGAGAACAAATGTGATAATGCTGAAATTGTAAACAGGAAGAATTTATTAGATGCAGGGAGGCAGATAAAGTGAAGTGGTCCCTTCTACTAGCCTTCGGCAGCCAGTGTTGTAATTTTAGGGGTCTGGGGTCTGGCTCAATTTCAGTGTTGTTACAGTATTTCATTTGTTAAGTGTCAAAGTCAGTGATTACAGACAATTTTAGTACTACACTTGCAGTGCAGGTTAACCTGAGCAGAAGTTTAGAGATGAAATGGGAAATGAGCTGTTGAGTGTATTACATCTGCTTGTCTCTCTATAGATAAAGTTACTGACAATTTTCACTTGATATAAAAAATGAGAACCCTCACAATACAGTTGATAGACACTAGAGAAGTTTCAGCTGCAGCTTAATCTCTTTGAAGAAATTTGACTAAGCATAAAAGCATACCATTGTGCTTGATTTTTGCTCCTTATCTAACAGAGAAACCGCTTATTAGCTGTTAATGCAATTTGAGATCTTACATTAGTTTTGCTGAATACTTGTAGCTGAAATTCCTGTTAAGACAAAAGCCAGTAATATCCAGGGATAATATAGGAAGGCCAAATGTTAACATGTGTAAAAATAAATGCTAGTCTTAAAATAATTTCTATTGTGAGCAAAAAAGAATAAATGTCCATTGTGTAATATTTCACAAGTAGGCAAAGGAAATATACCCTCATTTTTCAATAATTGGTGCTATAATGGAGAATAAAATCCCATATTTTGTCAGAGAGGGGCTGCATGTCTGGAGTGTGTTTTTAATGCAAGTCCAGAAGTGACTGGACAAAATTTAAACTTCATTACTTGCTAATTTGAGAGGAAAAAAAACTGTCTCTAGCTGTCACGTCCTTTAATGGTGAAAGTAAGAATTTAGAAAACAAACAAATAAAACCCAATATCCTACCTTCTGGGGAAACAAAGGAGGGAATGACTAGATAAAATGTAGAATTTGTGGAAAGACCTGCAGGTAAATTGACAGGTTTTCATCACAACTTTGAAGCATTCCAGAGCTTCAGGGATGCCTCTATAATGATTCCCAACATTCACATGCCAAAGTAAAGTGAGAGGAACCAGCCCTGCACCAAAGGTAGAGAAATGTAGGAAAACACAATACTGAGCACCAGATAATGGAGAATTTATATAAATCAAACAATATGGAGTTATATTTATGTCAGAAAATCTCCACACAGCCCAGAGGGCGTATTCCAGTGCAGTCTGAGTCTGTGAGTGACAGGAAATGAGACACTATCTTCTGCATCAAATTGTTGCAGTGATAAGGCTATAAACCCACAGCGACAATATCCCTTTTCAGTTTGTTTTCAGTGAGCGTGCAGAGGGTGACTAATCATTTTCTTAATCCTGAAGCAAAGGTTTAAGGCCTCTTTCACTGGACCCACACCAATGCAGAACCAGAGTTCCTGCTTTGTTCACGGAGCTTTAATCTCTGGAGTTGTCTTAAATTGATTTTATGTTGAAGTGACTTGAGGTGACAGAAAACAACAGAAGACAGAGCCGAGGGAATCTTGTATGCCCTCATTTGAGGAATAAGCCGTGATACTGCCCCTGTCTACTTCAAATGTGACCAGAGCTTCAATGTTGTACTTCTGTAACACTGAAAGTGTTACTGCATTCAGTTTACGTTGGAACTCCTGTGGTGAGACATGCTAGGTTTTATTTTAGATATGCTAGGAGTTATTATTCTGTTTATCCTGACAATATTGTCTAGCAGTAACACTTCAAATTAACATGGATTCTTACCCTCATCTTAGTGTTACTGTTTTGATTTTAGGCAACTGATCATCAGTCTCAGCCTAATGCCATGCAAGAACATGTTGCACTTTTCAGTGAAAACAAACACCTTTTTCCTCTTCTCTTACTGTCTTAAAAAGCTGTACCAACAGCAGCTCCCATGTTGGCCAAACCTGAGCACAGGCTGAAGTATATACACAGACTAGCCAGGTAAGGCTGTTACAAGGATAAGACGGGTAACTGAAACTTCACAGAGTATTGGATCTAGCATTTATCTCAGCAAAGCATGTCTAGAGCATCCTCTCAAGTAGCAGACTCATTCCTGACATCCCTTGTGTATCAAATAGATCATCCAGGACCATCTCTGGAGTCCTGTAAACAAGTAATGGGTTAGTAGTAACTGGAAATCCTGCCTGCTCCTACTAGGAGTGGCAGAACTGCAGCTTAAGAAAGATGAAGTCTCTTTACTTTTGACCTAGAAGCCACACTACTCCCTCTCCCTTGTTACTGAGAGAGTCTATCTACTTACCTGTGTGACACGACATGACACATTATTTATGAATAGTAAGGAAAGAAAACCTCAAATCTGAAAATTTAAAGCCCCAGATAACCACCTTTTATGGAATAACGTCTAAAGATGTCTGATTGAAGACAGTTGGGTACTGAACTGCATTGTGCTTACACTGCTCAGAACTGCAGAGGGAAGGATATATGATGATCCCTTCTGACAAGGATAAAAGGTGAAGAACTGGTCCCAACAGTTCAATAAAGCAATGAAGTAGAGGATGGATATAAAACAAATTACAGCAAACAGATGGGAGCAGCGAACAGCCACAGGGATTAATGCACTCAGCATTAATAAAGGAACTGGGAATTGGTGCATTTCTTCTTACTATGTCCTAAATACAAAGGTAGCTCAAAACCACCCAGTGGACCAGCTCATTTGGAGTCTCTTTTTGGACTAGATACATCTGTCATAAATAAACTGCTTACTTAGTTTTGGAGGAAAACCTTCCTCACTAGGTAGACTGTACTCTCATGTTAGCCCTTGAATTAGAAGGTAGGTGTCAGATATCTCATGAAACACTCAGACAAGAATTGAAGGGGATGAGGGAGCAGCAATAATTTGTTATCACAAACTATTTCCTTCATAACAATTAGAAAACATTTTGGGCTGGGCTAGATGATCTCCTTCAAATTTTTTTTTTTTCTTTTGAGACCTGTTGTCTGAGATTCATAGAATAGGTCTTTGTTTGGCATGTAAAAAAAAAAAAAAAAAAGCTGAAAAGGTTTTAAGAAATCCTTCTTTCTTTACCTACACAACTCATTCAGTATCTCTCACACCTGCTCAGAGACTAGGAAAGTAGAGCAGTTGGTTCTGATGCTTTTTCACAGCTAAATTCTTTATGACTTTGACGTATGCATTAAATAAATACATATGTGGATTTGAATGCATTTCTGAAGATATATATATATATCAGTTTATTTGAGTATCTACTTAGTTAAAACAGCTGTAGATGCAGAGGGCCTAGCTGAGGTGGATGTTAAATACCCACATGTATCATGGAATCTTTCGTAGACTACTGACTTCTTGATCAGTTACAAATTTTGTTAATGAGATGGAGAATAAGCAATTAATCCAAGAATCACAGAATGGCCTGTGTTAAAAAGGACCATAAGGATCATCTAGTTTCAACCCCCTTGCTATGTGCAGTGTCACCAACCACTAGACCAGGCTGCCCAGAGCCACATCTAGCCTGGCATTGAATGCCTCCAGGGGTGGGACATAATAAAAGCAAGTTGTGTTTTCCTCATTTATTTTGACAAGTATTTAGTTCAAATTATTTATGCTTACTTTTTCGTAGCCTACATGTAAATACTCTCTACTGGAGGTTAGAAAGCAGCTATATTAACACTGATCTTACTGTAGTACTCCCCTATTATGACTTTACTCAGCAGTCATGAGTGATATACACTTCAGGGCAAATCAGAAAATGCATAAATTGCTAAGATTCTACTGCTTAAGAATCAATTTACCATACAAGTGTTATAGCTTGACAATATAGCTATAAGATTAATAACCATTCCATTAATTTATAATTTTTAGTTATCCGTACAATAGTAATTGTGTAGCCATTTCAGATTTGTGTTTTGTTTTGCTGATTTGATTGCATCAATTTTACAAGTGGGATCAGAGTCATATATTGTTTGCTATATATCATAGGATATTTTGAGGTATAGGATAATTTTTTTAATAAAATGTTAACCTTTACTACTATTCATTCTCATTTTATTTAAAAAAAAATCCATAAGCTTAATGCTCTGCTTTACCTACACTATACCTACATAAAACATAGCATAGCATTTTACTTATAAGTTATGACATACCTTAGTATTGTACTTCAAAAGATGCTTGGTGATTGAAGAGACAGTGTGGAAAGCATTATAAGAATAAAATTATTTTTAGGTTACATTACTTAATAGCTACAGGGAAATATTGATGTCTAGTGGAAATCCTTTGAAGTTCATTCAGGAAAACTGAGTAGATGAAACAGTATCCAGGGAAAATGAAGAGTATAGGCGGGATGTACAATGGATTGAGTTAATATTTGAATCAAGTTTGCCGAAGTCCAAGATTTTAAACTAGGAATTCAATTCATTGAATGGAGTAGTCCACCACAGCCACTGCATGGTTATGACATCTCAGTTCTAATGATTACTTTTGAGGCTAACACACTTGACAATAAAACCAGGTGTATATATTAAGCAGGAAAAAAGGCAAAGCAAGTAAGCTGGAAATAATAGAGTACACATTAGAAGCTGAGTGTGTTCTGGAGGACAGCTGGCTTCCTCCCAGACTCCATGTGTCTCCTCCAACAGGTGCTTTGTGCATTGCATACCACCAATGGGGATACTGTGTGCAAAAATTGCATTCTACACAGATTCCATTAGCAGGGGTATGAGAAATCAGAGTCTGCTTTCTCTGGAATCTATACCTCCGACAGAACCTAAGTCACCTGGAAACTTAGGCAGTACAGTAATTCTCCTGCTGAACTGTAAGTTTAAAATCGTACTATGAAAGGAGGAGAGTAGAGGTATTTCACATGAGACTGAGAAAAGTTAAAAGGAACATCAAAACTGTTTAAGCTAGACAGATGTACTTAGAAAACATTACTTAGGGTTTAACAAGCTACAGGAAAGGCTCCATGAGGGTTTTCCACCTTAACAGCTTCTGATAACAGCCTTTCACAGAAACTAAGAGACAAAACCTAATTGATAAAACTTTGCCTCCTCACAACAGTGTAGTTATATATGTAGGTTTAAAATTCCTTGCAAAGGCTGGCATAAGAGTTTCCTGTTTTTCAATAATTAAGCTTTTTATTTTAAGTATTTTATATATTGTAAAACAAAAGAGAAATAAAACACACTTCATAATGACTACCAGGAGAGACTTCACTGTCATCACATTTGCAACATGCAAAAGATACATGGCAATTTTTTCTTTTTTCTGGATGTGCAGTTTGTTCCTATGCACAACAAATGTAACCTTTGATGGAGTGCCTAAGGCTATAAAAGGTAATGCTATTTCCCTTACAAATCCACTTTTTGGATTTAATGTATAACTTACTAAGTATGCATTTTCTCCTTGATGAAACACAGTGTACTTCTCAGCTAGGACTGTATTTTAAAGCATCTTTCCTTGTAAGTCAGTGGTTTACCTCCAGTTGAAGGCAAGTGATTACTGTCCTTCTCTGGCAATTTTTTAGTAATCATATCACATTTTAAAGAGTCATTAAGCACAAAGAAACAAAATGGGCTTTTAATACAGGTGGTATCTGACTTTCTCCGTGTGATAGGATATACTACTTTCATCCTGTTCTTGTGCCCTTCACTGTGTATCCTTTGGCCTGAATATTTTGGCAGGAATCAGGGCACAGAATTTTATATTTAATAAGGTAGAGGTGTCAGCAGATACAGGTGTAATACTAATTTGAAAGTAATTTAATTGTGTGGCTAAGATTTAAGA
The DNA here is from genome assembly GCA_016647715.1 of Pavo muticus. Classification (NCBI taxonomy): domain Eukaryota; kingdom Metazoa; phylum Chordata; class Aves; order Galliformes; family Phasianidae; genus Pavo; species Pavo muticus. Next base: position 10,972 of record JACDJE010000728.1, read on the forward strand.
GGTAGCATGCTGGTTCCACAGAACTCAGTGGAAATATAACTCTTGACTTCACAAAGGCTTTGAACAGTTTTGCAAACAAAACAGCATGGGCTGCATTAACACTTCATTAAGCAGTTTTCTTCCCCTGGCTTTCCATGACATTAATTAGAGCACTAGATTTTAAAGGTGACAGCATCAAGACCATTAAAATGATCAAGCTATTATGAAGTTTGTTCTTTCAAATCATATTGCACAGTAGTTTGTTATCTAGATAAACTATGTGCATTTAGAACTTTTGCCTTAATTTGTGTGGACTCTTTATGTTGCTAAAAGCAGTCCCTGGGTATGTCCTTGTCTACGACTGCACAATTTCTTTCTTAGTCTACATAAGAAAAAGAAAAGCAATCAGATCTGTCTTTTCACCTTTCACTGGGATGCAGCAGTAACTTGCTCCTTTTGTAAAAGGTATTTACATAAGCACACCAAACAAGATGAATTATTTTTTAGAAAAATCCTGAAGTGGCTGCACCCCACTTGCAATGTTGAGGGCAGCCCTGTTCTCCATTTGATCGTTGATGGTGGAGGAATCAGGAGGAGGTACCAGGGCATCCAGTGCATGAAGAGGAGCACATCATCCCTAACAGTGTATGTCACACAGCACAGTATATTTTGTTCCTCATGTTTACTGTCATCTTTGGCCCTATGGTGAGCAGTAAACAGCGGATTAATAATGGGACTAGTAGAATGATGGGAAATTGTAGATAGAAGACTGAGGACTTTAGCCTGATTTAATAAGTCTTTTTCTTGCAGAACTGTTCAATGTCTAAACAGATTTCTTCTTGGGGATGAAGCAACCTCCAGTACAGCAACTGGCTTTTAGAGTCTTTATATAAAATGATGTCATGCCCAAAATAAACATGCCATTTTCCCATGTTAGAGGTATATTATGAAACTCTTTTTGTTCAATAAAATGCAACACTTACCTGTGAGACCAGCAGCTTCTGCTGATAAGAAGGCACTCCAAGATAGGAGGAAAAACAGACCTGTCTCCAACATGGGGAACTCACACAGCTTCGTAAATTTTGTCAAGTGCTGAAACATTACTAAGGAAAAGTAAATAGCAACTGTTTTGTAAGCTAAAATTGTCGTCCCCCCCNCCCAAAAAAAAAAGAAAAAAAAAAGAAAAAGATGAAAGAAAGAAAACTCACCATACTCATCTATACAAAGTGAATTGAGGAAAAACTACACTGCTTCTAAATTACTTAATTCAACAAGTCTGCTGTTTGAAGTATTTCTGTAGTTTTTGAACTAGTGCCTAATTGGTTGCATTTTATTTTATTTTCCTGGAAAAAGGGGAAAGAAACTAATTTTGTCCAGTTCTCCATTGACTGGCATTTGTTTAAAGTTTATATTGAGGCAAGAAAGATGAAAGTAGCTGCTATTCCTACTTTATAGTGTTTTATGTGAATAACTGTAAAATAAAACAAAAGGTGCAGGGCAATAGGTATGCCTTTTATTTCTATTTTAGGTAGACTTACTTTGTCTTGTTTTGTCGTTGGGAGTTTGCCTTACATTTTTCTATGATTGCTGCTAGTGTGTAGTTCGTAAATACATTAATGTAGTCGTGAATTCATAATTTAACCTCCAAATACTGCAAAACCTCAGTATCTCATTATTTACAAACAATAAAGACCACGGTCATGCCTAATGTTAAAGAGATTTGCATAACGTTTGGAGATTGACTTAAGTTCTTTGTGGATTCTGACAAATTAAATGACTTGTCAATTTATGATTTGACTGTGAAGTCTTGAGTCAACAGTGGAAAGGTTCAATCTGAAAGTAAAGACAGTCAGTCTCAGATATCGCACATATAGATTTTCTCTCTGAAAATGAATCATAAAGGATATTAAAGCTGTGACAACTGCATAAGAGGATCCCATAGCAAATGATCCAGCAAAGATCCCCAGGAAATTTCCCACTGACTGAAAGAAAGCAGCAGCATCAAATGCATTAGGATTCTCCTTGGGACTGTAAATGGATATAGAGCTGAAAAGAAAACAAAGGGATGGGGGAAAGGGAGAGAAAATAAGCACACTGGTGTGATACTGGAATTGATAACTGGAAATTGACATTTTTTAGGGACTCAAAATACAAAACTAGGCATCTCTGGACTTACAGCAGATGGGAAAGCATAGCAGATGGAGACTGGGGTGGGAAACAGTTTATTTTCAAGGTATCGCAATGGAAATCAACAGTCTGCTGCCAGTCAGTAAACATTTTTATACTAGTAGTGCCATAAAGAATATTGTTTCCAGACCAACTATGCATTAATAGGTGGTAGGTGTATGAGAAATCTGCAGGGAAGATAGATAACTGAATTATTTATTGACCATATGTCTTCAGAGCAGTTATATATTCACAAATATTCCTGATAAAAACTGCAGCTTTATGGCTGAGGCTCAAATGGGTGATACAAATCACAGTAGGTACAGAATATCTGCAGCAGCAATCTTGTCATAAACTACCTGGTAGTTCCCTTCTTGGTGTGACCCTTCATAAATAGAACTGAAAGCATAGCAGGGGCTAAACAACAGGAAACCTTGTGGACAGTATGAATGTTGTCCCACAGAAAGAAATTGGTGAAGTTGTCAAAGGTCATCTCCCATATCCTACTTTTGAGTGCATTCCTCAAGAGTATATCTGAATGTGAAATGCTGTTACCAGAGGGGAGACAGCACACTTAAACATTTTTAAGAGTTTCAAGTTTAGTATTTGCCACTAGTCAGTCATTGCCCATAACATCAGGAATACTAAATATGTATGCCTTTTTTGCTTCTGAAAACATTAAATTTAACAGACACACGGTAGTCCTAAGCCTCCCAAACACTAATTAATCTACATTTCAGATCTTTCTGGTTCTGTTGTTTTCAGTGCTGTAGGTCTTTCATGTATACTGTCAAAGAAAATATACTGAGCTTGGCACTGGATTCCAGAAAGTAGCTTGGGTTGCTGGAAAATAATTGGTATTTTAAGCATTAAAAATTTAGAATTCTTAAAATACGTTGAATATTTTAAGCTCTTGCATATTAAGTATCTGGTCCCATCAGTGTGATATCTTCCATCTGGAGACAAGGTTTAGAAATGCAAATCTGTATGGAGGCTTTTCTAAGCAGTTACATTGATTTAGGAATTTCCATACAATATGAAGGCATGTGAAAATGGATCTCACATTTTCAGTGTGTAAAAAAGGCACAAGGTTTCTAAAAGCACATGATGGGGCACTACAAAATATGGGTGATGAATACATATGCTCTAAAACAGAAATAACTGATCACCAAAATCTGATATGTCTAGTTATGCTGATGCACTGCCACAAAACTAATGAAATGATTCATAGTGGAAAGTGCATTAATGTAACTGCACAAATACTGTTCCCAGAGGAAATGCTAATCGACAGTCCTCTTTCAACTGTGAGTCTCTTAGACCAGGGATCAGTTATAATTTCTTGCCCTCAAATAACTTCTGAAACGTTTGTCATCTCTGGCCTACTGAATATTTGTTGTTTTAGACCCCATAGGAAATGAAGTGCTGTATTAAGCCATAAATGTATTTGCTAAATGGATGAGATAGAATTTCCTTTGATAGACATAGCTATCGGCTGTGATGCTGCATATGTTTACCCTAGAGAAGTAAAGGCATTATTCTATTATTCTATTACGTACTATGTTAAAGTGGCCTTCCAGTATTTATAGGAGGCCTCCAAGAAAGATGGAGAAAGGCATGGTGAGGCACTGGAATGAGTTGTCCAAAGAAATTGTGGATGCCCTGGAAGTGTTCAAAGTCAGGTTGGATGGGGCTTTAGGCACCCTGATCTGCAGGCATATGTCTCTGCACATGGCAAGGGAATTGGAACTACATGGTCTTTACGGTCCCTTCCAACTCATTTCTATGATTCTGTGATTCTATAATGTAATTTACTAAGTGCATTTTGTATACTTAGTAAGGGCTTGACTTTAGTTGTCACGTAGAGTTGAAAGTATTGGGTAATGTGACCAGAAATGCTAGAATTAAAACATTAGGCATGACTTGACAGTAAAGCAGCCACTTGATTCTCTCTTATTTAACTCTAATAAGTGAACAGAGACTGTAGCTGCTAATATATATTGATTGATGAAATGTAAATTAGGAATTGACCTTCTATGTCACAAATAATACCACCACCACTGAGTGGTGAATTCAGCGAGGTGAACCTGACCACATTCTAAAATCAAGCAAAAATTCTATTAAATTATGGGCTCTGCTCACAAAAAGAATTCTCAGTAATAAAAAGCAAAAAGAGAGAAGTATTGACAGAGAGTGAAAGTTTACCGGTCAAGTTTCAGTTATAGCCATTTACTGACCTTTTTTTATTAAGTATGTTTTGTAAGACAATAAATGTTGACTTTTTTAAGACCATTAGAGTTCCAGTTAACCTTCCAAATGGGCTTTCAGGTATAGAAAAAAAATCCTATACTTGGTGTAGTTATTTCAATAACAAATGCGGAGTGACTCATTCTCACTGGGAAATTTTTCTACTTAATGTGTCCCCCAGAAATGTGATAATTTTAACCACCATAACACAACATATGCTCATTATGGCAGCTATAGTTTCTGCTCTAAATCTTTCCAGAACTCAAGCAAAATTTCAAAGTTTAACACTGGAGAAAACCCCAATTAAACTTACAGTACCTCACCTCTAAGGTATGCTACATAATACTAGACAGAAGAGATTCAGAGGCAATATACATTAAAAAAAAAAACCATACCTGAAAATACAGAAATCTCAGATATTACTTAGAATACTTTTGCTGAATGAGTGATATCTTCTGTGAGTGATTAATTATTCAACTGTGTAGTGATTTCAAGAGCTACTAATTAAGAAAAACAAAGTAGGTCATTTTATTCCAGAGTTCAAGTTATTTTTAAGAAGGAAAAAAGTTGTGGGTTTTTTTTTTTGTTGTTGTTTGTTTGTTTTTTTTTAATCTGTACAGATAAAGGTAGGTCACTATATCATGTTAGTTTTCAGAGAAGTGGACTGAACTTAACAGTTCCTGTTCCCTCTGAACTTTCTAACTATACAGTTTTCCTAAAAGTCTAGGAAGAAAGCCCACAAGACAGAACGATCATTTTCCCACAAGTGTTTGAACCAGAAGCTTGATGTAAAATTGTACGCATAGCACCAGACACATACACCTTCTCTTGGCAACTTTTAGGTTGGTAAAGTCTTCCAGGCTGCCTCATAAACCAGCTCCTCACCAAGTAATAGCAGATGAACAATAAAAATGTTAACAAGTGAGATAAAGTAGGGATGTGAGTATGCTAAGCCAATAAAACCATACATGAAGTAGAGACAAGCTCTGCAGATGATTAAGGGAAAGGCCAACCACCGCAGGAAATAGTTTTGAGGCAAATATGTGGAGATCTTGTAGGTGAAAATTTCCATAGCCAAACTTAAAGCAATTTTCAGACGTGCGTAGAATGGTTATCGGTAAGCAAAGTAAATGTGCACTAAAAGAACATAGATGGGTCTTTTGTACATCCTTCTGCATAAAGAAATCTATCTCCCTGGAAGTTATTCCTGACAGTATTTGTAAATATTTAGAAAAATAGGGCTCCAGAAGCAAGAATTTCATAGAAATAAACAAATTACTCTTTCTATTATTATGCGTATAAGAACTGCAGCAAACGTTACTAGCAGATGGATGCTTGAGTGGTTAGCATTTGAAACCTTCAATTTTCTGGATGTCCAAAGCGTTATTCCTTGCAATTCATCACATTGTGGTTTTATTCCACTCACAGCATGGTTTCCACATGCTGTTAGTAGTTCTACTGGTTTTAATTCTAGGAAAAGGTCTAGCAGCTATTTTAGAAACTACCTTACAGAAAGGATTACACTCTATTCAGTTTTCTCTGTGTAACGGCATATTTGGTTCCTCTTTTTTCTGTCTGCACCTTTGTTCCTTTCTAGGCTTTTCCAGACTTTATGAGCTGTTAAAGGACTTTTATTTTGATTACTTCAAACCAAACTAACACTTACTGTTGTAGTACCTAGGACATTTACTGTTTATGGAAACCTTTCTCAAAATGGATTTGTTATCAGTTCCAAAGTGGATAGCAGATGGCAGATGTCAAAGCACCAGGCATGCCAGAAAGGTAAAGCTGTTGCAGGGTTTATGGAAAACATAAGTTTTCCCATTTATGAGGAAAAGCAACATCTGCATGAAAATAAGAAAGGAATTCATGCTCTCTGCTAGATGTTCACTTAACATAAAATATCATAAAGTAGATTTACTGATAGATTCAAGCTCCTTTTTAAGTGACATGAAGCATTCTCAGTCTGGATTTAACTCAACAACTCGGTAAATTCACCAGTGGAATTAAAAAGCAGCTGGAAAATTTGAATGACTCCATCCCTTAACTTGGGCAGTCAGAAATCAGTTTAGTTATCAGGAATCATTTTTGGTAGCTACTGATAATTTCTACACTGATAAGTATTTCAGTTTTCTTCAGTGTTCAGACCCAATAGAACACACAGCAGCAGCTTGCAGTACAGTCAGAGCAAATAACAGGTAAGTTGTCTTACTCCAGGTTGACATTCTGTAATACAGATCTTAATTGTCATCTACTGCTAAACTTCAGGGTCTGCAGAAAACCTGTCACACTCCTTTCTTTTCTTCCCCCCTGGCCATTACCCCTAGGGAGCCTACTGTACCCTTACTACCCTCTGGGTTCCATCTCTATTGTGGTGATCCCATCCTCGCCCTGAATATTCCTCCTTTGCCTTTAAAGGAATTAGTAGCTCACCCACCTCAATGGAATTAAACTCAGAGTTCTAGAAAGATCTCTGCAAGCTCCTCCTGACAGAGGTACTGGGAACAACCCATCCCGCTAATCTTAGGTCCTAGAAGTAGGCCCCTACAGACTATCACTATGGATATAGATGTGTAGAAAGTACCTATCATTTCAGTACTTAAAGGGGGGCTATAAGAAAGAAGGGAACAGACTCTTTAGCAGAATCTGTTGTTATAGGAAGATGGGAGAAGATTTTTCCTCAAAAGAGGGGAAAATTTAGATTGGATATAAGAGATTTTACAATAAGGGCAGTGAAGTGCTGAAGCAGATTGCCCAAAAGGTTACGGGCATGCTTTCCCTGGAGACATTCAAGGCCAAGCTGGACCAGATCTGAGCAATTTGTTCTAACTGTAGGTGTCCCTGTTCATTGCAGAGGAGCTGGACTAGATGACCTTCAAGGGTCCCTTCCAAAACAGATGATTCTATGAAAGGAGACACGAGACAACATTTTTGATTATGAGTAATGGCCTACTGGGCACAAATACTGAATAATTTCAAGACCAAAGCCATATCTGACCTGGTTTGGAGGTTCCCTACCTGTGTACATCTCAGAAACATCAGGTGTGTTTATGGAACTTGAAATTTCTACTCATTATGTCAAGGTGCAGCAGAAAAATTAAAGTAGGGAATAAGGTTCTAATTACTACAGGAGCACAAATTATGTTCCTTGTACAAAAATTCATACCTTTGAACATGTGCCACAGTATTCTTCTGTTCTTGTAGTATTCCAGACCAAATTCCAAGTAAATGAAATTTTTGCTTTTCTTTTCATAGGCACTGGATAGAAACAATTCAGTTTTTATAACTGAGTTTTATGTACATGTGCAGTGAGAAGCCTGCAAAAGAGTTAGTGTGCCTGGAAGAGATGATAAAGGTGAGGAGCCAGGAACACATCCATGCATTCGGAACAATATCCTGATTGTTTCAGGAAAGGTGGCAGTGTCTTGATCACTAATTTCCTAAAATTTACCTTTTTTGGGTGAGTAACTTTTTCTCTCAGAAGCTCAAACTCAAGAGGTCCCTAGCATATGCTGAACCCCTAGCTCAGCTGTATTTTAAATCTTCCTTAGCACATCTTCGTTTCTCTTTTCTAAGAACTGTATGTTCTACAATATATATATACAAGTGTCTTAAAATTTCCATTACCTTGTCCAAAGCAAATACTACCTTATTTTGATCTTTGATAGAAAGAGATCCTGATGAACTGCAACCTGGACTTAAAATTCCTTGTAAAATAAACTAAGGCTTTAATAGTAAAATATCTTAGCATTTATCCGAGGCTTGGCACAGGAATGTTTTTTTCTTATATGATTGTTATTGCTTCTAAATATCTAATTTTCATACATCTATTTGAAAATATATTTTCCAGTGACAACTCAGTTCCAAAAAATCTGTCCCATATCTTTTAGAGGAATGAGGCACATCAGCATAGAACAGATGGTGGATAGTGGTTCATCTATGATGGGATGTTCTGCATTGTGCATTATACTATTACCACTGTATGACTATCTTTACTTTGAGCAGGTCATATCAAAAGGCACATAATTTGGAGACTTTTGTGCCTGCAAATGTGATTCTTTCTCATTTGGATGCTGCAACTATAATCCACCCCAAGGCTTAACTTCCTTTCTTTTCAAATAGTGTATAAAGTGAAATGGCCTGTATATTTAGAGTGGCTTGAAGTGCGTCCTCCTATTTATGGAGCCTTGAGTAGCTACCGCAAAGATGCATGTAGTGGGAAGAAAGTAGAAACAATCAGCCACCAAGAAACACATATAAGTAAATTAATATGTTCATATGAAGAGCTGGATTTTTCTTCCCCCTTGAATCTCTCTGTAATCACTTACACCTAAGCAAAACAGAATTGGCAAATTAGAAGAACAGTACTGTAAAAATAGTGCAGTATTTCTGCATAGAAAAGATGACTGTAGAAGTTACAAACCAGAAACGTATCAAACCAGAAATCCTCTGATTTAACAAGAAAGAAAAAAGGAAAATCTCTTCCAATATCTTTCTGGAGGAACAACAGAAATAAAGTCAGTCCCATGTGGTATTTGAAACAATTCTTCTGCTCCATGCTGCTTGAGCAACCACACATGACCAATAGAGGATATCTAGCAAATATAACACTTCATACTTGTAAAAGCAACTTCAAGCATCCAGGAAGTGAAATAATCCCCAAAAGATGTTTCAAAACGGTAAAAACTAAAAGGAGAACCTAAAATTTAAAGGGATATATTGTGCCATTGAGAGAAATAGATATGCTCTGAGTTAACACTTTCACTGTAATTTGTCCATGACTTTAAATTATTTTTTGTCTCTCTACTCTTGATGCCTGACTTAGAATAGTTATTGTCCACTCACAGATTTCATGTTCCTAGACCCAACCTTCCATACTTGTTGAAATGATCTAATGATTTGTATTTCTCAAATAATATGGTAATGCAGATCACTTGCTTTCTTTGTATGTGGCTAGACCTTTACTTTTGTAGTATTCATTATTATATCGTTCTTCATCTTTGTATTGTCCTTCAATTTCTTGCCTGTGAACCACTAGCATCCAAAGTTACTTAGAGCAGAGTTGATAAATATTTACCAGAAACATTTACACAACTTTTCATTTATGTGGTGGTTCCTATATTAGTCTAGGGTGATGCATTCATGAAATAAGTATATTCTGTGAAAATGATATGTTTCTTTGGAAAGACAAAAATTGAATTCAAGTGTAATTGCAAATGTTCTATGAGCGTAGGGCAAAGAGTTCATTGCGCTCTTGGAGGCTTGATTCTATCCACAGACCTTTTTTATTTGTACAAAAAATTGCAGAAGTGACACTATCGGACTTAATTTAATCTGTACACCTGGAGTGCAAATAATAAAACATCAGAGCTAACAAGATGCCGACCAGTGTGTCCATAAGAAGCAAGGGAGGTGACTGCTGGATGGATGGATGGTCTTAATTAATCTTCCATTTTGTACTAAAATTACTGGGATAACTCTAGGGTGAGACAATGAAGACACTGAACTATCCTTGTCTTTTACAGTGACTGCACTCTTGCAAATAAATATGATATTCATCTATGTCAATTAAATTCTACCTTCCTGTTGGTAAAATGATACAGTCTGATGGTTGCCTGTATGAAGTGATACGCTGGAATGCTACAGCACATTATCATTAAATGACTAAGATTTACTGTCATTCTGCTTGAGCACTCTAGACAAGAAACTGCCTCAAACTACTATTACACTGATGAGCATCTGAAGTAACTCCACTGATTCAGTGCAGTTCCAGATTTGCACTAGTGTCATAAAAAAGTAGAAAATGACCCAAGCACTTTCTGAAACTTTTCAAAGAGGCTGGCTAGTCATGATAAATCCTTTGCCCTTATGGGCTGCTAGTAGAGATTAAGGGGAAGCAGTTTGCCCTAAACTCTTACTGAATTGTGATTTTCTTTCTTAGAATCACACAGCCCATGATTTTTCTCAGGAGATGCTTAAAGCTGAAATAACAGAAAATGATGTATATTTTATGCAGACAATGTTAGCTTCATTTATGGCTTGACTCATTGTCATAATATTGTTGCAGAACTCACTACATCCGTCTGCAACGTAAAGTACTGAGGGATGTATAGCAGCCTTCCATTTGTAGTAATAGGTAGTCCTTATCCTTCAGAAACACACATTATAATATTGTAGCAGCTTGGAAATCCTCTTGAATGAATACGAATGAAGGGCTGAGGGGCAATTTCAGATTGCTAGCTGATCGATGAAAGAACATATGCAGCATGTTCTTATTCAGTACTCAGAGTTTTTCTCTTCTTTGGCTTCTGCTTACGGAGATCCTGATATTGGTGTGTTCTGGGATGACGAGTCCAACTTTTTCTCCCAGACAGCACTCCAAGTTCACAGGAGATGTGCAGCTCAGTGAACACAAAGAAAGCATGAGGTTCTAAGTGCTCAGTGCTTCTCAGCTTGGGAAAAACTAATAGCCTGTTCTTTCACTGCTTCTCTCCTCTGTATGAGTAAAACAGGAAAGAAATCCATTCTTTTGAGGTAGATTTTCTTTGGCAAATTTCTCTCAGTAACAGTAGAAATAATTTCGTTTGTTTCCTCTGTTTTTCCTTTATGTTACCTCCCTGAAATAAACTGTCTGTGACACAGAAGTACTTGAATAAATCTAGATTAAGTGAACATCTTTGTTCAAAGAAAATCTAGATTTTTTTTTTTTAAGTAAGCAGTGAAGTATGGATATTCCTTGTCTGTTAAGAGGTCTGTAAGCTACAGTTCTTGATGAAAACACAGTATCCTGGACAGAGCTAAGCCCGCTGTTTGAGAATGCGCATAGCTGCTGGAGTGTCTGGACAGTCTGTTGTTTGTAGCAATAGAATCACAAAATGGTTTGAGTTGGAAGGGACATTTAAAGGCCATCTAGTCCAACTCCTCTGCAATGAACAGGGACACCAACAGCTCAATTAGGTTGCTCAGAGCCTAGTGCAGCCTGACTTTGAATGTCTCCAGGGATGGGCCTTCCACCACCTTTCTGGGCAACGCATGCCAGTGCATCCCTAACTTTATTGTAAAAAATACTTTTTTCTTATTTTGGAAACACACAAAGAAAATGGGCTTCGTGATTCATAAAGCACCTGGACCATACACTGGGTGACCATACCTCAATCCTGACTTGGCACAACATGTAGCTTGAGATTTGGAGAAATGCTCTTTAGCTATTTTTTCAGTAGGGGAGCTTGTAGTCTATTAACACAGGTAACCCAGTAGGTTGCAACAGATATGAATGAAAGTCTTGAAGCATATCTCATTTTGAACTATTTTGTGTTAGTATTTCAAACTGCCTATGAAATTTTCCTTTGCATTAGATATTAGTGTGTTTCAAGGATGGATAAAATCCTTTTTCTCTCAGGGAATACATACCCTTCATATGTACTGTTTGCTGTCTCTGTGCTGCAGCTGAGATCATAGCTGTTACGGGAATGAGATTTTCAAATCTCAGTACCCTATCAATTTTTTTTCAAGGCCTCACCAAACAGATGATAATTTTGGGCTCTTGCTAATCTGGATTTGAGATGAGCCAGTAATCTAAAGAAGAAAATCTTTATAATCGCCTGAGCTGTTCAATCCCACCTACATTTCATTATTGAAAATATTTTCTATATTTTTCTTTAAAAAAAATTGAAAGACTAGGGAAAAATGACTCTGGTGATATCTGAATGAAATACTATCTTGATAACAGAGCTTCTCTCACAGATATTAGTTCCACTTCTATTGCTTTATAATAAATGGTTGCAGTTGTTGCCATGGCAATTTTCATTTTAAAAAATGTGTCCAAGTGAAGACAAGAAATGCAGCTGTTATCATGAGAAAGTCTAAAATAAATCCAGATGTGAATTGCATGCTTTGATGTTGGCAGTAATAATGTCAGAAACAAAACATGTTACATGTTTTGTCGTCTTGATATATGAGGACAGGGATTTAGGGATATTTTGAATTGTAGGGCTCTGCTTGTGAACCAAATATAGCAAATGAACAGAATAAAATTTACCTTAGGGAAATGCACTTCACTTGCTACAAGAGTTGGTAAGCCTTGAACAGAGAATGATGGCAATTTCTGTAGGAGCAAGGTAGACCTGAAGCTCTTCTTGCTTACCTTTCTAAAATAATACACTAACCTTTTTGCTATTTGCAACTTAAAAAAAGAAAGAAAAAATCCAAGCCAAGGTAGAAATTTTTTAATTACAATCTTATATATTTATTGTCTTATCGCTCTGTATCCTGAGGTTTTTTAAAACCACATTTAATGTTGGACACAGTATATTAACTCAAAATCACAAGACAGTGCACTGCAAGGAAGGTCTAATCCAGCCAGTCCCAACACAAGTAATGATAGATATGGGAAAACTACTGAGAATGTGATAGAGGAATAACTCTGAACTTATTCAAAATGAAAAAAAAAAAACAGTATGGACTTTTATTTCTAGCACATGCTGACTGAAAATCCCAGAGTAGGAATTAGTTACTCAAAACATGAGCAAGAGTTTAGAGACAAACTGTCTAGTCTGACAGAGTATAGGAGTTGGGCTGGATGCAGACCAGTTGAAAAGTGGCTTTGAATTGGTCTTCTTTCTCCTTGCCTGGAGTTGCAAAAGACCACTTTGGCTGAACCCAGTCTGAATTGTAGCTTGCTCTCCACAGCCACGCAATATGCGTAAGTACATATGCTGAAGTTTTTGGACACACATTCCTTAACCACAAGATTTGAAGAGATAAGGAAGATCTCCCTTGGTTTAAAATTAAGGTCCCTGCTTATTATCTGTGGCTTTGATCCAATGTGGATAAATCTCACAGAAATGATACACAATCAAACAATTTTTGCTTCTTGATTTGTAAAGATTCCATGGATTTATGGCTAAATATTTATTACAACACACTATTTGTCACCATTTTTTTTTTGCCAGACTGGCAGTTCTGTGAGGCTTAAATATAGCTATTAATTAAATTGAAAATAATTCTCACTAGCTTCATCGCCCTCAGAATTACTACAACAAAGGAATCTTTTCTCACAAACTTATGCATTCACCTCACTGTAAAAATACACAATGGAAACATTCTTCTAGCAATGGGCTCAGTCATGTCAACCCTGGAAATGGGGCAAAGAGCTGCAAACAAGGATCTTAACATGATCCTAACATATATTTACCATCATCATGTAGGAATAAAATACTGTAATAAAAAATATACCATAAAAATAGTTCAGGAGATGTAAGTATTTTCTTCAGGAATATTTCCATCTATCCATAACCATTTTCCAGTTTGTTTAAGGCAGAGAACAGTGGTTTGCTATGCATGCTCTTATTATCATCTCTCTTGCTATCATTTCTGGCTGTGTTTGCTCTGCATTAGTAGAACAATGTAGAAAAGGATAAACAAATTGTTTTTTTTTTTTTAATTGAGTATAAGAAAGCAATGAATGGGAATACAAAATGAGAATACCGTGTGTTTAAAAATGATTTCACTTCTGTGAAATTTTGTAGTGGAGAAATTAGTTAAAAAAACAGTGCATATCTATTTAATCAATGAATTTTTGTAATGCTGTTTTGTTCAAAGTTGTAGTCACATTTAAAATTTATTTTTCAAATCCAAATTCTGATGTCATAGAATCATAATAGAATCATAGAACAGCTTAGGTTGGAGGAGGCCTTAAATATCACCCAGTTTCAACCCCCTTGCCATGGGCTGGCTGTCCCCCACCAGCTCAGGCTGCCCAGGCCTCATCCAACTTGGCCGTGAATGCCTTCAGAGATGGGGCATCCACAGCTCTCTGGGCAGTATTGCCAGTGCCTCATCACTCTCTGAGTGAAAAATTTCTTCCTAATGTCTAACCTAAGTCTCCACTCTTTTAGTTTAAAGCCTTTCTCCCTTGTACCACCACTATCAGACCATGTAAAAAGTCAGTCTCCCTCCAGCTTGTAAGCTCCGTTCAAGTACTGGAAGGCTGCAATGAGGTCTTCCTTCTCTTCTCCAAGCTAACCAAACCCAACTCCCTCGACCTTTCTTCATAGGAGAGATGCACCAGCCCTTAGGTTATCTGGATCCTCTGTTCGCGTTACTAGGCCTCCTCAGAAATGTACTGAAATTTCATTAGAACTATAAATAACATATGCATATGAATATTACATCCAAAATATGTAGATCGTTGGACTTAGCAATTAGTTGGGGAACATCGAAGTACAAAACACAGTAAGAGGAAAATGATAAGACTAGAATTTTTTCTTTGATACAATGGTCTTTGCAGCACTTCCTAAGTCCCATTTCCCTAAACAGAGTAGAAACCATCAAGCTTTGTCGTGCTGGACTCTCTCAGGGACATCTTCACCACTGCCACCCTGACTGTCTGACATCTTTCAGCCTACTTCATACCTGCAGCGTGCCAAGCAATGCCCTTATTTTAACTGGGCATTGGTTTGTCAAACCGATAGTGTTTAAGAATACATTTCCTTGTTGCATTCATGCTTTTCAGAAAGACTTTTTTATTTTTAAATTGCTGCAGAAGAAATCTAGTCATTTTGCAAAAGCAGTATAGAGCAACTACAATTTTTTTTTGTCTGTCTTTGACAAAATCCTTGCCTGAGCTAGACTTTTCTCTCCTCGGGAAAGGAAAGAGGAATTTACACATCTGTTACTCCTCTTTCATCCTTAAGAATATATGTCTAAATCCAGTAAATTTTTAAGATTTCTGAAATGTTAGCTGACAAATTACAGCACAGATCTGACAAATGTCATCAGCTAAAAACCTTCTAAGACCTCATTTACATTAGGCTTGTGCCACCTAAAACTTAAGTGTAATTTTTTTCCTGCGATTGTTGCTCCCCAAGTTCTGCCACCTGCTGTTACACCAGCCTTCAGAACTGAACTGCAACATCACTCTCTTGTCCTCTTTTCTTCTCTGTTTTTCACAAAGAAATGAGGAAGAGAACAAAGAGCTTACCAGAAATAAAGAGGGGTTATCTCTTGGCTTTAGGGAATGAAGGAGATTGGGTTAACAGATAAGAGCACTAGATGATGTTTTAGAAATAATTTCTATCCATATAATATAAGAGACAAAATGACTGGTGACTGCAGCAGTAGTGGTGGAGTAGATCATGCAATTCAAGGGAATGGGTGAACAGAGAGGCAGTGGCCTTTGTCTGTTGAAAAGATGAAAGAGAAGGAGGAAGGCTGGGATCAAAACAAATCAGGTGGAAATGAAAGACTGGAACTCCATAAGCATTGGAATAAATTCTAAGAACGGAAGTTTGCTGAGTGTCACTAAGTAGCTGTAAAACGTACTTGCTAGAGGTATATAGTCCTCCTCTTGCTGTGCCTTGCACTCAGGAAAGGCAGGTGCACGCTGGTGCCATCAATTATTCTCTTTGCTCAAGTGACAAAAGTATGTTTTGAAAACATTAAAGTTTCTAATTCAGATGTCAAACTATGCACATTGAAGTAATCCCTTGAGTATGGAGTAAGGAAGGTTTTCTATGTATGAAAAACAAAGACGAAAAATTACACTTGATTAAAATTTTTACAGAAGGTGTATCTCAACTTGTCTTCCGTAAAATATGAAAACATATTTTGGGCATTAGGTAACTATTGAGTACTTGATAACATTTGTGCTATTTTGATGTACTTTATGGATGATTCACCACAAAAACATGTATGTACATGTGTACAGATGCAAAAGAATTTCATGTGGAGTGATGTCATTTCTCTCTAACAGACTTAGCAGCTTATGGATTTGAGTCTTAAAAGATCAAGGCTTGCAGCTGGAAACAGTTTACCTGATGCTGCTGCTAGTCAAATGAAAAATAGGATTTAGAGCAGGTTAGAATGATAAAATTCAAATGAAACTAGCACATAGCTTGTGGAGAGTTCATGGGAGTGGGATCAGGAAATATGCAGCACATTCTAATACAGCGTGAGCAGGTTGTTCCTATATATTTTTCACATAATCACAACCTCATCTACAGAGAATAAAAGAATTTTCATGAGATTTCATACTGGTGCAACAAAACCTCTATGTCTTTGAAATAGCCATACTCTTCAATACCGTATTTCTGGAAAGGTTTTCAACAATGAACAGGTATTGGTTGGTACCAAGTAAATAAAAAGGCAAACTTCCCTTCACATTTCCAGCGCATATTCCTCTTCCATCTGCCCTCCTAAGAAGACTTGAAAGCATGTTGATCTACCACAAGAACCAGGCAGATTCTTGCAGACAGCATCTCATCTAGATGAGCTTTCTTTTGGAACAGTTCAAGAGAAATAGCATCAATACATTCATTTTAAACTCTAAGGGAGTTGTCTCTGTAAGTGGAACTAGACTCTGTGTGTAATTATCTTCCTCTCAGAAAATCTGTCTTATTCACTAGAGAAAGGTTATTTGGATAAGGAAAAACATCTGGAAGAGCTCAGAAAGCAAGCTGACTCGTACCAAGGTGTACTTCAGTTCTGAAGAATTCCCAGTAGGAATCTTTGAAATGAAGAAGGTTTGATGTCAATTCAGTCATTTGTGTGGAAAATGTATCTAAATAATTGCCTCTTAGATGTGATTTGCAAGCACTGAAAGCAGCATTCTTAATTCTGAGCTTACATTTCATATTTTTTAATGTTATCAGTTTGTTTGTGTATAAATGGACAGAAATACCTGCAGCTAGTCTGATTTGATTGGATATGACAAGTACAGACATTCCCAGCTGATTTGAGCTAAGTTACATTTTCATACATCCCTGAGGGAAATCTCCATAGCAGTACTTAATGAAATCTATTCTAGTTTACCAGACCGCAACTGAAGGCCGCCTATTCAAATAAATTGCATAAACAAAACGGAGCCAATTAGATAACCTATAACTAGAGAGACCTTCATCACGTAATAATGAGAAGCTAAGTAGAATTTTAATACAGAACTAGTATTGGAAGTAGGGATTTGAAATATATGAAAGTGAAAGAAATACAGTGATGAGGACTATCTCCTAAAAAAATTCTGTCCCAAATGTACATTTCCATACTAAATTTACAGAAATTCCGTAGTAACTTTCCCAATTTAAGCACAGAACTGTTCTGTACAGTAAGGCTCATGGACAAAAAAGAAAGGAAGTTTTATTAAGCAAAGACACCACTGTGTTACGCAGGATTTCCTCTATTCTAGGAAATCAGCTCTTTTAAAGTTCCTGCTAATAGCAAGCTTGGTCAGATTCCCAGTGCTTGCATCTCCTGTTCCAGATGGTCAGTGACGTGAAACTCTAATTATCATCAACAAAATAAGCAGGGAACTAAGCCCTCCCTCAAAGGTAAAAAGAGCAGATGGGCAACCATAATTTCATTATTATAGAAATAATAGATTGAAAAGATTCCTCATTCACCTTTTAAAATCACTCACTAACTTTTTGAACAATTAGCTCCTTACTGTTTTAATTTATCAGTTACTTTGTTATTTATCTGGTTGAGTAGCTGCTTGGTGTGTAAGCTTTCTAATAGCAGTATGAATAGTAGCCAAATTTGTCTTGTCCAAGGAGAACCAGTAAGCAGAATGTTTGACTGAGCTTCCACCCAGGATTTTGCTCTCTTACAAGTTTTCAGCAAATTCTATTTTATTCCCTTCTACAGAATAACAGTTATTCCTTCCTAGGAATCTTAGTGGGAATAATCACAAATGTAATTTATCTGGATTTATATGCTTGGTCATTTTTCCAGAAATTTAGCTCACAGACTTTCCACAATCCCCAGATATTTGGCAAGGATTGAGGGTCATGCAAATCAGTACAGTGGAGCAACTCTTTGACTGTTGTGAGGCAGGGTTGGTTTCTCTTTGATCTGCGAGTTCTAGGTCAGGTTTCACACCAGTCACCTGTCTAAGCCTGCCACTGCTAAGCTGAGCTCACAAAAGCTCTAGTTCTGCCAAATTTATTTATGTAACAACAGTTCCAAAGAGTGTGGGGACAAATCCCTGTGTAGAATCTCACTCCTTTCCTGATTTCAGATTCACCACATGATTAGAATGCACCGTTCATTAGAACTGGCAGACCTAATTCCTGTGCTTTTCACAGTTTCCTTCCACTTCATAAGCACTTTTTCATGTACTACTTAAGAATTTCAAAAGCAGACATTCCTAACAAAAATAATAAATTTCTGCAAAATTGCACCAAAGAAAAACATGATTGTATGTAAAATAAGGTTTTCCTCTGTATCCCTATGAGTGAGCAAGCTTTCTTACTTCATAAGAGTTACAGTCTACAGCTTTTTGTGTTAACGTTATGATCTGTATTTACATAGCATACCACATCTAGATTTCTTATCATGTCTTGTCTTTTCTCATCCTTGCTTCTTTTTTTCCTAGCCATATCTTCACAAAGTCCATGTGTTGCCTTCACAAGTTCAGTTTCAAACTTTCATCCCCACTTCACCATCTCTTCCCACCCTTAGAAATATATATGCTACTTATTTTCTTAAAGGAGGAAAATGCTGCATGTATTAATCCTTTTATCTGTTTCTCCTGTCTGATGGCACAGATGCTTCTATTTCTGTCTTTACTTACAAGGCCAGAAATGTGTCTCTGTACAGTGCTTGGCAGTGAATGAGGCATATACGCTTTTGAAAAAGAATGAACTAGGTTGAACAATTTTATGTGTGCGTACATTAAAGCTATTAATTGTGTGTAAGTGCCCACTTATGAATTTACACCATTAATTACATGCTGATTTACTTAGATTGCGTGAGTAATGTCTCTGCACTTATATACATGTTAGAAACAAACAACTTAAATGAGGTGGGTGTTTTTTCCACTTCAGTAGCTGAAATTAAATGGTAATAGATACTAAGAACCTGTATGGTTAAAATGGTTAAAAAACAAGGGCAATGGAGAAACATTCTTTCTCACTTCCTTTGACTCAATACTGAAGCAATCATATTTTTTGCTACTTGATAACAGCTCCTAATAAATCCCAGCAGGAGATATGAGATACAGGCTGACATGTCACCATATTCTTAGACCGACTGAACTCCCATTTTGCTGCAGATATGAGGAAATTGAAACACAGTATAGGAAAGCCTTTTATGGCAGCATATGAGTTTCAAGATAGTAAATATGGAAACCCACAATGTCACTTTTAATGGCCACTTTCCAACTGCAATGCAGTATAATAGAAAATTATGAGATGAGAATATTCAGCTATCTTTCCTCTGTCACATTTGTTATTCAATGTGTTTGAGGATCAAAGTGTGGCAAAATCTATCCAGAATAACGCTCTAAAAATTGATGGTCAAAGAAACCAATCACAGGCATTCCATGACAAAAGAAGAAAGCTTAAAATGTTTGTGAAGGGAGCTTCACATCTAGTGAGATGTATGCATCATGAAGACACACACCATACCTTTCAAAACTAATGTTATTTCCTGCAAATTCCAGTTCCCAATTTCCCAATTCAGCAGCATCGTTACAGCGTCTTATCATGTCCTGCATAGGACTGCTGATTTTAAAATATATGAAACATGGAATCATAATTAGAAATAAAGCCTGCTGATGAACATAACGTATGCAAATGAGGGATTGTTATGTGAACAAACCAGTGAAAAATTTAAGTGAAACATAAAATGAATATTTGTACCTATATCTGGTGTTTGTGAAACTTTAGTTCCTTCAGTCTCTGATTACATTTTCCTCCTTTGTAAACTAGCCTCATGTTCAACAATCTTACAGTATGATTTAACCACAGAAGAAGTAAAAATACTTGTAAACAAGAAAGTAAAAAAAATCAGAAAGATTTAAAGGTTCTAGATGAGTTCCATTTGAGGTCCTCTTCTATTTTGAAGAGATCTGAACCAAACTAAAATTAGTTATATCATGACTGTACCTATCAGTAAGAATCAGTAGCGTGACAAGGAATTCTTTTGAGTTCCTACGGCAATTACAGGAATCATTGTCTGAGAAATGTCAGCCTTAGAAGGAGCTAGCATAAACTGAGTTGAACTCTGGCTTCCAAGATATTTTCCTTGGAAATGGATACTGTTTTTCAATAAATTTGTCTCAGTTACCACTACTGTATTATTTTAGCAAGCCCCATACAAGTTTCCACAGGAACTACGGACAAGAAAGAATGGTTTGAGTGTGACATTAGTTTGAATATGATAATACTACACTAGAATGAAAGTATTTTTTGAGCAGAGAGGAACTGTGCTGTGAAAAATGTTGGTAAATGTCCACCATGGAAATATTTAAGAGGAGCTGTGAAATTTCTTTTACAAAGATCTTCTTTACTGAGCATCATAAAGCTGACCATCACCTACATAAATTAGTCCTCCACCTTTCCCCTCAATACTAGCCCTGCTGTCACAAAAACATTGAATAATTGGAGTGTCTTCTTTGTACTATATGCTACTCTAGTGGATAACCTCTGTTGATTGGGCCGAAGAAGGAAAGGTGAAATGGGCATTCTCCACATTATTTGTCACACATTTCAAGTCTTTACAACTATTAAAAATGGGTCTGGATTGTAAGGATGGTTAATTTATCAAGCACAGGTATGGTGTCATATGCTGAGTTACATCATGAAAAAAACACTTGAAATATATCTGTTAATAGAGAAAACAATCATGTTCCAAGAACTCTGGGAAATGAAATTTCTTCATCATGGCAAATTGCTTGGTAAATCTTTGAAACAACACATAGAAACTTCTACTAGCATAAATTTCAAAAAAATGTTACTCACTTATTCCATTTTATCTAGCCAATAGAGACTCACTCTAAGATTCCTTGCAAGAGGATCCTTACAAAACCTCACTATGGCAAAATCCAAGCCTCCCATAGCCTAATTGATGCCAATAAGAATCAGTGAACTTTATGAAATGTATACAGTGCAATCATACTTTATAAAGGAGGCAGAATACACATTTTGAAACAAACCTGTGTTGAGTTATGTTCCAATTCACCTTCTTCTACTTAACCTCCAAGGTTATAATCACTTCTTTTACATATCATTTTAGGTACTTAAAAATGGCAAGTCAAACTTTACAAGAAAACTATGTTTGCAGTATTACTTTCTTTTCTGCTTCAAAATATCCACACTTCTAACCTTTCTAGGAGAATTAGCATTCTGACAAAGGAGATCACTTCAGAATCTTGAAGATAAAAAGATAAAAGAGAATATGTTTCTGGCTTCTCTCCATGTTTTTTATCTTCAAGATGTCCACTTCATCTATATATCAAACTGTTTTTAATTGCATATAAGAGGGGGGCATGAACTATAATAAATCAATTTCTTGTTACATGTCACAGTGTCACAGAATCACAGAATCATAGACCATAGGATAGTTTGTGTTGGAAGGAACCTTAAAGATCATCTAGTTCCAATTCCCCTGCCATGTGCAGAGACACCTTTCATTAGTCTAGTTTTCCCAAGTCCCCATCACAGCTGCCCTTGAACACTTCCAAAGAAATACAGTGTCGATCCTTTGTTTTCTTATTCATACTATCTAAAATGCCTTGTGACTTCCATACTATCACTTCTTCTAGGAAAGGAAAGAAACCCATCAGGTCCACTGAGCAATAAATAGTTCAAGAGCCAGTGGAGAAATGGAGGCATGTCTTTTGTGTAATGATGATACAAACATTTCTGACATTGATTACAATGGAAACATTTACTGTGCAATGTTCTCCTAGAAAATTTATTAGCAGGGAAAGTACCAATATTCATTAGTGCTTTCCACATCCTGCACTCAGAAACTGCTCAGAATGAGAAAGATTAAATAGTTCTGCTAAATGTATTATCTCAATTCTAACGACCTGTTCAGCTACATTTCTGCCACATCTCAAGCTATTTAGTGCTGTTTAAACATCATCTTACACACTTTATTCAGCAAATTCTTATGCAAAGGAACAAAAACTATGCAAAGTCAAAAGCTACAGCACATGCACTCAAAATACATGCAACTGTTTAATTCAGCAAGTGATGTAAAAGGAGAAAAAAAAATGAAAAGGAGTGAAAGTGAAAGAAAAGTTTAGTCTTCAAAATCTGCCCCCAAGTATTACTTAGTAATTTTCAACCAGATTCAACAGTCTTCATCACACAAATCCAACTGAAGTTATGATCTTTAGAATGTGTTCCACAGCTAGTAAGTGCCCGAGCACACGAACAGCTAATTGCATTTGTCTGTACAGTACTACTAACATTCCTCAGCAATGATAAACATTCCTGGGTCTGAAATCTATGAAAGAAATACATTGCCTTGAATGTTGCGTCCTACAGCTTTCATAAAAGGTTGCCATAATCTGTTGTTTAAAATTAGATTCCAAATTGTGAAACACTCTCTAAATACAAAAACTATATTTAGCATTTTTAAACATACTAAAGAGAAGCTCAAATGTTTTATCTTCTCATGTATGTCTTGTTTGCTTGTTTTAATTTTAGCATACATAAACTACTTCAACAGATAAAGCTTATGCTGTAAACAGAGAAAGCAGACACAGGCGCTGACGTCCCTTTTCTGGAAAACAAAGTATGTAGTAAGTATTTATGGCATAATTGTTCATATACGTTTTTCTTCACAAAAGCAGGCATGTTTAGTCACCTAGTGAATATGGTTATTATTTGTTATTGTTTTTCTTAAATACCTTGAATCCTTTATATGAAAAAGGATTTCGAATTACTTATTTTGTATTTTGGAAATGTGAAATGTAGGGTAACTGGTCCCATTGCTATTGTTTTTAAATTTGATGGAATACAGCACGGGAAAAATAGAGGCTGGAGGGAGAAGCTGGAGGAAAAGAGAAGTATCAATATAAAGCCTTGTTGGCAGATGGACATAAAACTACCTTCACTGCCAACCTTAAATGGATTCCTTCCTTTACCCCCTTTCTTGTAACAAGTCATTCCTGCAGACATTAACTTGGTTATTCTGCTAGCTGATGAAACACACTGTGTACTCTTATTCTGTCTTCTGTTTACTACACTATACAACAAAACTTGTTACTGCTTTTCCATATTTGTAAACATTGTTCTCACACCTTTTTTAATAGTCCCCTATTACTGTAATTATGAATACACTGTGTTTGCACCATCCCAAAAAGTGATATGTGTTATGGAGAAAAAAGCTAGCTGTTCTTTGATAGCAACAGAAAAATAATATTCTTCATTTAAACTCAGTTTGGTTTACAAGGTTATTAACACACTGAAACTGACATTATTAATAGTGCAGCTTTAATTAAAAAGCTACAGAAAGGAAGTTCATTTTAGGTTGCAGAAACATAGCATTTGTGAAGAAGTTGATTATTTAAACCAGAAATTAATGAAATGTGAAACTGATTATGACATATATTCTCTTCAGTCTCTGAAAATTACTAAATCTGTTAGAGAAGTCAAAATAAGTATTACTCACACTGGATATACAGGCACTACAACAGTTTCCCAATGACAAGAGATTCTTTAGTAAAAAAAGTTTCTAATATTCCATGTACAGCAAAGACATCAGAATATAACCAGCATTTGTAACAGACATCCTTCTTGTTGATTTTTCTATCAGTTTACAGGCAAAGAGTCCTAACCAAGATCTGAGTACACGAAAGAGCAGAGGTTAGAAACTCATGAATCACATAGCATCTGATAGTATTTTCTTCCTAGTTTTGCTTTGCATTTGAGTTTCACTGCTGAACAGATCCATGTGCTTTGACATCACAGAGACTGAAAACTAGATGCACTTAAGAGATTCTGGGTTTGAGTTGCTTGTAGCTAACATTTCCATGGTCTGTGCACTTTGCACTAAGAGATGAAGAGTCTAAAAGAGCTATACATGCCTAGGTCTCTATTAAACAAAACCAAATTAAAAACAGAAAAAAAATCTCAAGAGTTTTGGTCAGGTACATGCTCCTTTCCAACTTCGACAGCAGCTTTAATGGGTACTTTTCTATCTGTTCTCTCTACTGAGGTTTCCATTCTTTGCTTAGTTTTCCTTTTGTGCATTTTATTGTCTGACCTATTGATGCTTTGCTACATGACACATTTCATCCACACTCACTGAATGTGGCAGACGTGCTCAGACATCTGGCTGTATTTGAAAATATTCTTCTTGCTCGAAAATCAATGCAAGAAGTTTAGTGTAGGTAAATGTAACTAGGCTTATAATTGAAGATGGAGAATGATAAATAGAAATGCTATTTTTTAATATTTTTTTTTTTAATTCAACTACTATAAGATTCTCTATGGTGTTTCAGACAAAATGTGGGATTATTTTTTCAAGACTAATCTCGGTAAGTCTGTTCTTCTCAAGGATAGGATAAATCCTAGTTCATGAAGCTGTATTTTAAGAAAAAAAGGTGGCAACAACTTGGGGCTTACTGTGCAGCATCTTCAAGCATCCCAGAAAACTGAATTTGATTTTTAACAGAATTATATTACTTTAACATTATCTGCAAGAATGATTTGTATTTCTAGCAAAGCTATAGGAAGCATGTAATACAGAGTTAACTTGAGATCCTGTTAATCATGTATTTAGCATCTGTGTTTTTAGGACAATAAATGACTTTTGCTCATCATTTATGATCCTTGAGGATTCCTGACAATGAAAAGGCTATAAACAAATTTAAGATAACATCACCATCTGAAACTCTGTCAGATTTAATAGGCAGAAGGAGATAAACCGAGTTACAGTGTGCCACTTTGTGATTTGAGTCTTGGAAAATAATAGATTCCATAGGCTGCCCTATGTCCTAGGTGCCTATTCAGCATTATTCAAGATATCTTATAAGGTGGAAAAAGAATTCATGGTGTATGGTAACTGCTGAGTTCTGGCCTGAGCCACTGATTGAGCACCTGGGGAAAGGACCCGGTCAGGCCTGGGAGCACAGGTGAAGGCAATTCAGCTGTGAGACAGGAAGGGGTGGAGCCTTGCTGCACTTCTCTTAGACCTCATTTAAGGGCTGACTGCCACTGTGGAATGATCTCTGGTTGCAGATCCCTCTCTGCAAGCCTAGACCTTCAGGGCTAGGTGAGCACTTCTTGTTTCCCTTTGTAACACCTTTCCATCACACTAGTCCTTTTGTCGTTACATCTCCTGTATTGCCATTCCATTGCACTGATCTTTCTGATTGTTACACATGGTAAATTAAATTTACGTATTTTTCAGAATATACTGCTTTCTAAAATGAGGAAAATAAAAAAAAATTATGTTATGGATACACAGTTGCCTTGAAAGATATTGGAATTCTGGTCTTTAATAAATGAAGAACAACTCCAGAATGAAATCTCTATAATGAAAACTTCAGATGCTATATATCTGTACTCGCACAAACTATATCAGTTTGTGGAGAACTATATCATCAGTTAAAGCTTGTAATTACCTCATCAAGCAAAGAATTGAAGTGGCTGTACTTACTATGTCAGCACAATAGCTACAGCATCGTTTAGGACACTCTCTCCAAACAGAAGTGTGTACAAATCTGTATCCACGTGCAGCTCATTGAAAATAGCAAGGACTGTCACTGTATGGAGACAAAACAGTGGATTTCTTATTTTCGTATTCCTCTGGCAGATCAAGAAATAAAGCAATGTTAGTATACGGGTCTTGGAAAGTCTAGTCTGATTTATTACCTGAAGGGTTAATAACTTAAAAGCAATCAACAGAGGTATATATAATATCCTTAAGTCTAGTAACTCTGTGTATTTTGCTTCTCCAGCTAATTAGGAAAATACTTTCCTTCTTACACAAAGAATCATGCATAATTGAAAATGTCACAGCATACTTTACTGTGCACAAAGGGCTTAGGTGTTGTTGCCAGAGAATAATAAGGATGCTGAAAATACTTAGGTTTTGCCATTGGCTCTGTGGGTGATGAGAGTAGTGATTTGCATACTTTAAGATACTTATGGTAATGTTTATCCATCTGTAACATGTATTTATTGAGAAACACTCAAAGGAAAAAATAACCTTATATCCTGTCCTACCAAAAATACAACCACTTGTGCTTCAAGTGCAACACATTCATAGTCATGCAGCCTGCTCATCCAGATTAAGACAACTGATACTTACAACCTATTTTAGAGTTCCTTCAACCAGTTTAAGCTTCTTTCAACTCTACTATAGTGATATGCTATATTTGATTCTTAACCTTCTCTTACATTAGAAAAAAACTGTCAAATTTAAGATCAGTGGGTAAATCATTTAGGCACACATTTGTAAGGGTATTTAGATACTTGTTTCATATTTGGTATCTATGCCCTATAAATTTTAAAGGACACTTAAGTTACTTTATTTCACATTCTTCTAACCTGTAAACAGGTGATCACAATCCCTTCCTAGACATACCTAGCACTGCAAAATCTCTAAAAGGAAAGAAACAAAACAAAACCCAGGATACTCTGTGAATATCTATATTCAGATTTTTGCTTGATTAGCTGATGCTGCTTTAATGTGCTAAATGTGGATCCAATTTAGTCTCCCATTCTATGATGTCATTAGTGTAACAACAGACCTATTCTCTAAAACACTTTGCCACTTCCAGCTTTTGCTCATTAGTTAGTTGCTTTTGGCTTACATTAATAGTTCCTCCAAAAATGATAGAAGGAAAAAAAAAATAGTGCTTGAAGTCTAGCATACTGTTGGTATTTAAGTATAGCAGACCAAGTAAATTAGATTTCTACACATTTCTCTCCTTCCTCTTACCTCCTACAAAACCAATGCATTTTCTTTCTTCAAAGAAGCATATTCTCATTCACTCCCAACTCTACCCCTAAAATCTAATTACAGATCTTTTTGAATGATAGCAAAAGAAGAATACTTTCATAAACCCCATTTTCCTTTTTTTTTGCCGTGTAGTGGTCTCAATTACTCATTTTCAGACTACAAACTTAAAACTCTATTCACTAGTAAATGCTGATTTCTCATCTTGCATTGATTATTCCTAAGTATAGGATTTAATGTCGATTTCAAACTATTGCAAGAATCATGTTGAGTTCTAATTCTTACATTTCAAAGTGTTTTCTATTTCCTCTCAGCATAGTATTGTACATTAAAGTAGCATCCTCTTACTGCATTACCCAATTCATTAATGAAAATGATAAATAGTATCTGCACAAGAACAAAGAACTACAGAATCTTTAGCACACCCACCCCATTTAAGAATTCAGTAGAACTTTTTCACCTTGTTTTGCCAAACACCATCTAGTCATTTACTCAACATCACATTTTACTTATTTGTGTATGAGAATCTATAAACATATTTCAGAATGGGTATGTTAATACTCAATAATGGAAAAAAGTTAATTTAAATTGCTCTCTAGGTACAATAAATCCTATCTATGAATTATCTGTGAGTGGTCATTGTCCAAAACCCTTACATCATGCTTTGTCTGATGGATGACTTGAAAATTCTCGAGAGAATGAATTTAAAACTTGAGTATTTGACTTTATATACCACAGTAACATATCTAATCTGTGAGAACTTTCATACCTAAGTAAAGATACTTATTCTTTAAATACTACATTGCAGTAAATGTGGCCTCCTTGGCTTTCTGAAGGGATGGTAGGTAAGCCTTGGATTTTGCGTGATAGCTACTCAAAGACTTGTGTAATTCACTGGATGGACATTTCCTTTAGGGACAGAACCACTCTTGCTCTCTTACGTCAGATTAAGCGTATGAAGACACAGAGAGAGAGAGAGAAAGAGACAGGTAAGGAGCTAGATGGTCAGGATGGCAGCAAACAAACATTTTTTATGGTGGTAGAAAATTTTCACAAATAGAAAAAAACATGTATCAGAGCTCCTGACTCGGAAAGGATAGTGAACTTTATTAAAAAAGGCAGTGATGGGAAACCTGAAATAATGAAGCATCTAAGATTTGCTCAGCACTTGTTCCAACAGAAGCATGATACTTGTCTTCCCTGATTCCACGGACTGAGGTGGCATCTGTTAAATGCTAAACGTAGCATGTTTTTGGTTGTACCCAACTCAGAACTGGTGTCTGTGGAGCTGGTTTGTGAATGATATCCTTTGACATATATAGAAAGATTGACTTGCTGTTAGCTGTAGAAAATATAACTGAAAAAATGTATAACTGAAATAACAGCAAATTTCAATGATCTCTAAGATTAATGTATCTTCTTTTTGTATTTGAAAAGAACACGGAAACTCAGAAAATAAATGTGACCATTATATAAAGTACTGGTATTATATTGCCTTCATATTCTGAGTAGAAAAATTAATATCTTTCATAACTTATGGCCTATCAACAGTAAAGAAAATGAGAGGAGTCTTGCTTATGTCTCCCATCAAGTTTCTTTTAAAAAGAACAATTCCAATTTTAATTATAGACTCCTTTCCCTACTAATCCGTCACACCACTCATGGATTAGTTCAGGGGTGAACAAGAAGAAAGCATTAAAATATGTTAATTAAAAACACATTTATAAATAGGCTTATATAATCAGTGCAAAAATGTATTACCTTGCTGTATTTATAAACTGTTTTTTTTTTTTAATGCAAAGTCCTCTGATTTTGTGTGAAGCAAGAACTGCTCTTTCCAATAAATACCCAATTTTATCAATGACAACAGAATTGTAACTCACATGCTAGGTTCAACTGTAACCATAGTAACTTCAAATAGAAAAGTACCTCATGATTATCAGTATGACCAAAGGTAAGGGAGTTCGTGTAGCTCAGAAATAGCTGTGCTTCAGCAAACCTTGTGAAGGCAAATCTCTTTTCTCTGCTTGAAATATCAAAAAAAAAGTGCTAATGATACATGAAATGTCTTTGGATTGGAAGGTCACTGCGCAGAATGTGTTAACAACAACAACAAACTGCCAAAGCTGTACTTTCCAGTTACTTTGGTGGCAAAGGCAGAAGTCAATTTTTTTGTTGATCAGTCAGTCTTGTTCTGTCATTTACATTATTCTATTACAACTACTGCTACCCTGAAGCAGCCTGTTTCTAGGACTCACTGCTGCACCTGACTTTTGACCACAGAGGACAATTGATGGCAGAATAACCTTTTCCACGCTCACACATGAGGCAGTTTCATTTCACTCAGGGATCTGGAGCTGGGACTCCACTCCCCACATCAGAACCTTTCCCCAGCCTTTTTGCTGCACTTGATGAATGATGCCATGTAACAGAATGCAGGGATAAACAACTGCTCCATCCTTTCTGAAGGAATCACAACAAAAAACCTTTCACCCTCCAGAGTTAGGTTATATTAGAAATAAAATGCAATACTAACACAAGGGAAACCCTTTCAACAGTAAAAACACTGCAATAACAAAATTTGTGCAGATTTAATTAATTAATTTTAATTTAATTAAAATTTAAGTAGATTAAATCACAGGAAGACGTGATTTCACTAAATGCGTGACAGATGATACCTTTTGATCAGAATGAAGAAAACTGTATGTATTGGTTTGACTTTCTAAAGACTAATGAAGGACAAATTTGATGCACTTTTAAAATCCTATTTCTCAAAAATTAAATCTCTCACATGAAGTCTTTCTGCTGAAAACGAAAACATATTGGAGGGAGATATTTTTTTTTTTTGAATGAGTGATTCACTTGAAAGCAACCTGGCTTTGTCTCGTAAAGTTTCTGCTTTATTTTTTCTAGAAAGCTGAAGTTTTTGGGACATCCATAAGTATGACAGACATTTAGGGATAACAGTCTATACTACAAAATGTAGAAACATAAGTAAATATATGAGGGAATGAAGATTCTTAAACTGTAACATTCAAAGCAATTTTGTCTTTAATTTTTTTCTTTTCAGTTGAGCATTTGGTGTAATACTTGCATTTGTATTAGTTTGTGAAAATTCAACTGTATTGATTGGAAATTAGATATAGGAATCTCAAACCCAATCTAAAGTATATCCAGTCATAATAATTTTTCTTAATTTTTGTTCGAGTGCAAGTTTTCTATATAAGGGAACCTGTAGGATATTGGAGACTGTTTTCTCAATTTTATGCAAAAATACCTATATTGAAGATCTTTAAATACTCACATATGGGATGCTTTGTCTTTATTTCCTTCTTCCTGACAATTTCAGGAACATCTAACTGGCATATTTGTTTACTGTCCTGGTAGTAAAATTTTTCATTTAACATGTAAACATCTACCATCATTTTTACTATTACAAATAAGGAATTCAATCAAAAAAACTTCTCTCAAGTCAACAGATCTGTTTTAACAACTTTTGAGACTTAATTGCTGTTCACAACCATGGGAAATTAAAAATGTTTTTGAAATGAGTTTATAATCCTGCCAGTGAACAAATTAAATCAGGTAGCATATCTGACAGGAATTTCTTATTTCACTCTAAGAGTGTCATTCATTATTCCATTGTACTTTCATGACACCAACAACATTCTACCAGAAATTTCTCTTCATTAAAGCTAGATATCATACATAAAATTGTTAGACTGATTATTTTATATGGTCTAACATCTATCAGTCCCCAAGAGACCATGTTTTAATTGATCCTGGAATTTCTGTGAGCTCTTTGTATGGCTTGAGATCAAAATTCACTATCAAATCCTACAACACAATGAAATATTTTCTGCAGTGCCTACCATTAAAGTAAGCAAAAATATTCATTTAAAATTCTATAAGACGTGGGTCAGAAATTCACTGATAAGATTACTTAAACATGTAACAGCTTAGAATATTGTAAATAGATAACAGAAAGAGTAAGACTGAACACTCAACTCTTGGACACATATACAAGCACTCTGTATAAGTGGAAGAATAATTTAAAATAGCATTAATAGCTGATACAGTTAACAGTTTGTCCAACTAAACCTTTTCACAACTGGAGTTATTAGCTGGGAAAAGTAGTTCTCGTTACTTCTTCCTTCCAGTGAAAGAGTTTCTCTCTTTTTTTTTTTTTTTCCTCATGACTCTTCTAGATTATTCAGTGGTGATTTAACACTATTATAATCAAAATCACTGTGTTTGTCTTATACATATCTCCTTATAAATCAACATTTTCATTTGGGGATCTAAATAGAGTTGGAATGGAAAATGGGAAAAAAACTAAGCCAACTACACAACTCTATTCATAGTACAATCAAGAAATGTACTCAGATGCTTTAAGCAACCATTTATTCCAGAAGCAATTATTTGTCTTATGTTTAATTTGTGCTTTTAGTTTCTGTGTTCTTCTCTTGCTGTGAGGATGGGCTCCAATCATGGGCTGAATATTATTAAAGTAGTTGGGTGGTTTCATAAGTGGCAGCATATTGGATGTTTCATTTAATTTGAGAATAACAATTTGATGCAGCTTTTACAGCAGTCTTACAACAACAAATAAATTGTTCTACACGATATTTTTAAGCCATCAGAATTATAAATTACAAGCTGTCAAAGTCTTTTGTTAAATATTGAGATTTTGTTTAATGAATGGAACAGATTTGTGGGACAGTGTTGCTTTTTATCACTTCTAATAACCATGAATTTGAAAGATTTTTCGTACATTTCTTAGAGAAGCTTGTCAGGAACAGTTAAAACTAACACAGCATGCCATGTGCGTCATAAAATGGCTTTTGTTCCACTTCCTTTAACTACTGAATTGGAAATTTTGCAAAAATCCAGCGTACCTTTCTATTCTTTTTACTTTGTCTCTTTTACGTGGTATTCACAGAATCACAGAAATGTAGTGAACCTACTAAAGCAGCTTTCCTAGAGTAGGTTGCACAGGAAATTTTCAGGTGGATTTTGAATATCTGCAGGGAAGGAGACTCCACAACCTCTCTGGGCAGCCTGTTCCAGTACTGTGTCTCACAGTAAATAATTTTATCCTCATGTTCATATGAAATTTAATGTATTCCATTTTGTACTCAATGCCCCTTGTCCTGTTGCTGCACACGACTGAAAAAAAAAGTCTGCCCCCATCCACTTGACTCTCATTCTTTAGGTATTTATAAGCATTGATAAGATTCCCTCTCACTCTTCAGGCTGAACAGTCTCAGGTCTCTCAGCCTTCCCTCATATGGCAGATGCTTCAGTCTCCTATCATCTTTGTAGCCCTCTGCTGGACTCTCTTCAGTAGCTCCCTGTCTGTCTTGAACTGAGGAGCTCTGATCTGGACACAGTATTCCAGACGAGCTTGAGTGCGCCCTCAGCAAGTTTGCTGATGAGACCAAGCTGGGTGGTGCAGATGACACATTAGAAGGAAGGGATGCCATCCAGAGGGACCTCAACAATCTCGAATGGTGGGCCCCTGTGAAGCTAATGAGGTCTAGCATAGCCAAGTGGAAGGTTTTGCACTTGGGTCAGAGTAATCCCAGATACGTACACAGAGTGGGAGAAGAACTCTTTGAGAGCAGCCCTGCGGAGAAGGACCTGGAGGTCCTGGTGGATGAAAAACTGAACATGAGCCAGCAGCATGCTGTTGCACCTTGGAAGGGCATGGTATCTTGAGCTCCATCAGAAGAGGGGTGGCCAGCAGGGACAGGCAGGTGATTGTTCCTCTCTACTCTGCCCTTGTGAGGCACCATCTGGAGTACTGCATCCAGGTCTGGAGCCCCCAGTATAGGAAAGATGCAGAGCTGTTGGAGAGGGTCCTCACCAGGGCACAGCAGAGAGGGAGGATCACCTCCTTTGCACTGCTGGCCACATTCTTTTTAACTCACCCCAAGATACCATTTGGCCTTGGCCACAAGGGCACACTGCTGGCTCATGCAAATCTGTTGTCCGCCAGGATGCCTAGGTCCTTTTCTGTATTGTACATAAGATATCAGAACGTTATCTTTTCACCTCCTTTTTCACTGTCTTTCCAGGGATGCAAAAAGCAGTACTTTATTCTGCCAGAGTACTCACTATAAACATATTCTATGTAACAGAAACTTGCTAAGTCTATGAATAACTTTGAGGTCAGCTCTGCTTTAATTATTAAGGTGGGTAGTAAGAGCTCCAGAGTTCTCTTTGAATCTAAATGATTTTCTCATTTTAAAACTCCAAATTTCAAATTCAAATTTTGAATCTATTTCTCTCACACTTGGATACTTACTGTAACTTTAGGCTTTAAATCTAACATCTGCAAGCTCAGGTCAACATGTTGCCTTCTATCTTTTCAGAGTTGTATTTACCATGCAACACTGCATTCAAATTTTAAACTGATCCCTTATAAAAATATTTATACAGTGAGATCTGAAAGCTAGTTCCCTGTATCTTTAAACTGGGTTAGATCACACATTTTATAAATGATCTGGATGCAGGACTTGAACGCATACTAAGACTGAAGATGATACTAAATTAGGAGGAGCTGTTAATTCACTTGGGGGTTGAGAAGCCTTGTAGACAGATCTTGATAAATCTGGGCAATCACCAACTTTATAAAATTAAGCAAGACCAAGTGCCAGATTCTGCACCTGAGATAGGGCATCCCTGGATGTATGCACAGAGTGGAGGATGAGACGCTGGAGAGCAACCCCACAGAAAGGGATCTGGGGGTTCTGGTTGACAGCAAGTTGAATCTGAGCCAGCACTATGCCCTGGCAGCCCAAAGGGCCAACCGCACCCTGGGATGCACCAGGCCCAGCAATAAACAGATGGTAGGTGTCTTGAGAACTGAAGAAAAATGTTATTTCAATCACTTCAGCAACTGCATTTATAAGGTTTGCGAACTTAACATAGGTAAACCAGTTACTAAAACAATTTACACTAGGGATCTTTGGAGGCACTTTGTCTTATGATAATCAGAATATCAGATATTTATCAACTATAGGAATCAAAATCAAGAAGAACTGACACTTCAAACATTTTGATGGCATATACAGACATTATGTTCTTATTTACTCTTCTGAGTTTTGAAAATGATAACTGTTACCTGGATCTGTGGCAGACATCAGCGATCCAAAAAATAAACAGTCAGTGAAGTGGAATTCCCATCCTTTTAACTGGCCAATGTGTACCATGGCTTTCACAAAACCGTACATTATCAACCTGTCATAGGAAAGATGAGACAGTCATTAAGACACAGTATATAACACTTATGCTTGTTTCACAATATTAAGCAGTTTCTAGTTCTCTTCAGTTTCTTTTAAATAACCATACCATTTGAATAATGAACGATGTCATAAAAATTCTATTATTTCCTATTAAACTATTCCAGCACTGTATCAAAGTTTATAGACAGTTCAAATGCAAAGACTTTTATGAATAATTGCCCTCTGCTGTTGGCAGAGGACAATACTTCAAGTTGTTTATTTTTCAGAAGGAAAGATAATGTAAGCTTAAAAAGATATTATCAAGAGTGATTTGCCTAATGTTATAGAGCCTTTACACAAAGACAGTAAAAATCAGCTGTGTGGTTTGTTCTAACATTTCCAAATTAATCATCTTCATTGCCATCAGCTTTTAAATGTTGTATTCAAAATTCCCGATGAGTCTCTAAATGAGGCAGACGTTTTACAGCTCACAGTGGCAGTGAGACAACAAAGTCGCACTTCAAAATGCACTGCTAAATCTCCCACAGATCCACACGAAGTGTTATCAGTGGCTTATATAATTCAGTAATAATGTCAGATATGTGTATTCTAAGAAGAACATAGAAATATCTTAAAAATATATATATTTACTAATTGTTAAAAACTACAGTATATTAAAAAAAAAAAAAGTTCATTTCTGATCTAGTTAATGTGTAGATCACTCCAAAAGTAATGGCTCCTATTTGTTTTCATGGAAACTAAAACTGATACAAAGAGCACAGTAACACTGTTTGACAGAGCAAATTTTCAGCTACAAAAACCTAAAAAGAGGGAAAGAGGTCATCATAGAATTCCCCAGCGGTCAGAAGTATTTTTGGACTGTGTGATTAACTGCTGTCTTAAATGAATCCAAAGAATCTGTACTTGCACCTCATTTGAAAACATGCACACAAATCCTTTCATATCGTGAGTTAACTTTTAAAACTTAGTTAATCTTTTCTTTAAAAGCTGTATGTTTTTAACAAAGGCTATACATTATTCAAAGTGATCATTAATCATCACTCAGAGTGATTTCTTACAGGACACAGCCACACAAAATGCAAAAAACAAAACACAAACCTCTCTTAACCTTATAGAACGCATTTCTTTCATTTCCAGTTGTCACTTTCTACTCCTCTCAAAATTCGGTTTCTCATCATCTCTCCAGACTACACAAGAAGTTTGGCTTAGAGGCTGTTTTGAAAAGTAGAAATCAAAGGGCACTTCTAAACTGGAGTAACTTCCCTGATGTTTGTAAAATTAATTTAACTATGGGTGAGAGTTCGCTCTCTGGAAAATCATTTAATAAATTTGTCATAATACACATCTGCTTACTATTAATAAACCTGATTTTACCTCGTTGCATTTATCTATATATATCACAAGCTGAGCATGTAACATGATTAGTTTTTTACAGATTTACATTTTAAATAAAAATACTTCATTTACTCTCCATTAGGAATCAGATCCTTTTCTCAACTTTATATGTTAGAACTAAGAAAATATCCTCTTAAATCACAGAAGTTACTCTGTATCTTGTTGCGCTCAAGCCACGGTCAAGCTCTAACCCCATGCATTCCACCTAATTTTTTATTCAAAATTTTTTATTCAAAAATGCCTGCCTTGCTTTAACATTTTATTAGCTGATAGAGATTGTTCAGGTGATGCAGTCCAGTGTAGACAAATATAAACAATAAAGCAATTTATCTATGACAAATGTTACAACAAATCTCTTTAGAGAAATAATTAATCTAGTGTGACTTTTCCACTGCGTATTTAAAACTGGGATCTCAACTGGATATTTGAGCTTCCAACTACAGTGACATTAAACATCATAAACTGCTGCACAACTTAACTGCTTTTAATGGAAATCCAAGGAGAAAAGCATACGCCAGTGACATCAGCATATTAATCCCAAGGAAACACCCTCTGCTGATGTTCCTATTGCTGTTACAAACCACAAACTAAAAAAATGGTCTTATTAATTTTTAGAGCTGTTCTCATTCGTAATGTTATTTTTACACCCACCAAGTTTCAGCAAATCCAATTGCCTTAATAATCTTCAACAGTCCATTTTGTATACATTTATAATAAAAGTATTATGAAAATATCAGTTATAAAGTTATAAATAAGATGTTAGTACTCTTGAATTTCCTCCAGAATGTTTCTTTCCCACTGGAATGCATTCCCAGTCCAGTGCATGCTGTTTACAAAGAGTAGGCTATTGACACAGATCAAGTTTAACAAACAATATAAAACAATGCTTCTGTTTTTTCCAGTTTCTATCTGTCAAATAATCTTTGTTACTAATCGATAATGCTACATTTTGTATCAGAACTGAGATGTCCAGGGCTCCATAAAGAAAATAGAAGCCCAGCTGCAAACAACATAACCCTAATTTCCAATATAGCTTTGAAAATCTTGCCTTTAAACTATACTTGCAACACAATTCATATACTTCTTAGATCATGTTTCTAATCTTGTAGATTCTCTGGGAAAGTGGATGCCCCTTCAACTATGAGACCTTTCTCTCTGTGTCCTGAGCAATACTTCTCTGATAATAAACATTATAAAGTAACTGCTATTTTCTGCATATAAGTCTGGATTTTGCATTTATACTGTGAAATACGCACCATTAGTCACTTGAGATATCATTCTTCTTTTTTTTCCATAGTGAAGAAGCATGTACAGTTCCGTGGAAAAAAAAATATAAGCAACAGAACTAAGAAGAGACTTAGACACAAGACTCTTACATTGAGAATAGGAATCCTCAGAGCTGCTGCCTAGAAGCCTGTTATACTTTATTTTCATCAGTAAAGCTCCTTAACTCCTTACCAGTCTTTGAGGGGTGAAGAAGGCTTTTCCAGCACTAGTAATGAAGTACTGCTTGTTCAAAGATCTTTTTGCATTCCTGAACTTGCGAATGACCTGTCTTGCCACGGAAGTCTGTTAGAGAGTTGCTGGCACAAAGGTCAGAGATGAATGAAAAATGGATAGTTCCACTTTGCATTCCCCTTTTCCTCAGCTCTCTGATACATAAGGCGTGTGAGCCTCACATTCAAACTCCTGCTTCACTTGGTTAGCCTTCTTCATTTTCACTAGAGAGGGAGCCAAAGAGAGACTCCAGGTTCCTAGTGCCTAGAAGCTGCTTCACCTTGCTTAGCATTAGTCATTATTCATTAAATTAGACAGATGGGAAGTGCATGAATATGAAAGTTTGATGTGGTAACAGGTGACCTCGGTCCTCATCTTGGGTAAGGGGAAGTCTGAGCATGAGGCTACCACACATTGATGTCTTATTCTTTTCTCCTCTATTCCTTCAGCTTTGTTTAGGTAATTTGAAGATGTGGATTTTGCTAGCTGACAGAGTGTCTCAATCCATATCTGTTTTGGATCTAGAAATATATTAAAAGAACAATGTATAATCATTATTTAGCAGGGAATTTATTTTGGGTTGCCCTACCCTCTTATTGTGAATAAATATGCAAATTCATCAAATTCCTTGTATGACCAGTAATTGAATGATTAGAAAAATATTTTAGAAAAAAAGGTGTGTAAACTGAATAGTAATGAATGGTCACTGAAGACTTCCAGACTCAGTGGTGGCTCACTGCTGCAAACAGTATTTGTGAATAACTGATTTGGTCAATGATTTGGAATATTAATAAAGGAATACAATAGAAGAAAAAAACTCAGCTGTGCTGTAGGAGACCTGACATTTTCTGCACCCAACATAATATTACTTGAAAGCATGGGGAGTATCACATCAAGCCAGAACATGTATTTTTTGCCATTTAACAGAAAAGGGAAAAAACAGAAATGTAAATGAAACACAGGAGAATTTAGAATTTTCCAAATTATGCAAGACTGGCAAGTACAAAGTGCCTCAGCTCTAAAATATGCTACATACAATGTTGTCATTGCACGGTAGAGGAAACACCATATAAATATTTGACTTGAAGTCAGAATCATTTTCTGGGAAACTGAGCTTTCGTTACAAGTATTTCTGGTGTGAATGAACAAGTAGACCACATGAAATCTCAGTGGAACATAAAATAAACTTCAGACTTAAAAATAAAAAAATAAAAAAAATCAAAGTAAATAACAATTACTGAAGAACCAGAACAGCAATTCTGCATGGCATTTGTGGTTCTGAGCATCAGGCCTGCATTAAAGCTTACCTGTGTGAATAAAGGGGAAATAATATGTTTGTTAGAGGTCCAGTTGGTTATTTTTGTGTGTGTGTTGTTTTTTTTTTATTGCCACAGTTCAGTTGCTACAACTCTTTTTTTGCTGTGCCTTCAAGAATGGAGTATGTAAAGCGCACTGGCTGTCTGGGTACTGCTGGACGTTTACAGAGAGCTTATGTATACGGCTGCTCTCAAGGAAGTCTAGTCTGGGACTGGGACACTCTAGACCAGCTGCTGTTTAAATGTAGAGGAAGAAAAGAGCCCTCTCCCAAGGATTTTACAGAGTAATGACTGCTCAAGAAACTGTTTAAATGCTCAGGAAAAGCTGCACATAACTATTTGTTTGCAAGAGTTTCTTTTAGCAACAGCTGGTTTTAAGAAATCATGTGAAAAGAGATACTGAAATTGCTTTGGGGGTTTTGGGTAAGATCTGAAAGTTCTGAATATTAAAACATCTGTCCAACACACAGCTAGTAAATAAGAAGTTATTTGTAGTTTTACAGTAAAACCCAGCAGGGTGTGTTGGATGTAGAATAGAACAGGGAGGGTGTAGGAAAGATTTAAAGCCGTCAAGGAGCTGAGAGAACAGTTTTAACAAAAGCACTGTGAATAGCCACAAATGGGGTCAGATTACATCAGGGAAGGCATGAGGAAAAAGATACTGGAGTCGTCAAGACAGGAAAGATGAGCGCCTGGCAAGAGTTTAGCCATATGAGTGGACAAGAAAGGCTATATAAGAAACATGTCAATAAGCAGCATACCTGATAACTAAACACATAACAAAAGGCTTTACATTTTACATCAACTGTACAAGTTTCTGTCTTCACTTAGAAAGCACAAAAGCAATGGTTGCTAGTTCAGATGAAAACCTTCTGCAGAATCACTGTCAAACGTCTGTTGATATTGTGGTAAAAGCAATACACCCTTACTAGTCTCAGGTACATATAGAACAGGCTGAAATAGTAGAATCACAGAGATCCAAATGAAGAAAGAAGGGAAAAAGCAAGAGCAACTACCAAATACTGTCCCATCGATGCAGCAGATGATTCATACAACACAAGCACACAAAAGAAAATCAGTATTCTGCTTGCTCATATTTCCAGAGACAGACTCCGAGAAGCAGTACAGTCTCTGAGCTTTGACCCAGCCTGCTATGCAAAAGTATAGGTTTGGTTTTTTCATTTACATGAGGTAGCTTATGTACATGTGAAGTGAGACAAATACAGGCTGAAATAAATCCTACAAATTGCTCATGGTAAAAATGTGCCTGAGTGCTGCAGTCAGGAGAGAAAACCTGTGCTGAGCCTTGATTCCTGACCAAATCCTCAGCTACAGAAAGTGGCATCACAGTGCCTGTCCCTCTGCAATACAGCAAAAAAAAAAAAAAAAAGAGTATGGCTGTACATACAGATTGGTGGGTTGGTTTCTTCTTTAATAAGAAACTGTATCCTCATATGCAAGCCAAGGGGAAAACCTATCAGTTCCACAAGACTCTATTCTCAATTTAAAGCTGCAGGGAACATAATTAGAATGTAACAGAAGCCATTAAATGAAGGTGCACAATATACATGTCATATCCTCAATACAGATAGACCCATCTGCCTGATGACTTTATCAGCAGTTGTCTTTTTTTTTCAGTTTTGTTATTTATTGCAGCATCCCTGCTGAATATCACTACTAGAAGTTTTTATTGTGTTAAAGGTTTAAAAAGCATAATTCTAGATTTAAAATGTGTGTGCAGTTGTGCTATGTAGTACGACTGAGATTTGTAATTTAAATCTTTCTTGCCAAGTATGTTTTCTAATCTACAGAGAATTTTTCATCTCATATTTTATCTCCCCAAAGAACCTTACTCTATCTAGATATGATTAGCTTGTAGCTCGAAGCCAGTTGAACATAGCTACAGATTGTAATCATGCAAGCAGAAGATAAATAAAAACCCGAGGAGTGGCATTTCTTTCTTTTCACAATGAATAGCAATATTAATAAGCCAATAATATGAAAAAAGAGAACAAAGGTTTTATTCCTGCTTGCGTATGAAGATAGTGATTGACTGACTGATATTGCAACAGTAATGAAAAGAATCAGAATTTAAAATGTATACTATGAAATGTAAACAGTAGAGATGAAAAAGAAATATTCATTTCTTTAATCTGATCATTCTATTTCTTCCCATAGCTTTTTCTATGGAGTGGAATTCTTCACACCATTGTTTTGGCAACAGTGATTCACTGTTTCAAAATACAGTATGCACCAATATATTCTTTTTGTCATCTTCTAAATCATTTTTTGTCATTAGAAAAGTTATTACATGACCCTTTCTTCAATGAATCATCTGCTAACTAATCAAGGCGAGAGTAAACCTCACTGAAGTGTCTCACATAACTGAAACCAACAGTAAATTTACCTTAAAGTATTCTATATAAATCACCCAGGTAGGATGGGAAACAAAAGAGAAATGAGCTTTACTAATCCTCTGCATACCTAGTTACCTGAGGCACAGTGACGGCTCAGCTGATGAGTATCATTACTATTTAGTATCTATAGACCTGAGAGAAACTGTTCAAATGAGCAGAGCTGTGCTCCTGACTAGGCATTAGATGGTGTCAGAAGAGCTTTTGCTTAGCGATATCTAACATGCAAGACTTTCAGTGGTCACAGATAATCCCTTATTTCCTTCTTCAATCAGAAGTTTTGATAGAGAGGCCTAGTGGAGAGAAATGCACACCTCAGAGATAGGACTTAGGTGGATGGGAATAAGAAGGGTTGCACTGCGGTAATATATATCTTAGGTTTTATACCCCTCTTTATTGGTATAGGACCAAAGAGAGAGACTGTCCTTTCTTATGCTAGTACTGGGAGAGATCAACTGAAGCACATGCACACATGTCCAATCACAGGCTGCAGCAAGGTGTGCACATGCCAGAGGACAACAGCCCTGCATGTATCAGCAGCCCCCCTGGGAGCTAGCTTAGAGGTGACTGATCTGTCCCCAGTCACAGGCTATTATTATGCCTTTGGAAGCTGAAGTGAAGCCAAAGCTAACTTGGAATTTAGAAAAGGCCCAACCATATTTGTGTTTGATGCTTTAGCCTGGCCTGAATGAGAGTGCAGAATGCCTGAGGGGTCAAAAAGCCTGAATGTGAGCCTTAGCTAAACAAAACTCTCCTGTGGAGTCTTGCTCAAGAAAGTCAGGAACTTCTACAATTCGATGTTTTGATTAGTCTTCTGTTATACTTATGGACCATGGAAAATGTCTGTTGTGATACAAAGATGTGTTTAATTTAAAGGTGCAATTGCAGATTTTCCTAAGTAATGCTAACAAGGTGGCAAAAGTAAGTCAAGACGAGTGACACACATCTCATTCTGACATTACTAAACTGTCCTCAATCATATTTTACCATATGTAAATCAGTCTACATACTAATGTTCAGTTATGTCACAGCCTGTTAGTTAATCTAGCTAAGAATTAACTAGAAAAACAGAACAACCTTCATTTTTTTCTTACAAAATCATTTCTTAAAAATTTTTAAAGTAGTTTCTTAAATCATGATATCTCCAGGTTGAATATTTTTCACTCTGCTTTGAAGCCATGTGCTGCTTATATTTTAACTTTATGACCTACTAACTCATTCTTTGCAGTGATTTCTAAGTGAGACGTGTGCCTAAGTGAGCTGAAAAGTCAGTTGAGGTCACTGAACATAGCTGGAAACTGTCTATAAACAGGATTCCAATTTGCTTCTGTTTGTTTAAAAGCTCCCCACAAAGTTCACTCTTTTTCAGACTGGGTTTCAAATAGTCCTTTCTGTGCTATATTTACACAGTATTTTGCATTAAAGTCATACCAACCAATCCACCACAGTTTACAACTGCACAATATTATTTAATGCTTTTTAAATATTCTTTTAATGAGTATAGCACAACTCCAGGATCCCTCTGTTCCTGAGCTCCATTTAAATCAGAGCCATTAAACCTGAATGTCTTTGCAATGAAAAAGCTGCACTTGGTCTTTGAGTGATGACTACAATCTCATAGTTACTTGGGTAAATGAGCCATGAAACACTGTCAGCTGTACTGCATCCAGTATATACTACCACTGAATATTTAATTGCACTACAAAGATTTAAACATTACATCAAGATTTACTTAACTCAATGTTATTTATTAAGAAACCTTACAATAAATACTGGATAACTGACAATATTACATGCATATTTTGAGACAGGTATCATCATGAAAGTAAAAATAGAAACAAATGTAAAAGATGAGAGGTAAGATTTTCCAGAAACCATAATGGTAAATGATTTTAGAAACCCATAAATAGCTGTTATAAAAATGCTGATGAAATTTTGAGAAAAATATTAACAACACTAAGAGACCTCCATATGAGAAGAGAAGGACTGACAATACCTAGTTTGCTGAAGAGATAATAAAAAGATATTGATAGGGTATTCCCTATAGGAGCTGAAAATATCATAATTTAATGATGACTACAGAACTATTGACACAATGAACAGAAAGTAAGAGTGTTAGGTAAATGAGATTCACTACTGAATTGGCTGGTTCATCTGGACAGCAGTGATTTAGCTCACCAGTTAGTTATTTCAAAGATTATCATTATTATTGCAGTCATAGAATGAAAATTTCTCTCTACACCAGAAGATATTGATATCCTACAGAATATAAGTTGGTCAAAACATTCAAGGGATATCCTAAGTTCAAGAAAACCTCTTACAGACAATCAGGAAACTGCTTTCTATAAAAAAAAGTTTCTTTCTGGTCCACAGATGAGTGGGTGCTTTGTATTCTGAAATGTGAAGACTTCTAATCCCATCTCATTATCAACATAAATGTCTGATTTTATTAAAGACTCTGCTAAATCCATGGCTTTAGCAACATCTGATAGCAGTAAGTATCACAGATTAGCTATGGACTAAGAACAAAAGTTTGTATCTATTTTCTTCACCTTTGATCAGCCTCAAATGTCCTATCATTATTATATTGACAGAGGAATTAAATGATGATCATTTTGCCTTTTCTTTTTTACCTCAAAAACATTCCTCTGTCAAAAAACTTTTAATTGAGATTTCTTCAGAACTCCATGAAACAGCACAATCCTACTTTCAGAAATACGTTTCAAGAAACTAAGAATGTTAGTAGAAAGACCTGTTGAGGGAAAGTCTTCAAAACAGATGGACCTCAATGATTCTATGATTAAAAGGAATTAAAAAACCCAATTCAGCAGAAATTCTGAGGAAAGTATTTATAGTTATGAGGGTGAGAATCAATGTTTTGCACTTCCTCTCCAAGTCCTGAAACACTGCTAAAATGTTATCAGTCCCTGTGGCAGACAGACATATTCCTGTTTACTATTCACTCTGAACTAATTCATGAGTAAGG
This sequence comes from Pavo muticus, assembly GCA_016647715.1. Classification (NCBI taxonomy): domain Eukaryota; kingdom Metazoa; phylum Chordata; class Aves; order Galliformes; family Phasianidae; genus Pavo; species Pavo muticus. Next base: position 54,917 of record JACDJE010000728.1, read on the forward strand.
TAGCTGCTATCCTAAAAATTCAGACTGAAAATCAACAGGAACTCTGAAACAGCCATATTTTTCGCCCACAGTTGAAGAATATTACATTTAAAATATGAAAATACTTTGATTTAATATTTCCCATCAGCATACAATGATCTTATGTTTGCAAGGATCAGTTACAATAGGTTCTCACTGGACCACCTCACATTCCCTTTAAATGAGCTTGCATTGCCATCAAAGATAATTATGATCATTTTGTGATTTCAGTATAATGTAAATTAGATTAGAGAGTAACCTGTTGTAGAATAGGACATCAAATGAACTATAAAGAAATATGTTTGAAACCGTTTTAGCATTTTTATTGGACTACCTCAGTCAAATAGCGATAAAAGTGCTGAAGAACAAATAAAAGAACTCATACCTTATGTGCAGATTGTTGGATATTTTAGAACACTTAATTTACACTGCAGTTTTCAAATGTAAAATACACTTTTAGATAAAACAAATGAATGCTTTTGTCACAGACAGGAACCTTGCTAATTTTGAGTTTTCAGGTATTTATCTACCTGTGCCTGGTTCAGTGTCTCATACAAAAAGGAAGGGACATATGAATATCATCTTTGACTTTCATGTTTCCAAGTTAGGGTTATTTCTTTTATTCTTTAATAATTGAAACCCATATTTAAAAGTCTGAGAAGCTCTGTAAGTGTGCAGACACAAAAAGAAACCCATCCGTCCAGACTGGTTTTACTTTTTAAACAGAATGAAAAACTGAAACTGTAGAGAGGCTAGAAAAGGCCTTGTTTGGGTAGCAGCTGTATGCTCATGTTTGTACTTCATTTAGGCTGTGTTCTGCCCTTGCTCCAAGACATTCACATTTTAAATTGGTACTTAGTGTTATGCTGACTTCTCTATGCCTATTTCATGCTCTTGATGTGCTCCGTACCTACAGCTTTCCACAAATGAATCAAACCCCTTTTGTCTAGAATAGGTGAAGCAAGATACAGATAAAATTAAAAATTAACAGAAGTTTATGACCAAAGATTACTTATCTCTGGTGGCTAAGCCAGCATCCTTGCTGTAGTAGACAAGGAAGGAGGAGAATGCTAAGATTTCTTGTGTGCAGGCTAAGTTCTATTCTCAGGGATATGAGTATTAATATGCAATGATGTTCACTTACCGAGTGAAAACTGAATTTTTTCAAAGGAAAAGACTTTAACTAAACAATAGATCAACAGATATGTCTAATGTGACACGAAACTAGAGTGAAAAATATTTGGGAATAGGAAACTTACAGGCTAGTAAATAACTTTCAGGGTGAATATATTTGTCCTGATATGATTCAGAATGAGTCAGCAGGCAGTGAGTTTCAGAACGCTGTAACTTGTGGCAAAGAAGTTACCTCCTTCTTACACTGCTATTCCTAATTGGTGCATTGGGTAGAAATACTATTTTAAAGCACTAAAACATAGTTACAGAGTCCGAAAGATGCCTACTGTTGTATATTGTATTTTTAAAAAAGCTCATACTTAATAGGTTTGTGGCTTTTGAAATTGTAATAAAAAATAAATTTGACCAGTATCAGTGTTCTATAAGGAGACTGAATCTGCAGTTATGAATCTGTGGTTTTATGAGAGTTGCATCTTCGCCAGCATTATTGTATTACTGGATCATAAAGATTACATTATTAAGTGGGTACAAAATATTTTCATCAGGTCTTTCACTGTTGGTGGTTCTGTTCCATAGAACATAGTTCTTTCTTCATTGTAGCTTTTTCTTTCTTTCTTTCTTTCTTTTTTTCTTCTTTTTAAGACCAAAAATCCATCAAATGTGGATTTGTTAAGTTCTTCAATTATGGATAATTATGATAGGATTGATGTTGTCCTGCAGGTTTGACTTTTCTCTCTAATGCACCAAACACCTACGGCAGAGATGCCTCAGTGAGCTACTGTATCTGAGGGGCACAGAAACAGGGGAAGAGTCAATACTGAGGAAAAAAAAGAAATAAAGACGACTTCTTCCAGGTTCACAGCCCATTCCAGTCCCTGTTCCTCAGGTAGCCACAAGGAGTGATTTATGCCAGCGACTTTTTTTTCTTTCCAATTCTGTCCCTGTGCCACTGGGAGGGCAGGAGTGAGCTAAAGGCTGTGTGGTGTTCAGCTGCTTGCCCGGTTAAACCACAACATTAAGCTTCCCATGGAAGAGCTCATTGTGCATTCACAAGTAGATGCTGATTATTTCTAGTGAAACTCAATGCTTTGCAGATGCTGGACTTGTCCAGCCACAGCTTAGGGATTGCCAGGAAGTGTGGTTAGTTATTGCTAGTAAATGTCAGTGGGTGGAAATTATTGCCTATTCATTTTGGTTTGTAGGATATAAACCTATAAGATCCTGTAGGATATGTGAATGAACCTTTACAATAAATCTACTTCACTCCCTCTCCAGTTTCTCATTTTCTTTCCCCTGAAGGCAGAATAAACTTGTAAATAATTATGCTTTATTTTACTACCACTGAAATCCATTTAAGAAGACTTAAACAGGCACAACAGTCAGCTGTATAAAAGACAGTTTTCCAACAAAATGTCTGAGCAGTTTGTCGAAGTAATATCTTTAGGACAAACTGACTGGATGTGTCTCATGAGGGACGCACTACTTCCACTGTAGAGTCTTCATAATGGTTGTGTGTCTTGTTTAACTAACAAATAAAATTCACCGTTCTACAGGATGAGGTTTGACAGTCTTTAAAATCTAAAGCAACTCCTGTAGCTTTTAGCAGAAATGATTAAGTAGAAAATTGCCTTAAATGTTTCCTGGGTGAGGCAAATGAATGATAATTAAATTGATTGAATGGAAATGCAGTTGTGAGGTATTGGCTGCTTTCACATAGAAAATGTACTTTGTAAATATATGAAGAATAAATGGGTCTGATGAGAAAAGTTTGAGATATTTGTATAAAATAATTTGACTTTGGGACAGCTCTAACACAGTCACAACGGATCACATTGGAAGTAGTACCTTAAGTGAGTATGTAAAACCATCACACCAGGAGACAAAGAATTTTTGCCTAACCCACGTGAAATACCAAGTTAAATGAGATTAGTGAGGTGAATATGGCAACCATGTGGGATTCACTGAAAATACCACTAAAAATCAGTTGTGTATCCCTTTTTCACTTGATCAGACTGAATGTCACTAGAAGCTGATTCCTGTCCATAGGGTGTAAAAGCAGGGAGTAACTTCACGAATAACATGGGACTTATAGTGCTATTCAGTAGGCATGACTGTATGTCCCAGACACCTCTCTCAACATGATTTTTAAATATTTTACCGATCTTTGAGTATTTAGAGAGCTCAGATAAAGAGTCTCTCTTTCTCTTCTAGGTAAGAACAGTTCCATCAGATGAATCATAAACATCTGCATATCAGCAAACCAAATCCCTGTGATACAATTCTTTGCAAGACCCAGCATTTACAAAGAATAAATTACTGAAGAGTAAAACAGAGGAAGGTGAACTCTACTTCCAAGCAAGCTGCTTACTTCATTGGAAATTACACTGTTTTTTCCCCATTATGTCTATAACTGACAGACTGCATGACGTTTTCCCTTTACCTGGCATATTAGGGCTCCTGCAGTTGGAATAAGAGCTATAAAGGAGCAAGCAGAGCTGTGACTTAGGTATAATGAATGACCTGTCCTCACCTCTACAATGCCCATTGCTCACATGAGCAGTTTGAGATTGTGCCAATTCTGTACAGCTCTGGCCACCTACTTTTCCCACAGTTACGGTTAACTTAGCCAAGTTAAAGCGCTTATGTTCTGGATGACAAGAAAAAGGATATCGGATACAAAAACTGTATGCTAAACTTAAACTGACCTTAAGTTTCCAGGTTAGTGAAGAAAGCACAATGCTACCAACTCGGAGAAGAGTAGGTGCAACTTACTCAGATTCAGGTTAAATTTATAAATGCTCGTCACTCACACTGCGCTGCTGCATTTGCATCAGAACGCAGCAGGCACTCCATAGTGCTTACCATTCCTATAGTACCGTGTAGAACAGGGAATGAGAAACAAAGCCTGCCATCAAAACTGCAGAGGAAGGCTGGGTGAGAGATACGCAGTGTAATTATTATGGCTTAGGCTGATAAGGACACGGGGGCAAATGCCACTATTCCTGCAAAAGTGTGCCGTGGGATTTGTATACATGCATTATTCAGGACATCAAGCAGCTTTACAGTTCTTATAGAAGCACAGATACCCTTGCAGGCTATGCTATGCAGTACTCAATTTAGAAGGAGTAGTTATTGAAGCTCTAACACTGCTGTATGAAATACATTGTTTCATACACATCAGCATTGGCTCCAAAAATTAACACCACAGCAACTGATGTGGGCCAGGACATGGGTGGAGTAAAGCATCTATGTGGTAATGTGCTGCAATCAGACACAGACTTGACAACAGGCTGGAAAATATTTTTCCAGCAATAGGACTGATTAGACATTCACAGCTAGAGCTGCAGAGCTGTAGAAATGCAAATAGATTTGTTCCCCATAATGGCAGCAATTACAGCTTTGCTTCATCCTATAGATGGATCAAAGAGAAGAGTAAAGAACTGACATTTCTGCACACTAGGATTGTTCGTTCATTATTTCCATGCTCCCAGGTTTTTATGTATACTGGACAAAGCACCCATGAATATACTGCAGTGTAGCCTTTTAGGGAGGGAATAATGAGCTGTAATATATGGTCTAATAGCTCTTTTCTTGCTCTAATTTCTCTGCCTCCATGTTCATTTTATGACTTTAGAGATCAGAGAAAAAAGATTACACTCCTAAATGAGCCAGACTGAACATTCTCTTCTTGGGAGGACACTGATATTACATCACTGAGCATTGCCTACTAAAAACTATGGTAACTTTTGTTCTTGATATTGTTATACAGCAGCTGTAGTCAAATTTTTTTTAATGCACTAAGACCATTTTACAGAGCATCTGTTTAGACTTCATTGTAAACTGTAAGTTGCAGAAATCCTTTTTTTTTGTCTTGTAAATCTCATCTGGACAATGGATTACTCAGAACGCTTGCCAGTAGCAGTGTGTACCATGGGCTGAACAACAGCGCGTAAAATACAGCTCGTATCACATTAGAGAACTCTTTCCTAAAGCAGACAGGACCTCTACAAATATGCAGGTTTTTTGCAACTGTTCACAAAAGTGAGAAGTACTTCAGAAATAAAGAAACATAAGCTGTTCTAGGTTGCCTGTTGGCACAGTTCCACGCAATTAAGTTAACAAGTAATTTTGGAATTTATAGACAAAACTTTATAAAGTGCCCTTAAGGTCTCTACTTCCTTCAGTCTAAAATCCTTTCTGTGCTAACTTAATCATTGGTTTTGTTGTTGTTGTTTTAATTATTTTTATTTTTAATTACACTTCAGTGTTTTCTGCACAGGCACACTGCCCTCTTTTTTCTTTTTCAAGATGATTTCTCCTGTAGTAAAACCACTGGTCTATGTTTTGGGACACTGAAAGGGTTAGAGACTTTACAGAACTACTTGCACTTGTCAGACACCTACTGAAGTTAACAGCAGTTTGTGCTGCACGTGGAAATAACGATGATAATGTTTTTTTCCAGTAAGTGAATGTACAGTAAAAACAGGAGCAGAATATGAAAGACAAGACAGAAGAGCACAGCAGAGCTGTCTGCAGTTAAGCACTAATGATAAGAGACCGGAGCATAAATCTTGATCCTGCCTGATAGATGAAGAAGCCTCAAGACTGGAAATGAATGTTAAATACCCATCCAGTCTCATGAAGCCGCACGAGGCCACATCCAGGGTGGGATCAGCAGCTCTGACCACTTTCCGGAGTCTGTGTATGAACTGCACTTTGCCACCCCCTGCTGTCCAAACGCTATACAAGCAGTAGTCATTTTGTCCGGTTAAAACCTTGTTCAAAGCAAACGATGTTTTCTGGGCATGGAACTAAAGCAGTGGGTATACTTGTCTTGCAGTCTTGCAGTCTTGCACTGTCCTTCTGCTTCTTACATGAGCTTGGCTCTGGGATGTTCCCAGCTCCCAGTACAAACCCAGAAAGAGAGTTGTAATTATAACTTCAGTACCTTTTGATGGCCACTTCTTTGGAAACTTTTCAGCTGACTGCATTTGGGATAGGACACAGCCTCAAAAGGATGGTCAGGATTCTGCATGGAAGCCTCCGGCCCACAAGACACTCTGTTGCTGTCATACAGCACATGACTTTGACTCAGCCCAAGGAGTTCCTATGGATGGATTTTTCCCAACTTCTCCTGCTCTTCCTCACCTCCTTGCAGCTCTAGCCTAAAGAATAGCCTTGTTTTTCTAGAATTTGCACCTGCTTCTGCTGATTGACAATATTCTCAAACTCAAAGTAATTTTAGTGAGCCTTAGAACTTCCAAAGGATAAAAAGACATACCCAGAAGCTTCATTTATATTCACTGAAGCTTGAATCTATTTGGTGGCATAGAAAGCTGAGCTGTCTGCAACACCTTACCAGAAGAAAAAGCACAGATGAAAGGAGAAATCATGGCACTAAGGATTTTACATTTCCTCTGTACTTTGATGTTCAGCTTTCACTCTACTCCCTACCCGAAGCAAGCTAACACCAAGGTGTGTGACTACATGCTTCTAAGTGGTAGAAGCTGCCTCCAGGCACCCTCCTTATAGTCTTCCTTGCTACACTCGAAAAATCATCGGCCTCCCCAGCATCTGTTCGAGTGACAACGACCAAAGCTAAAAAAAGAGAAGGGGCATCCTAAAGGCAGTTTTATCAACTAAAAATCATACATGAGGCTTTTTATATTGTCTGTCAAGAAAAAATTAATAATAAGTCATAAAAATATAATGATCAAAGAGATCAAAGAAGGAAGAAAAAGAGGGGAAAGTAACTCTGACACACTTTAAAGGCAGAAACCCCTGCAGAAAAGGAGGTACAAAGGCACAAATATATCTGCATGTCATCTTGGCACCACACTGTTAAACTTCCCTTAAGACAGGGGCTTATGTAGTACTGCTACAGAAAAAAAAGACAGCATTCCTGCAGGGATATTGGCTGAATAACATGGCAGTGTTCCCATGTTTAAAAAAAAAAGCAGCAAAAGATAAAAAATAAGTCCTCAAACAAGATCTTCATTAAATGACATCATTTGTTTTCTTTGGATTGTGCAGCTTTTAGTTTACATTTGGATCACATTTTCCAGCTCCTCACAATGAGGCGTCAACAAATGAATAGAATATGAGGTTTCTGAATAATAAGAATATCCCATGGTGTAGCACCTTAATTAAAATATCAAAGATAAAGAGGTTTGTCAATAAAACCAGGCTTGATAGCACAAGGTGTGGCACACCTCTGAAAAGAGTAACTTTGCTTTCAGCCCTCTGTCCCAGCTGTTACCGAGGGTTTTTGTCCTTGAGCACAATGGGGTTAGTATCTAGAAGCTGGTGTTGAAAAGAGACATATAGGCAGAGTTTGAATAATTAATTCTTTTAAAGCTGAAGCCATCTGAAGCCAGGAGCTAATAATGAGAGGAAGAATACAGAGGAGAAGTTGTTTTGAACGGTATAGCTAGAAGATCCTTGTTTATTGCCCATGACAAGCCAATCTCATGGTGTGCGTATTTTTCTCCTCAGCAGAGAAGCTCTCGCTAAGGCTCTTTAACCAGGGGGGGCATTACTTGAGAAGGTTTGTGGGAAAGTTTGTCCTTCACAAGGGAGCGAGGGTGAATACTTTGAAGGAACAAAGTCTCAGGTAACCATTGTCAGCTGTGTTATGTATTTACGATTATGGATTACATATCAGGTCAACATGTCATTAATAGATTATTCTTTCATTAAAACAAAAATTATTTTCAACATCCTTGTTGTGTCTGTGGATGTCATATATAAATATTATATAAGAATCCCCACCCACATTACTGAAAAAACAAGTTGATAAAGTTCTGGGGGGCAGGTAGAAGTAACTTTTTGTGTCTCGACGCACTGAGAAAAAAACAACAAAATGTATGTGCTTACAATTATCATTAGATAATTTTTGGCACGCTTAACTACTGCCTTCTCTTCCCATTTATTTTTGAGTTGTTCATTTGTGAATGTGCCAGTTTGACAGCCCCAAAGACAGGGAGCATCTGTTTGCCTATAAAGGAAATATATTTACAACATTCACTTCCACAAACTGCTCCCGGAAGAGTGCTTCAGTCACACACTTGAGGGACTAACAAGAGGATCAGTAATGTAAAGCCCCCAGCATCTTGCCAAGAGTACTAATGAAGCTGCAATTTACCAGTGAAAGGTTGGAACTGTATCAGGTTTTGCAGTCCATTTCTTTTACTTGAAGTGCAAGGGGACAACTAGTTCATGCTTCTGAGTCACTTCCAAGCCTGCAAGTGTTACTGTAACTAATGTAATTTTGTTGGTGATGTGCTCAGATTGTTGTTTCACAATTCTGGTAACTACTTTGAAATACTTTGAAAACTAAGCCAAGTAATCTGAAAACGAGGCTGATTATTAGCATTCTGACATTAGCCATCACAGCCAATAATTTTTGCTAATAAACTCCCCAGTTTACTAATAACTGTTCATCAGAATTATTTAATTTATGGTATTATTTGGAGTCCTTGGATCAATGTTTGAAGCAACGTGTAAAGGCTGACACATGTTTGATGATTCTTAGCCTTCCCTCACAAGCAGCACTCCAAGCTGGAGAGAAGAGCAGTGAGTGGCCCAGCCCATGCAGGCTGTGGGAGCTGAACACGGAGCTGCTACTGGCTCTTCCCGAGCCTGGATCCAGCACACTGGGCCCACAGTGTGGACAGCTGCCCCCACCGCTAACGTAGTGATGAGCTCCAAAGAAAAATCTTTTTGTTCGATTGTTTGTTTGAGGTTCAGCGAAATGCCTTTTTCCTTCCTTTGTCTTTAAACTTCCAAAAGTCAACTCAAAATGAGCTTGACGTCTCTCCGGCCTCTGATGCTCAGCTGAATCTTGCTTCGCTCGGCTGCCCGGGCAGGTGCCGTGCTCGGAGTGATGCCAGCTAACGAGTGTTCGAGGCTCCACTTCCCCACCGCCTCCCTTCGCACAGAACCGAGCGGCAGGAGCGGAGGGAGGGCGGCCAGAGTTCTGCTTTAAGGCGGGCTTCGGGGAGCAGCGGTTTGAGGTCGGCTCCCGGGCCGGCCCGGGGCGCAGGCGGAGCGCGGCCGCCCCCTGCTGCCCGCAGCAGCCGAGGATCCCCTGCAGCAGCCCAGGATCCCCTGCAGCAGCCCGGTACGCGAAAGCTTGCGTTGTGTGAAATCGTTCTCGCTGCAGTGCTGAATGCTAAGGTGAAATACTTCCATCTGCTGTTTCTCTCATTTTCTCTCACTGTAATTTTGACGGTAGTTGTGTGGTTTTTTTTTTCTCTTTGATGCCAGTTGGAAGTAAATGCTGTTGGCCTGTGTTTTTAACAGGGAAAAGAGTCTGCAGAAGGTTCAGCTGAACGTGCTGTCTGCTACACACGTGACCAAGTTCAACAGCAAGATGGTATCAGTCAGAGTATTATTAAAACCATGAGTAAGGCTCTTGCACCGAATGGCTGACTCACGATCAAACAAATGCTTTCTGGCTATATTAGAGGGCTGTTTGGGAAAAGTGCCAAAAGGGGATTATGATTTGGACAGGAAACTAGGTTCTGTAGTAACCCAGCTACATTTGTAAGCCCTCTGGCTCTTGCAGTGCACTTTGATGCCGACCTCACCACAGCTGTTCTCTCTTCCAGTACACATGTAGATCTGAGTCACCCGTGTGGTGATGGCAGGGAACGGTTGTGCATCAGTCACATGGCTGCCACTGGCTGGAGCCATGCTCCTCAGAGTTGTGTCACAGCTCTGCCACTCAGTTCCATCCCTTAACATGTCAGCAAGTGCTTTCCACATCTAGAGAGCACAAAGTATTCTGCTTCATAGAAATCAATCTGTATTTGAAAGGTATTTTACAATATTCCAGTGAGAAAGGCAACGTAGTACTCCGGTAACAGGTAATAATGGTATGCTTTCTGGATTCTATATAGTAAGTAAGATATAGGGCTAACTGTGGGCTATGTACCAGATAAAATAGCATTAATAAGAAGATTACTGAAAGCCGGTTGAATCAAGTCACTCGTGATGGAAGGGCATGGTGGGTGGAAAACCCACTCATCTGCTGGGCTCACAAAGTAATGAACACTGGTTTGGAATCCATATAGTACTGGGTTACTAATGGCATTCCTCAGAGGTGGATATTGGGAGGTATTTAAAATGTGATCAGAGAAGGCTCAGAGTATCTTGTTCTAACCTTCAAGTTTTCCTTTTTCTTTAAAGTTTTCCCCCATAAGGGGTTGGGTTGGATCAGAGATCTCCAGAGGTCAGTTCCACCGTAAATTATTCTGTGATTCTGTGATAAAAGAGTGATGAAGAACAGCTTCACTCAGAATGTTGTTTGAAGGGAGAGAAACTGCAGTCAGCTGTACCCACATCCTGATGATCAATGGAGAGCAGCTACATAAACAAGATAATATGGTTTGCAAGAGGACCAGACAACATCAGATAAGTTCTTCTACTTTCCTAGGATTAATTTAATGATACTTATGTTCCATAGAGATAGCATGAACACAGTCTTTCTTATCCCAAAATCAAATATATGAAGTGGGTTGTAAGGACAGCTGAAAGGAAGAAATAAGGTGAGCAATTTCAAAAAATCCTTTGGTTTGCATTTTCAATCTGAACCAATGTTAAATTTTCTCATGTATCATAGACTACAAAAAAGGTATCAGTGTGTAGCTTTTAGGTCAGCCAGTGTATCTAATCCATATGTGACCTTACATTCTTATTGCAGAGTTTCACTATTACTCATTGTCTTCATACAGATAAAGATATGTTAGTTGCTTGGCTTTTTTTTTTTTATTTTTAGATTTTTTTGTGAATAAGCTTAGTTCCCCAAGGCTTATTTGGCCCACATCCCNTTTTTTTTTTATTTTTACCAGTGCCGTCATTCTGATCTAAATTTGCAGTATGTGGTAGTGCACATAAATACTACAGAACAGATATTGATACTCATCCTCCTAGTAAGGGAGAGGCCAAAACAGAGCAGAGATTGTGGTGTTGTAACACTTCTGTTTTGGTTCCTGTTGAGCTTCACAAAAGGGCTTGTTAGGTTGGAAGAGGTGGTGGTGCAAAGAGCAAGCATGGGTCAAGTCAGTATATTTAAGAAGTGAATGATTTTTCTGCATAGGGTATGGAGTTGCCTATGAGCAGAAACTAATAAGCATTTCAGGAGCCACCTACATGCATAAAGTCCTTGCCGCAGCAGGAAGTACAATAATCCTAGTCATTTTTCTTCAGTAAGTGCAGAGGTATTGCCAGGTCACAGCCTGAACCAATGGTTATGCAGCAAGAGAGAAGTGTGGCTAACCCAGGGAGCTCAGGTGCAAGCAAATGCACCTGCGTGACTGGAAGGGGTGGAGCCAGGATCCACCCCTCCTCACCCTCATTTAAGGGTTAGCAGCTGGGGGAGCAGTATTTCTCTGGATAGAGGTTGTATTTCTATTGAGCTGTCGCTGTTTGTTGGAAGAGGTGAGCTACTTTCTTTCTTTGTTACCTGCTATTGTTCCATAGCGCCTGCATCCTGTTAGAAGGTGCTGTTGTTGCCTTCTTTTGCCATATAGTAAAATTTTATTATTGTAGTATTTCTAAAGAAAGAGAGAAGTAATAAATACTGCCTGGGAAGCTAATTGTTGGATATGGGAGGATAGGGACTAGGACAACTGAATGTAGAGAAACAAGATAGAGAAGATCAAAGTACAAAATGACTGACAGAAGTAGACTAGAGGCAGAACAGGTACGTAACAGAGGTCATGTCATTGATCATGTTGCTTCACAAGAAAGCAGTGTACTTGCTGCATGCCATGTCCTACAATTTAGTAAAGCCATGCAGTTTTGTATGGCCTGCAGCAATGCATAGTGTAGGCTGAATTAGAAATCTGTCTCTGAACCATATGCTATTCCAAATGCTGTTAGAGCCAAAAAGCTGGGTTGAAGAGATGTATGGGTGGTCTACAGCTAAAGAAATGGGGAACAGTGGTATTAGAGACAATGCTGGATGTTAGTTCTTTAATGATCTGTGAAGATCAGGGAAGAAGACACTAGGAGATCTGTGCAAAAGTGTTCATTTCTATAGTAAAAAAACTTCCAGTGCAACTGGGAAGAAACTTTATAAAACAACAGCAGTAGAAGCCAACAAAACAAGTAAGTTCTTGCCCCTAGACAGAGATTTCTTTTGAGGAAAAATCTAGACTCAGGTCTTTTTCCTATTTTGCAACAAATGCCATTTGCTCTTTTTCTGAAAGAGTGCATGACTTACATTTTTCTTTCTAGCTTTGCCAGCCACATACGTTTCCCTTTAATATGAATTTTTTGATATCCTTAGTATGCTAAGTGGTTCTTCTGGAAGACAGAAATAATTACACCCTGCTGTTCACCACATCTGTTCATGAGAAGAACTGTGTTTTCTGCGTGATCAACTCTGCTGCAGTAAACAACATCAGATGCTTATCACAAAATGGCTACAAATACTAAGACTGAACTCACAGCAACACATACTTGAATGCATTAGAGTACTCTTGGAAAGCACTCATCTCTGAGTGGATGTTAGTGGCCTGAGAAGCACTATTTTATATCAGTATATTGGTTTAACTCAGCTTTTTGTCCACAAGCTGACAAGTTGTTCAAATTAAAGTAGTTTTTAATTACATTATAGCTTTAGAAATGCTAGAACTCAGAATTATGTCTAAAAGTAAGTCTCTTCCCTCCTTCATTCCCTTTGCAAAATTACTATGCTCAAGACATCATAGTGAGTGTATATTTTCAAACTACTCTAAACCGATACTTTACTAACCCATTTGGGATTTGTTTAACATCTTTAAACAAGAGTGATGAGCAGGAGCTACCTCTTGCAGCTGCAACTGTGAGTTAAGCTTGCAACTCCACATGCAGAATTATTTTAGATACATACTGACCAAAGAATCAAAGCTACCACATTGGGGCACTGAGCTACACGCTCACAAGTAAGCATAACAGTTCTTTTCCTGCTGGGCCTCAGTGTTACTTTGCCTCCTCTGGAGAGGCACGGTTTGATTTTTAATCTAAATAATGCCTGTTGAGTTTCCTCAGGTCATTGAAAAATGGTACAGTACTGCCTCATGACTGAAAGAAAATGCCTGCATTAACTCCAGATGGGACAAGAAAGCAGCAAAAAAACCCCTAAAATAAAATGAAAAACAAACACCCACAACAACATTACCAACACAATTACTATATTTTCACACACACATGCACAAAAAATTACTACATCCAAATTAATGTCTGGTTATTAGCTTTTTCATTATTTCTAGCCATAGGCTGAATATCTGGCTTCAAAATATTAACGGAAATAGGGAAATTATTAAAGACAGACATCTGAAATATATTCAAAATATTTTATCACTGCAGAGGGCAAATTGCCTACATATAATTTTCCCTTCTCTCTCAGTTAATCTGTACAGCACCAGGATACTTTAACACTGCCCTCACCACTTTCTGTTTGTACCCCAAATGAAGCTTTTATTATTGCCTGTGAGGAGCTTAAGCATTTGCTATTTACAGGTGGTGTATGAAGGAAAACTGCACCTGTATTATCCGGTAGGGATGTGTGGTAGAAAACAATATTTAAATTAGGAAAAAATACTACTTGTACGTGAAGTAATTCTGAACTAATACAGAAATGATCCACTGGGAAGGTAAGAGCTTAGGTGGTGTAACTACAGATAACCTTTTTAAAGGTATTTGCTTAGTTTATGGAGTGCTCTGTAACAAAGAGATATTTTCTGTTACCCTTAGTGTGGCCCCATTTTTCCTTGCAGAAACAGTTTCTAAAATCCAGAAGAGTCTCACAGTACAGCAGATACAAGCCAAACATTTTTTTGGCTTCAGCCTACTGTACAGTACTGTGTGATTCTTTGGTTTTGCTCTGCTGAAGCACGGAACAGTTTCCAAGCTGCAAAGTCTTTCCACAGCCCCCAGATGAGAAAGAGCAATCAGATTCTAAGCTCAATACTGCTTCACATCAGCCGTCTCCATTAGTATATTCCAGAAAGCTTCAGTCCGAAAGCAATAAAGAACATACCCGTAACCTAATTAAACATCCATTCGTTTGCCAAACTACCCAGACATCTCTGGAAATGGTAAGCACAAAGAGAAGTCAAATCCCCAGTCATGCAGTGCACAGGAAACATGCTGAACTCCTCACGTGTGCGTTGCCAAATGCTTAATGAGAAATGGAACCTGTGTGTACTGAGAATATGTCAATGTGTCAATATATCAATATCGACATATGACTTATGAAGCCAGAGGAAGCTACTTATTGAGAAAAAATTGTAAGTTGACAGGAAAAAAATGAATATGCACAATGAGGAGTCAGACTTCTTTTTGTTTGTTTGTTTTGAAAAATTATTTTCTATTGAAAGTGATTAATTGTAAGTGCTGTTTAAACAGTATGCCAGTGGGAGGATTCTGTCTTGTAATCTTTAAAATACATTCACTACTGGGAGCAGTTTGGACGGGTATGCTGATGAAAGAACAAAATCCTTGGGTAGTTAAATCAGGATGCGTTGTGTCAACTTAAACAGTATAAAGTTTAGCATTTCTTCCTACTGTTGCTTTTAGGAACACTTATTCATTCAGCCCACCCATTTCTCCCTCAGGAGGCACGAAGAGGGGCTATGGGAAGCGTGCAGATAAATGTGAGGAAGAAACCTTTTCAGATGGCAGTTGAATCTTGACACCACAAGCATCTGAATGTGAAGTGTACACTTAAAAAAGCCAATCTCATGGTTTTCTTTGTCCTCAAAAATATTTGGAGTGGTATTTGTTAATTCCTGATATCTCTTTCCATCTCTCTCATATGTTTATATATAGATGTATGTGTGGGTTTGGTTTTCAAAATCATTTAAGATTCAGTTTTTAAAAGAAAGAACTGAAAAATATAAAGGAGAAAAAAAAATTGTGGACTGTAAATGCTAGCCAAGTATGTTAGCATGAAATGTCTCTCCACAGTGACTAGTAAATCAGGCAAATTTTGTAACAAAATTAGAAAATTTTACTTAAGAAATATAGAAATGAAACAGGATTTTTTGACCCTCTGTTTTTCTGTCTCCCTCTTTTTCTGCAGAAACTATTTAGTCATATCCAATTCACACATTATGTGATTAAAAACTTTTAGCATGACCTTCATTTAAAAGGCTTCACTTGGCCTTAGTCAAAATTACTCCAGTAATTTTACATTATACAGTATGTTTCTGTCCGTCCCCTTGTGAGCTTTGAAGTCCTTCATTTTCTGTTAGAGACTTGTTCTCCTATGGAATGAATTCTGGTTAAAAGCATGGCATTTCAAATGAGAGAATGGTTCCTTTTCTCAGGAGAGGTGGTTAAGGTTACAAGGTTGTAGAAAGTAGGCCATGCTTCTATCAATCATAGTCTAGAAATGCAGGACACAACTTCCCGAGTGCCTTAGACAGTTCTTACTATCCAGCAGTCTTGCCTCCTCTGCATTCTCTGACATAAAATTACTTTATCTATTACACACGTTGTGACTTCTACTGATCATTTAGGGTGAGCAATTATTTTTACAGCTTAGTTTTTAATTAAAAAAAATAAATCAGAACATTAATTATGACTTCAGCAATGTAGCAGAAGGCCTTTACTTACCCTATGACAATGCAGGAGATGGCAGTTCCCAAAAAAGCATAGGTTAAAATTGATCCTAAGTTACGAAAGAAATGTCTCTGGGGAGGAAAGTTTGAAAAAAAAAAAAGTCCTTTGTAATACAGTCAGTAAAAGAACATTAAAACCAAGTTGCATCTAGAAGCGCCATTCCATCCATTCTTTTTCTTGCTACAGCCCATAGATATAACATGAAACACTATGGGCTATAGAAGTTGTTTTGGAAAATATGATTTGATTCTTTTTTTTTTTTGTCTCTTGGAGTGCCTTTGCAATTCTCTCTTTTATGTGTCTGTCCAAATGCTTCAGGTTCACAGTAAAAGTGTCTGATATAAACTGTATCATGACCTTATCCCTTGAGTAAACTAAGTTTTGATCATGCAGTGTATAAAAAATGGATAACCTGCTGCCTACTCGCAGTGTTACCAGATTCAAAGTGGCCTCTCCTGCAAATAGCAATGTCCACGAGTTACAAACTGCACAATCAAATCTTTGCACAGTGACAGGGAGCAGGTTGCATTTTTTACCATTCCTGTCAAGTTCTTACCATGCAATATAATTGTTAACTGGCTTTTTTTCTCTGTTACCGGTCTGCTGGATCTAAAAAGTAGCAGCCACACTAAGCCACTCCTGTAATTTAAGACAGAGGCACTTACCTTCTTTAAACTATATCCAGCATGAAATATAATAGGTGGCAGCAAAATATTGAAGAAGATGGAAGGATCAAATGTCATCTGCCAGAAAGAACAAAAGAGAGCGTAAGGAGCCAGAATGCTATTCTGAGTTCTGTTTTACATATTGATGTGTAGTTCCTTACTGCTCATATATGTAAAATACTATTTGAATGTTTAAAGAAGGAAATTGGTTATGAATATTTTAACCGTGCAAGTAGTGTTACCTGTGATATTGTCATTACACTACTGTACTACCCAACTGGACAGTCCCATGCTTAATTCCTGGTGCAGATGTGGACTTTGTGCACTGTTTCAGGAAAGACTCATGCATGTTGTATGTCAGTTCCCCACTTACTCAGTAGTGATAACAGAAACGATCTGCACTACCCAAACCAAACCAATGCTTCTTTCAAAACACATCTATGTAGTTCCAAACAAAGCTAGCTAAAGTTGCTTGATAAGCTACTGGCTGTCACTTCACATGCATTTTCTTGAACTACATATAAAAACAGAGTCTACCCTGACCATCTTCATTACTTTACCCAAATTCAACTAAAAGTGATCACAAATGCTTTTACCTCATATTTTTAACAGGTAAGGAATATGTCTGTGGCGAGATAACATAGCTCAGATGCGAGCTAACTCACAAAACTGCTATTGTTTACCTGCAAACCTGTTTTTCAAAAGTTTTTCAGTAAGTCTGCTGATTGCTTCTCTAGCATCATTTCCTGCCCCTATACTCGGCATTGGTGAGGCCTCACCTCAAGTACTGTGTTCAGTTTTGGGCACAGAAAGGACATTAAGGTGCTGGAGCAGGTCCAGAGAAGGGCAACAAGGACTGTGAAGGGCTTGGAGGATATGCCCTTTGAGGAGAGACTGACGGAACCAGGGCTGTTTAGTCTGGGGAAAAGGAGGCTGAGGGGAGACCTTATTGCTCTCTTCCAATACCTGAAAGGTGCTTACAGTGAGAGCGGGGATGGTCTCTTCTCACTAGTGACAGGTGACAGGACGAGGGGAAATGGTCTCAATTTGCATCAGGGCAAGTTTAGGTTGGATATCAGGAAACACTTCTTTACACAAAGGGTGGTTAAGCACTGGAATAGGCTCCCAGGGAGGTGGTTGAGTCACCATCCCTGGATGTGTTTAAAATCCGTTTGGATGTGGTGCTCAGGGACATGATTTAGCGGAGGGTGGTTAGAGTTAGGGTAGTATGGTTAGGCTGTGGTTGGACTCGATGATCTTTGAAGTCTTTTCCAATCTGAGTGATTCTATGATTCCACTGTGCCATTAACTCTGTCCTGTTGCCTGCATATCTTGTATCTGTTTTGCAGGCAAAGGGGGTTCCTTTTAACCTCAACAAGCTCAATTAGATTCAGGCATTCCACAAAGATTAATTGGATTTTCTGCAAGAAAAGAACTACAATGCTATTTGCTTCCAGAACTGAAGGTATGGCACCTTTCTCTTTGTGATTCTTGCTCCATCCCACTGCCTGGCACAGCAGCAGGCAACGCTTCATACTCTGTTACAGAGTTTGTTACACTCCGATTGCTGTGCAGTGACAACTCCATTCCCAGATCCTCTCTGAGTGCAGTCTGCCTGAGATGCATCTGGAAACTCCTTATGCGTGAGGGACAAGACAACCTCTGTCTCCTTCGTTTTGTAAGAAGTAAGAATTTATTGTACTGCCTTCTCAGTGTAAACCTGAAGCTGCTGTATGGGAAATTCACTGCAGGAGTACTGCAGTGAGTTCAGAACTACTGTTTGTAATGCTGACAAGTTATCATTGAGCTTTCCTGAGCTCCCTTGATCATATCTTTCGTAACCTCAAATCACCTTGGGACACGAAATAGAGAGAAAATACAAAGAAAAGCAGTTGGGAGACACCAGTAATCTTCTGAAGAGGCCCAGTTTCCATTCCTAGACCAATTCTACCAGAGCCAAGAAGCCAAGAAATGAAATTTTGTAGAGAACAGGGGTTCAAAATTCACTCAAGCAATCTTGTCTTTTGGATGCATAGCCAAGCTGTACACTGAGCTCAATTAGAAGTTTATAGGAATGGAAGTCTTCAATTCAAAATGCTGTTATCTGCTTTCAGATATTCTGTCAATTTTATTAACAAAAGTATTTGTGCATTGAGAATGAAGGCAGTACTAATGTTGCTGTCTGTCAAAGTATAACATTACAGAAGACTTACACCAAGATGTGTAAGAATGACTCACTCTCCAGTTCAGTCACAGTATTCTGTATGTGAATAAGCAGAGTTGTCCTCATCAAAACATGTGGGATCAGCATCCAAACACAGTGCTTCTGCAAATTTCCGTAGCTTTTGTTTCCCTAAGATATTGTACCTATATCATGATAGGAGTAAAGAGAGGATTTCCCACTCTTTAAAGGTGTTATATAAATCTTACTTTAATGAGAGGTGAAGTACCTAGAGTTCCAAAGATGGTACTAAGTTGGTGATTATGCTGGCTCTCTAAAACTGTGTACAAAATAATGGCCATCATAATTCCAGAGTGAGGATATTGTTTTCTACTAAAGTTACTTAAATTCCTCTGGCAATATCATTTCAAATATGTGCAGTTACCTACAAAACAAGTCCCCAAATGGTTTCTAAGTAATTGTATTCCAAGGTTTTATTTTTGTGATTTGGTGAGTTTGAACTAATTGTGGAACTTGCTAAGTAATTTATGCAGACTCTGAAGCCTCATCACCTCACACAGAGATTTATTGAATCACATGCACTCATAAATTAAAATGCCTGTCTACTTCAGATCATTCAATCACTGGAAACTTTACAGTCATTTGCTAGCAGCTAGATTTTCATGAATACTGTAATAAATTTTACTTAGAGCTATAGTAAAGATTGTCAGAAGGACGCTGGGTCGATATATCTTTTCTGGGACCAGTTAAAAAAAAAAAAAATGCTCCTTGGCTCTTGAAAGCACTGTACTGTGTCTCTGTTAGAAAAAAGCATTAACACTGATAGAATCCTTTAGCCAAATGTTGTGTACGGACTAATGACTAAATTTCAGTGAATGCATACAAAATATGCATAAAAATCTCTGCTTTAAGTGAGTTTCAGAGCAGGCTGTATTTGTTTTCTTCCTTATTAACACTATTTGCTTCTGTGTTGCAAATAGACTAAGGTCCAATTTATTTACAATACCTGGACAACAGATTTGACATCAGATGTCAATGGCCATTTTCTAAGTTGACTCTGCTTATTTTATCTTGTGCCATTGACAAAATCTTTAATTGATAAAAAGAATATTGTAAAATTTACTCTTGATACTTAAGAAAGCAAGAATGCTTCACAAGACAGGGAAAAGTCTGAAAAACTTCAGAGATAACTCATGTTTGTACAGCCTGTCAGATGAACATTACCTGAGAAGCTAATTCATGATTGTTACTTATAACAGTAAGAACATCATTTGCAGATCAGTAGCCAAAGTAACTTTCCCCCCATTTCACTGTGGCTATTTTTACTTTGTAAAATTCTCAAGGCCTAAATTTCAGCTAGTATAAAATACATTAAATTCTTTAATTTCAGAGAAACTATATTAATACATATGAACTATAGAGCTAGTTCATTATTTCCTCTTTCAGTTAGGTGGGAAATCTGCATATCATCTATCAAAAGCTACAAGGTGAAAAATTTAAACCGAGTGTCATAGAGTATGAATGCAGGACAAACAATCTTTTTTGTAATAAATGGTGTTTGTAAGGATTTTGGCCTAGAGTATGTTCAGCCTCATTTTATCCTCCACAGAAGAAATACTTAAAGCTTCTTTGCTTTTTCCTGGCGCATTTCTACTTGCATAGAGAAAACTGATTTCTGCCAGTTGGTAGCAAGCTTTGGGATTGTCCTTCAGCAAGAAACTAACAGAGTACAACCTAGCTCCACCTTCAGAGAGCTGTCTTCCTGTCCTCCTTTTCCGATCTAGTGTGGGATCAATGCTTAGCATAAAAAGGGCAATTAGCGTAAAGCCTAGGCAAACCAACTTTACCCCTAAGTGAATGGAGACAGCCTAAGAGCAGTAGAAAAAGACCAAAACACCATAGAAAACAGAAAACTTTTCAGCAACCCTATCTCATTCTGTTTTCCGAATGCCATTGCAAATACTGAAGTGTCACGAAACTGGAAAATCATCCAGAGTTCACATAAAGTGCATTCTTCACCTAATACTATTTTATATACATAGCTGTCTTTTCTACCACAGCCAGAAACAGCAATGCAGCTGTCAGTACACTGTCCAAGTCTGCCTTCAATTTCAGGCACAGACAGTGACCAAGAACAATTTTTAGTCACCACACTTCAAGTAACTTTCAATAGAGTGCTGTTGAAAGTTGGAGAAGAAAATAATATTTTAATAAGCCTACGTACTGCTCACTGTTCTGTCAGCAGCTGTGCTACTTCAGTACCTTTACAAGAGACAGAACACAATTAGAGCAATGCCTTGCAGCTCCTTTGTTCAGATAAAGTGGTATTTTAAGGCTACATGTACTAGATCAATTATTTAGATTTAGAAGAGTGAGAGCTGCCAGAAAATGACTTCTGACTTCTTGCTAGCTGATAGCTTCATTTGATAAACAGGAAGTGAGAGCTCAGCCTTTTTTTCCATTCTGCTTACTTAGAAATATAAAATTGACAAAAAACTCGCTAGCACATAATGTGCTGTTAGCTTCATGGAACGTGTGACAGAAAATGAATTCTCTTCACTTGCAAACCCAAATGTTGACTTTGGAACTAATTCAGCAAACATGTTAAAATATTTCTTCCATAGGCATCAGAAATCTTGAATGAATGTTCTACATTCAAAATGAATAAAGGATATATCTTTGTAAGTCACAGGGCAGTTATTTCTGATAAATGCACTTAATAAACTCATACACTGAAGTCAAAAGGGAATTGCAGTTGAACAAAAACCAGAGCATGGTGTGATTATGTTTTCTGTTTTGTATGTCAGTAATTTTGCCAGCCAGGAAGGCTGCCAGGCATTGTTTTTGTCTCCTAAATACAGTCAAACATCTCCCTCTTTCCTTTTTAACTTATTCTCTTTTTAATAGGGCACTTGCCCCCTTAAAGTGAAAATGTTAGCAGGCTCAGACCTCTCCTGTGATTTAGAGAAACCCACAATTCGTAGCAGAGACTTTTAAGAATCTTCCTGCAAATTGGGACTATGGAAACAGGAATGGGCAATCCCCTGTAAGGGCAACAGGAATTTCTGTGTTAGTTCTCCTCCCTTTCCATAACATAAGCCAGCTCCAGTATACTAAGTTTGACGAAAACGTTCAAATGTAATAGAGAAGTACATAAGCCTTGGAAACTAAACACTTGAACTAAGACAAACCTTTTGCAACTAGCAGGAAAAAGGATGAAGACTCAGCAGAATCTGGCTAGCGTGACTGCCACAGTACTTTCCTGTCTCCACCCACCACAGCTCTCAGTTTTCAATGTCTAGCTCTCTCTTACACTGTTAGGAGGCTAGCAGCAACTACAGGCAGGCACACAAGGCAAGGACTTTGAGCAGATAGTTAAATCCAGATTCTGCTGAGATGCCCAGTGTACATTCTAAGCATAAATTAAAAGCTTTGTATAATTATAACCACTCCTATATACAAAAATACGTATTACTGTGGTAGATAAGCAATGATACTTGTTAAAAAGCAAAATAATATATTGAAATATTGTAAAAGACATTTGTGAGGGCTTAGGACCTGCATGTGAGTATGTGATGTCTTTCAATTTAAAGTTTTAGAGGGATTTTGGAAAGTCTCTCTGCACTCATGAATTCCTTAAGTTGCTGTCCTTTTTTTTGAACAGACTATCAAGAGAAGCAAATATTGCAAAGGTGGAGAAAGAATATACTAAATAAGTAGAATATTTTAATTGTTACATATTGGAAAACAGAAAAGTCCACAACATTGCATAGGACTCTAAATAAAATAAAGACATATCTTGCACAATTCAGAACAAAAATATAATCATTTTTACCTTTTGAAGCATTGCATTGCCCTGGTGACCATTGACATTGTGATGGTTGATCTCTCTTTTGTACTGGTATTCATAGACCTGATTAGTTATATTAATAAGTAGACTGGATGGCCCAGATTTCAGCTTTTCACATTCATAAACAGTTCCATTTTCAACATCTGATGTTTTTGTTGCATATCGTATAATTAATCCCATTACAAGGCCTGGAGAGTAAAAAAAAAACAAAAGAAAGAGATTCAGGTGAGTTTAAGCATTTGATGCTGCACAATTGCTGACTTGGGGAAAAATGAACTTCCCTGCTCTTGCTCTACTAAAGCTTGAACGTTATTTTCTCAGTGTTTCTACCTTCACACATGTACACTTAGTACTTCATGGGAGACCATAAAATATTCTTTCAAAATGATAATTTCATTAGAATACTGATGTTGGTTTGCCATGTCCTCAGCTGCACTCCTATTCTTGCAATCCAGTTGCTGGAATCATTCTGTTATAGCAGTTGATTTGCTTAAATACTGTGTTTTCAATAGATACTGAGAGAAGGGGCATGAATGCATAACTGAAGCGCTATACTGAGCATAAAAAGATCAGCTGTGATCTTGGTGGTTTTACACACTTCTTCACGGAGGTGCATTACTTTCTTTCTCTTGGCACCAGTGGGAGATTGAATGATTACTTCAGAAGTAACTGTTATTTATCTAGATAACATTACTGGAGATGATTAACTGTGGGAAATAGCTGATAGGAATCTGAAAGATAAGTCTTATTATGTAATGCCATGGATGCCGTGGATAATCAAAGTGATCATAAGCACCTGGTCAGGTGTCAGTTCTTTTCACGTTTTCCACTAAGAGAGACCTCTGAACTGCAGGCTTCTAGAATAGACACAATGTGAGCTGATGATGCAACAGAATGACATCTGTATTGCATATTTTGTATGTACATGCGTTTATGCTTGTTTAGTATGGTCAGTCTCTTTAAATGGAACAGGATTTAGATATGCAGCAGAAAACATCAAGGCTTTCTGAAAATACAAAGCATTTGTGTAGTAAGTCAGATAATAAATCTAGCTGTAGTAAAAGACAGAATTCCTCAAAAAAACCAAAGAACCTCTTTGGTTCAGGTACCTTGAACCAAATTCTGTTTGATAATTTAAAAAATAAGAAGTGTTCTCTGTTACAGTAATGTAATTGCACAAAATTGCTTGGGGGAAAAAATATTTCAAAATTTAGTGTCAAATTTAGACTAGGAGTCAAGAGGGACTGATCTTTTTTGGTGTTCTTATAAGACATTATCTCCAGGGGCAGACTCAAGCTACCTCTGTAAGAATTTTCTGGAATGGAAACAAATGCAAATATTGTTGATCATAGTCATGCAAGATGACCCCTGATTATAAATAAATCAATTTGCAGAAAATGATTGTTTTAAATATATGCCAACAGTAGTTGAAATTCTCAGCCAGTATTGATCAGTTCTCTGCAACTGGCATTCAAGTCAGCCTTTGGATTTTCTACAGTTTTAGTCCTTATCCTCAGATGGAGTTCAGATTTGGATAATACATGAGCAATAAAACAATGAAACAAAAATGAAAGTACAGGGAAATCGTGAGAGTCATCAACAGCATAAACATATTAGAGAATTTATATTAGAGCACATTCTAACAATCGATATCCTCAGGGCATCAATGAGGCTTTGATGTCCTTTTAGCTTTCAAAGAAATTCTATGATACTTTAGATGAGAACAAAATGTAGTTGGGCTCTATAATGATGGGCTGCTTCAGAATGTTTTCAAATTCTCTATGGAAGGTTTGGACAAAGACAATTGCTGTGGCACTACAGTATGCTGCAGGAATCAATTAAGGTGGTGGAATAGTATTGTTCCTTCTGTAATAATAAATGTGCCAAAGGCCCTAGATAAAAACGCTGGGAAATTAAAAATCTGGGAAATATTTAATATTTCAGTAGGTATATCACTTATGGAATGCACTTTCTTCTTTAAATTATTACATAATATCTCTTTAATGAGAGAATTCAGGAGTCCAGATTATTAATATAAATAATTCATTTTTAAGTAGGTGGATAATGTAGTCTTCTTTCCTCTACTCCACCTTCCAAATTGAAATCATGCTTTTGTAATGTATAGTCTAGAACAATTCTTACTGTTTGTTTGAAGAAAAAAAGCTTCTGGGAAATACCATGGTAACCATTTTTACTGTATTTACGATGAAAAATAGCCAATAAAAGCCAATAATGTCTAAGACCTGAGCCATGTTTCAAATTTAATGCAGTTTTTCCAACTTCTGCATATTCTGTAAGCAGAAAAAAAGTCCTTAATCACAGAGAAGCGTATTGGAAGAGATTTTCTAAGTCATCCATGCCAAATTCTTGAGCTAAACAAGATTGTTATTTTTTTTTTTCCAGGACTTTGTCTGGTCAGCTTCCCTTTAAATAAGGACATTAAGGGAATCTTCAGAAGAGGCTAGGCTCAACCAGTATTCTCACTGCACACCTGTCAGGAGTTGAGCTATTGGGGGAGGGACTGTTAGATCTCCAATCCCTTCCAAACTTCATGAAGCAGCTCAAAGTCCTCTGACATGGAGCCATTTCTTCCTACTGAGTGCTGTAATGACTGTGTTCTGTTCTTTGTTGTTATGTTTTCCTTTCAGTCTGATAAACCAGTTCAATGGAACGCAGCTTTAAAAGCAGGTGCACCTTCCATCAGCCTCGCCTTCATTTGTATTCTCTAGCGTGAGAACTATTCACGCTGGGAATGGCTTTTAACAGATAGAGCCAATGAGACTAGCACCACTGCTGTCACCATACTGATGGGATCATGTTTTGGTTTGGTTTTGTTTTCGTTAGTTTTTGGTAAAGTTTAATTTTGGTTGCCTACCTCCAAGAGTGCTTTAACCTGTTAATCACACGTAACTGGTAGCATCTGCACCTCAGTTCTGATACCTAAATTCTGAGGTGGATAAGAACTTTGGCTGCTTACAATCTATTTTTTTTTCATTTAGCATGCTCTGGACAATTCCCTTTTAAAATGAAGGGCTGTGAATTATGTGTTCTATAGGGAATTTTGCAACAGACCTGGTTTATGATTTAGTGATCTAGAGAAATTCAGCCCTATGTGAGCTGACTAACAGGCTTTAGAAATACTCATACGCAATTTCTTTTGAAGCCTTATTTGGTTTTGTGTGTACGCTCTCAATGTGTTTGAGAAAGTGCTTACTATAGTGCTTACCATCTGAATATGTTAATTTTGCTCTTTCTATTCAGGGCAGCACAACAGTACTCTTTCATATTCACCTGCCTCTTTGGTATACAGAAACCAGAAAGTAAGTTGAGGCTCTTGTTTGGGGTCTGTCAAAGCAAGCTACAGTACGCAGAGAAACCTGCCCCCCAAGATCCTGGAGAACAAAGTGGTGAACAAAAAAAAGTAAGTCTGTGTTCTTTGTTTTTTGTGAGTAACTGACTTTTCTATTTGGTGCTGAAACAGAAGAACTTGAGAGTGTTGGTAATTTAAAGAGCTAATCACCTTGAAATAACTGTCTATGCTATATCTACAGGTAAACGCTATTTGAACAAAAAAACCTGTGCATAAGCATAATCTAAAGGTGTTCTTTTTTATTTTTGGTAAATATAGAAAGATTATTGATGAAAATAGAGCTATATTTAATGTAGGAAAATTGATTTGATTAAGAAATCAATTATTTTCAATTTTTAATGTTTCTAAATAGACTATTTTCAAGTTGGCTTTTTTTGTTGAAACTGTTCAGCCTAAGGATGCGTTTACCTAGGAAGCTTACGCAGGGGGAAAAATGTGTGTATACTTCAAATAGAATGTGCTATCTGTATGTTCTTAGTGTCTAAGTTGTGTCTGTTCAGCATTTTGCAGTAAATTTAAAAGTTCCTGTGTTTGTATCTCTGTTCTTTCTTCCTGGTCTTCCTCATATTTCACTTTCCCCATGCCTTCCATTGCTATACCTCTGATGGCACGCTGTCTTGATAAGGAATACAGACCCATCCATTGTACTGTAGGACACAGTCTGCAAATAAGTGGGAATATTCTGCCACTTTAAGGAAAATTGTTGGCTTCTTGTGCTGTCATTCACATATCTAGTAAACAGCTCAATGGACTACAGTAAAGCAAACTGCAGGATAGATGTATTATAATAGAAGACATATATAAAAGATAACTATTCTGATAATAAAGACACACAAATTGTGTAGGAGAAGATCAGCTGTAGCAAAGTCACTCAGGCTTAGCTGCACTGTGAGTGAGGGCAGGATGTACCTGACTGTCAGTACTTGGTGCTATGACGATTTCCTGAACTGATTTTTCTCCTGAAGTTGCTGTCAGCTCATCTAACATCTCTATCATTACCTCAGCAATTTCACTTTCTTTTCATGATCACAGTTTCATAACGCTGAAGATACCCAAACCCATATTCAAAATTTTGAAGAATAGAAGGGACATGTTCAACATTCTAGATCCTATGAATGAAAATGTTTCCATGTTTAAAGGTCACCATAAATAATGCAAGTCTAAATGCCTTATTTGCAACCATGAGGATCATTTCCGTAGTTCATGACTGTTTTAATAATTCAAAAACTCTGTCCTGCTGGAGCACTGATCTCCTTACTGATCAAAAGAATATCATGAGCTGGTTATCTTCATAATGTGTAGATTGTGTTCTGGGCAGGCAGCAAAATGGAGCTAGAGCAGATAGCAGTGGAAGAAGATAAAATTCTAAATCCCAACTTATTTGTCTAATGTTGTACTTCCCCATTTCTATTTCCCCCTTTTTTATCATCTTTCAGCAGATGTCATCAGCTGCACATGGGAAACTACAACAGTGGGGAAAGCCATTATAGAAGTCACTCATGCAATAATAAAAACACTAATTTACAAGTTGACTAGTTCACCTGCCACAGTCTACAGGTTGATTGCAATGAAAATATTGCAGTGTTTGCATGTGGTGTGACACAAATATTCTTCAGAATGTGCAACTTTAACAAAATTGGATTTTGTATTACACTGCTGAAGTATTTAGAGTGCAAAGAATGAGTCGGTCTGGGACTAAGATGAGTTAAAATGAGCTCTCTACAGAGCTGTAGATTTAGATCTTTTTCTTCCATTTTGACAGTTATACATGCATTGCATGTGTGTCGTGTGGCTACAGAATAGGAAATCACACATGAGAAAAATGAAATGGTAGCAAGAGAGAGCGGCAAGACAGGCCCTTATACACATAAGTCTGTACAACTAGTGAGTAATTCTTATTGGTGGGCAATGCAGAAGATTCTACGTGAAACTGATGCACAGTATTGCAAAACAGCAACATAAAAGAAGATCAGAACTAGACAGGCAAATTGAAATTACAGTACAATGACAGCATTCAGAGACTACTCAAGAGAGGCATTCTTCGTAGTCTGCTTTTCTAAAGCACTGTGGGGGAAAAAAAAACACAAAGTCTCAAAATGGTCTAAACTTCATCAGATAACGTGGGTAGATTCATAAAGCTTCTTAGTCTAAAACTTTGAATGTTACACAAAACAAGTGTGTAAAATAGGCATGTTAAGTCATTTCTTTGACTGTGGGCATTTGTATTTGTATTTTTAGAAATAGTAAATTCTCTGACTTACGAAGTGTCATTCAGGGTCTGCCTGTACAGGAACGTAACCTGCACATCTTGAGGTTAAACAGCCCACGGTATTCACTCAACAAGTCAACCAGTAGCTACTGCACAAGAGATGATATTACACTCTTGTTTTACTGCACATTTAAGGGGCTGATGGCACTTTATTCAGCATGTTTCCTGAGCTTTGTCAGCACTTGATATCAAGTGCTCAGTTATAAATATGCAACTAGTCCTATGTCAAACCAGCACTTGAATTTGTACTCACCGTAAACCATAGCTCCTCCAGTTTCATGCAGAAAGCGGAATCGGTGGTTTTTAAACAACCAAATTGTTAATATTGTAAGAATGAGCAGAAAGTTAAAGACTAGCAACTCCACAGCTCCCTCATGATAAAACTGATCTTCACCTTTCAGCAATGCATATTTCTTCAACTTCTCCATTTCATTCCCTTTATAGAGAACACACACAATATAAAAGAATGAAAAAAATCACAGACGAAGGCAGGTGTTATCACCTTTGGTATAGAAAAGTCCAGACACTGTAGCAATTCACAGCAAGCACATCTGCTTGATTTGCAGCCTCACGGTAAAGCGCCCCAGCTCAGAATTCAGCTGGATTCTAGTTACAGCTTCCTGTTTCTGTCTTAAAGCTGCCCTGTCTCATTTTTAATGTTATGGTTGCATCACTACACTGTGCTTGCTCCAGCTGTAAATGCACAAATGTCTGCAAAGCCCAGGCTCTGCCAATTTCTCAGGTTTTGTTGTAAAATTTAGTCTGCATTCATAAATTTTCATTCTGAAACACAATCTGAAACCTAAAAATCATATTTGGTCTTTATAGTTTTAGCTGAAAAAATGGACATTAAAAGAATGATATAGCAACCTTCACTACTTCTTACAAGTTTATAAAAGATCTTTCCACTTTCCCACTTTTAAGTGTAAGCAACATAGAAGGTGGTGATACAGTTTTTCAAGAAAATCGTGGAATGATTTAGGTTGGAAGGAACATTTAAGATCATGTAGTTCCAATCCCCCGCTATAGAAAGGGACACCTCCCACTAAAGCAGGTTGCTCACAGCCTCATCCAGATTGGCCTTGAACACCTCTGGGGAGGGGGCATCCACAGCCTCACTGAGCAACTCGTGCCAGTGTCTTACCATCCTCACAGTAAAGATTTCTTCATAATGTTTAGTCTAAATCCACCCTCTTCCAGTTTAAAGCTGTTTCCCCTCATCTTATTGCTACATGCCCTTATAAAATGTCCCTCCCCAGCTTTCCTGTAGGCCCCCTTCAGGTAATGGAAGGTTGCTATAAAGTCCTCTTAGGAGCCTTCTCCAGGCTGAAGAGCCTCAGCTGTCTTAGCCTGTGCCCATAAGGGAGGTGCTCCAGCCCTCTGATCATTTTTGTGGCCCTCAGAGTGCTGGAGTACCTCCCGAGCAGGGAACAATGCATAAGGATTTCAAGGTTTAGGCCCTGAACTCACCTTGATCCTGTAGGTAGACAGAAGTATCTGGAAAAGCAGAGGTTGGATAACCAAGAATTTAAAGCAATTAAAAAACCCCAAACTTATCAAACTGAAAACAAAGCAGTAGAATTTCCTTTATATCATCTCTGCAGTTTGCATGTTTTCATTGCTCAAGCCAGGAAAACAGCAGAAATTGTATTACTTTTAATAGTTAATCCTCATGGAAGATTTCTGTCCTGGCCTAAAGCTGCAGTACTGTGCTGTACAGCAGGGAAGAATTCCAAAAAAAGCTCTCATCTTCAATCTATCAAGAAAAAAATGGTTCTGCTTCTCAGTACAAGAAGATAATTTTTTCCTCACTATTCTTTTTCACAATCTCACTGAATTTATTTTTTTAAAACAATTTTGGGCAAACTAAGATACAGAGTATTCATTCCAAATCAAGTATTGATCAAATACTTGATATAAATGCCTAGATGTCTATACTCTTGGTAATTTAAGGGCTGTAGCTTTTAACAGAATGACTATTTCTAAGGAGGCACTGTTGCTTCAATCTACAATGGTTTATAATCACTTTCATTTGGCAAACAATTAAGTTTCCTACTAAGCTAGTTTCATCGTATTTTATGTGTTCAGATTTTCTTTCACTTTGTGTGAAGAAAAGTAGTTTCCCTACAGTTCTTTTTTGCAGAATCACACAAGACCACATAATGGCTGGAGCTTTGATCCATCTGCTCCAAACTCTGTTTGCAGGACTACCCAGGGCAGGGATCTCCAGTGAGATCCCAGAGCCTCTCTGGTCCCCATCCCAGTGCTTTATTACTACACAGCACAGAAGCACTTCCTGGTGTTCAGAGGAAACATCCTGTGTCAGTTTGTACCCAGTGCCTCTCATCCTGGCACTGGGCACCACTGAACAGAGCCTGGCTTTTTTTTAATTCATCTTTTTTCTTCAATTAGAGGTGTTTTTTCTTTATCACTGATTTTACTCTGCAGTTACAGCATCCTCTCTCTCATTTGTATTTCTCTTATTTTTATCTTTCCTTTTGTAATTTTACCTGATAATTTGTAAACTTCATTAGTACAAAGGCAAAATTGTATTTCTGAACTGATTATCTATGGAGTCTGAGAGAGGAAAAGTAGGCCAAAAAACCCCATCCCAAATTAATGACCCATGCATCTCAATCTTAAATAAGGATAAAACTTTGATGTTATTTCATCATAAATGGAAAGGATTCAATTCTTCTAAAAATATTAAGAGTCACGTGGCTGAAGTTTAAAACTTTTCCAAGGTATGAAGAAAGAATGAAGACTTGATTTGGATACCACGTTGATAGTTTGGAAATGACAGTGACCTCAGTAAATATTGTGAGACTGGTTGGTAGTTCTCCATTGAAGATGAACAAAAGCAAAACAAAAATAATTTGAAATTAACCCCATTCAATATCTATCACAATAAAAAACAAAGTTCTTGGCTCTCCTCACCAAAAAAATAATTTGCAGGTGCTCAAAATTAAAGGAAAAGAAGCACAGAACAGTGGAAGGAGTACATTTTATACTGAGGATCTCAGTGATTATGGTATTCATATCAGGTTTGGAGGCAGGGTTCAATTTCCTCTTCTATCATCTGAATCTACCTGAGCCCTATTTCTCGCCAGATAATACGGAAATCCTCTGTCTTAAATGTTAGAGCAGTTGTGCTATAAAGCACTCAAAACACTTATGTGTGAATTTCCCAAAGCTTCACTTCCCCTATTGCAAAGTAGGGCTGTAATTCTTCCTCATCCCACAAGATAAGCTGCAGCATGTTTGTGAAACAGCCACACTATAGCAATTTACACCGTACTCAAACGTGAATGGAAACAAATAATTTTAGTTTTAGTACTAGATTTGGATAATAAACATATTTTAATTTATTACACCATAATGGGTAGTGGAAATGATAGGAATTTGAGTTGTGTTCTCTGTGTCCTATCCATTTGCATACTGTTCACGTCACATCAGAAAACCAGTATGTAATCATAAGAGTAAAAGGTTTATTGCATAGGAGTAAAGGGAGAAGAATTTAGCTTGTAGAAACAACTGGAATTCTGTATTTCCCAGCTGTTTGTGTTGTGTCTTTTAATATGAAGTATCTTAGAACATACTGAACATCCTCAGAAAAATATTAAGAAAAAGGGTTATGCTGGCTATAACATATGCAGTGCAAATTGGCAGGCAATGCATTAGTGGACCAAAATTAGTATAGTTTCCTCTGCTTTAATTCCCCACTAAATAATTTTACCTAGAGCTTCTAAGTGTTTGTTTGAAAAATGTTATTCAAGGAGAAAACAAAAACCAGACCTTCTTCAGGAAGAATTTGCTAAAAGCGAATACGTTATGGAAAATAATTAAACCATGCAGTGGTTGATCCACTCATGTTTCTGGGTGTGAAACTGTTGCAGAAAGAACCAAAGGGTCATCAGAGGGAATCATGCTGAAGGTGCTGTTGGTCTCCTTTATTATAAGAAAAGACATCCGTGTCAAGAAAAGCTTTACTACATTAGCACCATTGTCCTCAGGAAGGAGGGTTCAGACACCAGCAGTCTTGCTTCAGAGTCACAAAACTTTGCCATAGTTGGGAAAATGTTATGGTTTCTTAGTACTTTTTTTTTCTTCCATTTTGTTTGTTCTTTTGTTTCTGCTGAGCAAAAAAAACCCCACAAACTTGTTCCAAGATTTACTCTTTTATTAAGGTGTAAGTTTCTGAAGGTTGACTTAACTAAATGAAGGCTTTTACGCATGTCCCATCTGAAACCATGGCACTTACTGAATAGGGTTTGGGTTTAGCAAGTTAATCTAGACACAAAGCAATTTTTTTTCTTTACTGATAGTTAAAGGAGTAAGTTCCTTAACTTCAGCTTAACTGTACTGATAAAAAGATGCTTCTACTTCAAGAGCTTATTGCTGTAATGGATGAGGGATTTTATCACTTCAACTGCTTTCATATTGTGGGTTGCCTAGAGCTGAATTCTTCTGGTAGAAAAAAATCACACCACTACAGAAAATAGCTAAATTATTTCAAAGCAGTCTTTGAGGATACACAACTGCTGTTGGATCCTAAGGCTAAACATCTCTCTGTTGTTTTTTTTTTTTCCTAAAAATATTGGAATATCTATTACAGCCACAAAAAAAAAAGTTGGGAGAAACGCTATAAGATTTCTATCTCTTGTAGATAATGCCTTTAAACACAAGGCTAAACAGTTCTGTTTGTGTGTACAAGCATACTTCAGTGAGTGATTTTTGAGTGTTTTCCTTATGCACAGCAGTAGACATTAGGGAAATGCTGTAATTAGTGTTTTCTATTATGGGAGATTTAAGTTGCAGGTATTGGACTTGGGTGCTCAAATTCTGCCAAAGACTTAGCACAACTGTTCATATAGTTTTGGGGAA
Organism: Pavo muticus; assembly: GCA_016647715.1. Taxonomy (NCBI): domain Eukaryota; kingdom Metazoa; phylum Chordata; class Aves; order Galliformes; family Phasianidae; genus Pavo; species Pavo muticus. Next base: position 87,905 of record JACDJE010000728.1, read on the forward strand.
ATTTCCTTCTAAATAGTATTTATCATGTTACAGGACTGGCTTTTCTAGCAGAGGTGTAAGACAGAACTTTAAATCAGCTTTCCCAGCACAGCCACCCATCACAGACAAGGCGATCTGTGATTGCGTGAGGGAATAATTTTCTTTAAAACTATTTTGAAATACAGAAAAAAAAAGATCCGTTCATCTGTCTTATAACTGAAAAATTCTCGTGTTCCACAACATAGTTGTTTCCTATTTGAGGACACACTTGCCTACAGAGACAATGTTTTCTTTTTCATCTTTCTGATTTATTGTCATCATTCACTCACTGTGAAGAGGTGATACAAAGCAAGAGGTAGAGCTTTTTTCCCTACAAGACACATGAGACTTTTTTTAAGCGAGCTGCCAAATTTACCTACACGTGTAGAACACCACTGACTTAGCTGGATTCCTTACAGATACTACCATGCTATTTAATCTTAAGGCTGGGAAGATCAATAATTTTGTAATTTTCAAGGCTTGTTTGTAAATGGGCTATGATCATTCAGTGAAAAATGCCATCTGAATAAAAGTTAATATCAGCATTTGCCATTCACAGTTATTTTAAGCAGCCTTTACAAACAGTAACTAATGCTGATTCCCTTGTACTCGTGTGTTAAGGCATTTGAAAAATATCATAATTGCTGAGAATATAGTGGAAAAGAGGCCTTCTATTTGAATTTTAACTTCCTAGTGCTTTCTGAATGGGTGAGAGCTTCAGCTGCAATCCATGTATTATCGCCACTATGTTACCACTATACAATATCTGAATCATGCCCGGAGTATGAAGATATGATGATTAAGGCAAACTAAGTATCTGAATCAAAACATTTGCAAGTGGGTATTATATGTATACATTATTGGGGAAAATGTATTTGTTCTAAGAGGTGCAGGACATTAATAAGAATGCTTTTTGCTTTTAGTAATCTGATGATATTTTGGCATGTGTAAAATACTCAGAAGGGTGCTCCAGATCATATGCTGAGTAATTAGAAGTGAACTCCTGAAGTAATAAAAAAGCCTGTATTAATAGTTTCAATCCAGTTACTTTTGCTGCATTTTCTGAATGAAGGGTATGACTTTCTGTGACAGTCCAATACATGCCATATTACTTCATCAGAAATATGTGTGCACAAAACCAGATTTCCCTTGGGCATAATGAAACCAATCTCATGTCCAGTACTTCTTCAGGAATGTTCTGCTAAGTACAGTTCTGGAATAAAGGGTGTTTGGAAAGATGAGAAGCAGCTGTACTGAAAAAGTCCAGACAACACAAAGAAACGCAGTAAAGGAAGACTTGGTATGACCTCAGTGTTTGAAATGAGGTCTCATTTGAAAAACTGCTGGCAGTGTGACCAGATGATCTGTTTGATTTTTTTATGCGCTCAGCTGTTGGCACATTTTTGATTGTAACCACATTTTCTGTAGCGTCCGGCTCCCTCACAAATTTTCCCTCCTAACTGGAGTAACTTCTCTCCAAGTTTTGCTTTGTTTACTGGTCATACAGAACAATCATATTTTGTAGCATTTACATTCACAGTACTGATAACATGATAAATCAAGAGGGAAGGGAACTGGATAAACTGAAAAGTTACATTTTGGTTTTCTGAACAAGATACCAAGTGAAGGAAGAAAGTCTTTGTAGGGAAGATATTTAGAACATTAATTTGCAGGCCAAAGACAGAGGTAAGATAAAATTTCTGTTATAACATTAGTATGTCAGGCAATTTTAATAATATCATGCTCTTAATACAAATAATATTGTTTTAATCTCTCTTGACATGTCATTTTTTATGAACAAGAGGTAGCACTTTTGTTTATTTCCTGTTTCCAACTTACGAAGTGTCCTTTGTGTATTTGACAGAACAATTATCATTCTCTCCCTTAGTTTCGCAACTGTAGAAGTCTGGTCTTACAGAAACTATAAAACTATGGGGATTGACTAGAAAGTGAAAGGAGTCTTGCAAATCAGTGGAAAGATCCTCATCTTGGAAAATACAGTCAGATAAGTGAAACAATTTAAAAAATTATAATTAATTACAGTGATTACTGTTGATGGGAATTGTAACCAGAGACAGCGCTTTAGCAACCTTGGCTGTTATGCAAGCATATGTAAAGTACAGCTAAAAGTAAAAAGAAACATTGAATACAAGATGATCTCTACATATATGTAAATAAAATACTAAGCAAAATCAACTCTGAAACTGAGAGATCAACCACATTGCCAGTGCCCAAATAACAAATGTTCTGTCACAGCCTTCTTGCCTAAAATCCCCAGACAGGCTGGAACAGGATTAGTGGGATCACAACTGGTTATCCTTCTTTAATCCATTCCAGCCAGGAGATCTGCCTTTCTATCTCCTGTTCTGATACACGACTGCCAATGAAATCCTGTGGGCTAAGGCCACTTAAGGCCACTAAGCCCACAGTGGTGACCTAAGTGTCAGTTTTCAACCACCAGTTATCTGTGCATTTGAAAATCTGTTCTTCTGTTGCTTAGGAGAGTTTTCGTATGAAATCAGTTTATTTGCTGGTTTTTATTGATCCTGTCTGCACTTTTCCTGAGGTCAAACTCTGGTTTTACTACTGCTTACTTGGTCTGGATGATAATTTATCTACGTGGGTCACATTGTCTTTAGAGACTGAAATAATAGTCCACGTAATCTATATATCTAGTGCATTACAGCTATTGCTCTTAGCCAAAAAATAGCTTCAAAAATGCTTTCTACTTGCAGGAATACATCTTCCTATCCAGAAGGCAGAGTCTTTTTTTTTCTCTCCTTGCTTTGTAGCCTGTTTTATTGCCTAATCAAAACACAATACTTATCATGATGAATATACATTGAGTTGAGTAGAATTTGAGTTTCGGTCTCCCAAGGGGGTCGTGATATTTCTGGTTATATGTCACTGTCTCCAGTCATTATATCAACCCAGGAAAATCTCTCACTTTTCAGCACCAATGAATTCAATCCACACTGTGATATAACATAATAATGAACAGTTCAACACACTGAAACAATCATACGTGAACCAACCGTTACAGACCAGTCTCAATTAAAAGAAAGCTGAAATGCTCGTGCATTTTTTCTGAGAAGACAAATGCTGATGTTTTTCGGAGAAATTGAAGCTCTGAAGGAAAGAACAGTTTGTGTCTGTAAGTTTTCAAAGTACTGTTGATCTAATGCTTTTAACCAGTTCTGGGTTCAGAAATAAGACGCAAATTCTTACGGAATTCTGAGAAAATAACACTACTGATATACAAACTTAAATTTAATCCTAACTGAGAAATGTCAGCATCATGAAGTTCCGAGTTTACTCTTATGGGTTTAATTTTAACATTCATTTTCAGCTTGAACTGCTGCCGTGAGAGTTTCTGTTTTTTCATATTAAATCACATAACAATCTAGATAGCAATATATAACTGAAAGATGCCAATTGTAAAGACGATTTTTAAATCACAGAACCACAGAATTGTAGGGGTTGGAAGGGACCTCTGCAGATCATTTAGTCCAACCTGCTAAGGCAGGTTCCCAGAGTAGGCTGCACAGAAAAGCATCCAGGTGTATTTTGAGTATCAAATGATAGTTTACTAACGGGAGACTTTTATGGAAAGCTGAAAAAGAGAGAGAGGTGCACTGTGACATGTAATGTTCATCTGCTGAAATCTCAGCACACACAAAAAAATTGATTTGATTCCTCTCTCAGAAAGTCCTTTTTTGAAAGGATTGTAGGAACCATGTAACCTGACACAGGAAAAAATATCTATCCATCAAGGAATGTATTGGAAAGACACTGTTTAGTAGCTAGTTGTACACTTAGAATAATTTTGGTTAGAATGGACTGCTGCTGTCACGAAGTTACTGGTGGCCCATTCCACCAACCTGAGATTCCTCTGAACAGCAGCCCAATCTTTCAAACATAAGGACTGCTTCCCCCCTATTTAGTTTGTCCACAAACTTGATGGCAGTGAACTCCGTCTCATCATCCAAGGAAGACATAAAACATTACTAGTTCCAGTATCAGTCCCAGTGGGATATCGGTAGTAATTCTTTGATACTGTGATTCTATTCTATGATTCTATTCCAATTGGCCAAGATCAGACTTTGTACTGCTGATCACAATTCTAAGCCTGATGGTCCAGCCAGTTTTCCATCTACCTTACCAAATTCACTTCTCCAGTTCATATCTCACCAATTTGTATACTGTATTGCTACTGGAGACAATAATACAAGTCTTACAAAATCCACTGCTCCTCCTTATCCACAAAAACAAACATCTCATCAGAAAAGGTGATCAGATTGTTTAGGAGTGATGTAAACTTGATAAAGCTATTCTGGCTGTTCCCCAGTCATCTCCTTCGTTTGCTTGGAAATGGCTCCAAGGACAGTTTATTCTATAGCTTTCACAGAGACTGAGGTCAGGCTGACCATCCTAGTTATCTGGACTCTCCTGTTGAAGGTTGGGGTGACGTTTGCCTTTTTTCTGACATCAGGAATCTCCCATAGCCCCTGTAACCTTTCAAAGCTGATAGCGAGAGGCCTCACAATGACAGCAAGGAGCTTTCTCAGCACCTTTGGATGCATCGTATGCAAAACTAGGGACTTGTGGTTATCCAATTGGTTCAAGACTATTTCCCTATACAACAGGTAATGCTTCAGTCCTGCAGTCTCTGCTGCTATGCTGGGAGGTGTGAAGGCAAATTTTACCAGTAAAAACAGGCCAGAAGGTCATTGCGTACTTTCATCTCTTTCATATCCTTTGTCACTAGCTCTTCTGACCTGCTGAGCAGTGGGTCTACCTTTTGCTGCTAATGCACTCATAGATGTCTTTTTAAAAAAATAAATAATAATAATATCCATAGCACGTTTCAACTCCAACTGTTTCAGCTTTCCTGAGCGTTTTTCTATGTGCTCAAGCAATGTCTTTATATTCCTCCTGCATTACTTTTCCCGCACACCTGCTATGTGCTTCCCTTTCACATCTGAGCTCAGCCAGGTGTTCATTCTTCATCCACACTAGCCTTCTGATACACTTGCTTGAGTTTTTCCCTGTTGGGGGATTTTTGTCTTTGAGGAAGCTGTTTTTGAAGATAATCAGCTCTCTCCTGGCCTGGCCTGTTGGTCTCAGTAAAACCTCTCCTTCCATAAAAACAGCGAGTTCATGAATATCACATGACTGTATTGGGAAAAACAGCAACAACAGAAATTCAGATAAATTCATACTTCCACTTGTCTGCAAGTGTCCTGACTATGGTAAACAGTTAAATCTTAAAAACCAGACCACAGTGCTGCCTGACAAAGTATACTGCTGTGGTGCTTTTCACTTTTCCTAGATATTTATTCGAAAATATACAATTTAGAGACTTTCTTCAGATAAAAATTATAGTACAGTGTGTCGTAGCAAAATGTTTCCAAGAGAGAAAAAATACCCAATTTAGGTGGCTAACACAGTACAAGGGCTATTCTTCATCATGAATTGAAAGTATATTTCACTAGAGGGCTCTCTTCACACATAAAAAGAAAACCCGACTTCCAGCGGTACTAGATCTTTTGTCAATTCTGCAGGTTACAGAAGGATTTTGGTATAAGTTAAGAAACGTGTTGTGGTGCATTACTGTACCCAGTAAGACCTTGTTTGGAATATATAATTAGTCTTGTAACTTCATTTTCAGAGGAAGCACTCTGGTCCACTGTCCTAGTTTTGGCTGGGGTAGCATTAATTTTTGTCAGAGCTGCTGTTATGGTACTGTGTTTTGGATTTATGATGAGAATTATGTTGATAACACTCTGATGTTTTAGTTGCTGCTGAGCAGTGTTCACACAAAGTTGCAGGTTTTTCTGCTTCTTGTGATGCCCTGCCAGCGAGGAGACTGGGGGTGCACAAGAAAGGGAAGGGAAACAACCAGGACAGCTGACCCACATAGCTGAAGGTATATTCCATATCTTATGGTGTCAGACTGAGAAAGAAAACTTGGGGAGAGTAGACCAGGGTGATGAGGGAAGGGCTGATATTGCTCAGGGACAGTCTGGGCATTGCTCAATGGGAGGAGAGCAATTGCATCACTTATTTTGTATATATGTATTATTATTATTATTACTGTTTTTATTATAATTCTGCCTTCCTTTTCTGTCCTATAAAGCTATCTCAACGTATGAGTTTTAATTTTTTCCAGTTCTCTCTTTCCCCACCCCACCCTTGGCAGGAGGAATGAGCAGTGGCTGTGTGGTGCATAGCTGCCTCCCAGGTTACACCAGCCATCCACCTGAATTATTTTTGGCCACTGAACACACACACACACAAAAAGATAAATGTTGCTTAAATAGAAAGTCCCATCCAAATTCCTGTTACCCTGACATTAGTGAGACTCACATTACGCCACTACACTTATTTTACAGTTTCTGCCAGTATCATTGAAGCTTTTTCTATTTTTTTGGTGGGGGATTATTTTTACATAAGATGGCCTTTCTTATGTGGAGGTAACCCTGACATCTTCCTACCTGATAGCCTAAAAACATATTTTACTAAAATAGACCCATGATGAGCAATGCTGTTTACATCTCTGCCGGTATCCAAACAGCAGCTGTTCCTTTTTTCACTCGAGAGCTGTTTAAAAACTTGTAATTAAGAAACATTATGAACATTTAGCCATTGTTTCTTTAGAATTGCAGCAGAACTTCAAGAACACTGGTTGTGTTCACAATATTGAATGAAATCAGACTATGTTTATAAAGAGAAGTGCACAAGAAGTGCAGGTAGGTGCTTTCGAAAATCTCAGTGGGCTTAAACAGCTTTTGTAGACAAGGCTTAGCTCTTCTCTCCTGTATTAAGCAATCCACATTTAAGTGAAAGATGTCCAAAATGTAACTAATTTACACCTGGACATATCTTCTAGGAATGCTCTATTTTTTTCCCTTATCCGAGGGAAAGACTGAACTGCTTCCTCCTGCATGTCCAACCTAACCTTTGCCCGTGCTCTCTCTTCCTTTGCCACTGTCTCTGTAGGTTCCAGACAATCATTCCTCTTCACTGTGAGCCATGTTTTAGCCTTCTGTTGCTTTGGGTTCCAACCTTCTTGTTCTCAGACCTTTTTTTTTTTCTTTTTTTTTTTTCCAACTGACAGTTTTCAAACATTTTTCTCTTGTTCTCTGGAAACTCTAGTTGCTATAGTGACACCTGATGATTACAGAGACAGTGACTACCTTTGTTAGAGCCTCAGTTGCCATAGCAATGACTGTTGGCTGCGGGTTCAATGAAATCAGCTACACGGTTCATGCCCTTTCACACAGCAATACAGCTTGTAAAAGCTTCTTTTAATTGTTATCCTTAGTAACGAGATTATGAGCCAAATTCTGTTCTAATTAAAGTCAGTGGGAGTTTTGCCATTAACTTCAGCGAGACCACAGTTTGGTTCTAAGCTCCCATGTGCGTAAATAACAGAAGGAATCGACTTCCTGCAAAGGGATAAATGTGATTTGGTTTCACTCTATTAGTAGCATCTGAACACTGTACCAAAGCTTGGTTATCAGTGACCGTATTTTAATGAAGACTGAATTAAATAATGATCTATTTTAAGGTATACAGGAAAGGTCAATTCTGAGATTAAAAATAATCATAATTCTTGGGGGGGGCTATTGTTTAGATGAGAGGATGAGAGGAATCATGAAACTTAAATGACATCTTTATAAGTCTCAGATCATATGCTTTTCTGCAAGGAGAAATGTTCACCTAGTGCTGCTTTGTGGAAATAGTGACAAGAAAGTACACTTTTTCAGGGAAACACCTTCACATCATAGAAGAGATACCCCTAATGAAAAGGCAGATAAAATGCATTTCGTTCCAAAGGCCATTATTTCTTCGTAGTCTCCATATTTGTTTTTTTTTACATGATGGGAATGATCACTGAAGAATGTCTAAAAGCCAGCTTTGCCTTTGAGCTACTTTTCTTTTGTTTAAGGAATGCTGGAGATAATTTTAAGGTTGTGGGAACGACATTCAAGTACAAATTGAGATTAGAAAATGATATACCTAAAATGTGTCCTTGTTCTTAACGTTTGTTTTGTAGGCTATACCAAAATTATCATGTTATGACTGTTGTAGTTACTGGTTCCTTTATCCAGAGGCCTTTTGAGGAGCTCATTATTATTCTCCTGTTTATCCACTGTTTTTATGAAGCTATGGGAGGATCTGCTCTGATTATATCTCAGAAGAACAGAAGTTCTTCCAACCGAAACCTTCAATAAGGTCTGAGTTATAGGCAAGATTCCGAAATCTCTGATTTTCTACATGCTCAGAATAAAGCCTCCAACGTGCCCACTTCAATAGCTTGTGCAAAATTAAATGAACAAAACCATAACACTGGATTTTGAAGGATGTCCTTCTACAGATTTCCACCACAAACCTTGTGTTTGAGTTCAGTGACAGAATAATGACTGTAGAATGGATAAAACATGTATGAAACAACAACAAACATGTCTTTTTAGTACGGAGACGTGCTCATTTTAAGCAGTCGGGGATACGTGAAAAAATCATGAAAGTAACTGAAATACCTGCCATTAAGCCCTTTCTAAAAATCTGGGCCAAAATGATTATACTGGAGTATTTAATTTGCTAAGGCAAAAAA
>JACDJE010000728.1:96562-155782 GCA_016647715.1 Pavo muticus
AAAAAAAAAAAAAGGAGAAAAATTGTGTTAAACTTAGATTTACATACTGTAGCTGCTTGCTTGATCTCCTCTAGAGATCACAGCTTGAGTTCTTCCATGAAAAATGTTCTCTCCACCATGTCTGACAGTCTAAACCTGGCAACACTCTACCTGCTGAGTACAACCCTCCAGGTACACAGAAGATAGAAGGATAAGTCCTCAGCAGGTCTTTTTTATTGTTTATTTTTGTTGCAGCAAAACCCAAAACTTTTGTGCATCCACGTATTCAGTAAGTCCAAACTGAAATTAATCAAACTGGTTTTGGAAGATAAGAAAATCTGTAGCTTCCTGGCCAGCTGGATTTTATTGGATTTGGAGATAAGTAGTAGTAAGTATTCAGCATCCTTCTTGCTATTGCTTCTAGGACTATAGAAAAATAGAATTTGAGTGTGATTCTTCATATATTTCACATGGAAAAAAAAAAACAAGAGGTGCTTTTGGGGGTGTTAAATGGGATAAATTACATCATGAAACATATTGGCCAGGTTGAGCTCAAGCTTAAAGGTTTTCTTTGTGACTCTGGCAACAAAGCACAGACTATTTTGTTTGAGTATTTGTAAGTCTTTTTTTGCATATAGCATTTGCTGAGAGATACATTATGAGTGAGCAAAAAGCCAGTTATTGGACCTGAAAGAAAATACATACTTTTTGTGTCTTAAGATGGTAGCGGAAAATAGTGAGAATATGCTCATAGGCTGGGAATATAAAAGGTTGCATGTTCCCACTGAAAAATCCCAAGTATCCTCCTAAATCCCCCATAGAAATTCATTACTTGGAATTTCATCAATTAGATCTCACCTGAGAGCTCATTTTTTAGCAAATAACTCAGCAAAGAAGTTTTAATCCATTTAAGGTTACAGAAATCAGCATATCTCCAAAATGGAGAAATGTACCTCTTTTTTTTTTTAATAGTAGGTTATATCAATTTTCATATGATTTTCAGTAGGTACGTGACATTTGAAAAGATATAACAACAACTTTGGTAAGAATACATGTTAAATTGAGTTGCTGTCACACAAATAGAGCAATATTTGCACGCCAGATGGGAACTGGCTTAATTTCTGTGTCCTTCCTTAACATTTTTAAACTTCTGATGATTATTTTGTGAAGGAAAACAGTTATGATATTTGACACTGAAAGTAGTACCCATTTGAGTCAATCCCTTTAACAAATTTAGCATTTTAACAAATTGCTACATTGAATGATTAGCACCTGAAAGATACTGTCTGTGGAATTGTGAGAAATAACAAAAGTAGCGGATAATACAATAGACATAAGTGCTCTGCTCATCCAAAGATTATTGTTATTCTGCAGCAGCTTGGCTTTTTCTCTCTGTGAAATCTAAATCCAATACAGACGCATTCGTTTTGCAGTTCACAAAGGTGATACTGCCATAAAAAGAAGCAATTCACTACTTGCAACTTGTGTTCTGCCAGTCTGCCCTGATTTATTACAAAAACCAATCCCATTTCAGATTTTTACATATTTACTTAGACAATTTAGGCCTCTGTTTCAGAAAACAGTAACTAAAATGATCAAATAGAGAATATGCTTTGTCCTGAGGAAGAACTGAAATTACTTCAAATTGCTCAAACATCTTCATGTAAGTGAGATAACATTTTCAAAAGCACTGTAAATAATGGACTTGGTATACACCATTCCTATCAGTGAGGGGGAAAGGAGGTGTATTTCTTACATAAAAGTAAAAAAATGTTTTAGTAAATAGTAACCGTCCGTTTTTCCTCTCGCTCCTTTTCATATCATCTGCTCAGGATGAGGGCAAAAAACAAAACAAAACAAACAAACAAACAAAAAAACCAAAAAGGCTCTTGAAAACAGAACATTAAACAACAACAACAACAAAATAGCCAATGAAACCTTAAAAGAAAAGGAAAAAATCTCCAGAAGTGAAGCAACGCTGAACACCTTGCCATGTATATTTCCATCTTACTGTTCTTGAGACATTGGACAGCATGTATCAGCTAGCTCATGGCAGTATGTCTACCATATAAACCTGGTAACTGGTCCCATTGCTCTCTCATGCAGAGGCAGTTTTCAGAAGGACAGACATTCTGTCTGGTAAGAAAACTCATAGAGAAAGGCAAATTCAGCTAATATACAGAATCAAGGAAAAACTCTGAGCTCCCAGTGCTGAAACAGGAGCTAAGGTGGAATTTGGAGGAGATAGCATAAATCAAATCCATGGACCCTATAAACTGAGAGAAAATATTGTCTGAAATCTCATGGATGTTAGGAAGTCACTTCTCAAGATCTCCTCTGAGGTTTTTCTTTCCTCTTTAGACCTATCATGACCAGCTCAATGGTCTACAATGGGCTACAATGCTTTCTTCAGAGATGGATCTTTTTGGCAAGACAAACTCAGATTAAAAAAATGTGATTATACAATTAATGAAGTCTGATTCTTTTAAAGCAGAAATCTGAGAGATGAGAATGCCCTTCTTCACTTTGCAACACACCTCCTGTAGGTATGGTATCATTTGTTATCATGTTGTGGGATATGGTATCATGTTGTGAGGCTTAATTTATTCATATTTCTGAAGGACTTTGGGATCTTTGAATAGTTACTATACAAGTGTTCAGCAGTACTATTATGAACAAAAAGCTGCTACCAACTATAGACAAGATGCATATTTACTTTCTACTCTGCCTTACATTTCAATTTCTGTTACATAAAATATATCTCTGTTCTCAATGTGTTAAAGTATGGAATAGACCTCATGAGCCTCCATTTTTAAGTTACTTGCACAATGCAGACAGGTTTCTATTGGAGAACAGCATTTCTATAACTGCAGAGTCACAGAAAGCTGAGATCTTGCCAGTAAGGAAGGCTGAGTATTAAAGGATTACAGTGGGATACTGAGAAATATCTGTTCAGATATGGTGCTTGTCACTTCTGCAAAACTATGACATATGTTTGGAGTCTTCTGGGTAATTAGAAAATCCCATCCTATAATTAATGCTTTGGATGTTGTTTTCTTTTGCACTGTAAATCTGCAGTAGCAATTGCCTTTGCTTCAGTTTAAGACAGAGTACATAAATCAGATTCACACCAAATAGCTTTCTCTAATTTTTCAGAAGTGCTTGTGTACCTCTACAGTATGAAATGGGTATTAACACCACTGAATAACACTATGTCATAAATAGGTTGACTCAGAGTTCTCTACTGATGGCCACTGAATAATGTACTGATACTGAAGACAATAAAATCAACACCATTTAGTGCTATTGGAAAAAGTATGGAAAAATGGTTTCTCTAAGTGGGTATTCTTCAAAACTCCATTTAGTTTATCTGAATATGTGGTGCTGCTCTTGCTAGGAAACCCTGCAGTCTTCTTTCCCTTGTAGCATTAATGTCTAGGAAACAAAACTTTCACCAGTAAGAGAAGCATTTAGCCAGAAACTTCAAAATTGATTCAAAGAAAAAAGGTGTCACTGAATTGGTTTACTGCCCTTTCTCTTCTGCAGATGTAAGGCTGAATACTGAGTTTGTTTACAAACGAAAGAGTAATTTTATGCCATTCACCATCTGTGCAGTGTCGCAATATTATCACGCACTGTAGCATCATTCAGAATGCTATGAAGTCAAAGTTGCAAAGGTATGCATCTTTGCTTCTGTGCTGAGATGTACTGATAGTGCTACTTGGAAACACTTTAGCAGCACTACTGTGTGATGCTTCATTCTGTTAGCGCATCACTTATTAAAAGTAGATTCTCATGAACGTGAGAAAATGATGTCGCAATTTGGCCCTATAACACTGAAATAAATCATCTGTTATCTATGGTATTACTCCATTAAATACCAATATAACAAACGGTCACAGACATCGTTCCATTATTCTTGTTTTAATCCTGCTATGCTTCCAAATGTACTGTGAAGGATGGACACCGCAGTACTAACTTTTCCAGTATGGAAATGTAACTAGATCTTTAAGTTTGGGAACACAAAACATTCACCTCTGGCAACAGGGATTCTGATACCTACAGATAGATTGCATAAAGCTAAATACGCTACTCAAAATTGGCAGGGCTTACACTTCTGCTACCTCTAGATCTGCAAAAGCAGAATAGGCAAGCAGCATTTGTAAGGCTGCTTTGTGCCAGATTGCACACCATGTCAGAAAGATCTATTCGAGTCCTTGTGTCCTAACATTATAACCAGCAGATTGTCAGCTGGAGAAAAGTACAGAAAGTATGTAATTTAACTGACCTTGCCTCTGTAGAAATTGATTCAGATCAGAGGATGAAACTATTGATGCTTTGACTTGGGGAGGCCACCTCCTTTTTTCTTCTCTTTTCCATATGAGATGTATTGGTGATTCGTAAGGACTTCCACAAATTTTCAACTGAAATGTGAATTATTTGTTAAGAATGTGTCTAAATAGCATAGAAAAATGGCACAGCTCAGATTTAAAGCCATTTCTGAAAATGTTAGAGAGGAGTACAGTGTAAATTGAATTTTAGCTACTTTTAAAAATATATTTTTAAAAGAGGCCTATGGAACAGAAGCTCCAGTTGTGCATTCCTTGCATAGTCCTTGCATAGTCCTTGCATAGTCCTTGCATATTCCTTGCATAGTCCTTGCATAGTCCTTGCATAGTCCTTGCATAGTCCTTGCATAGTCCTTGCATAGTCCTTGCATATTCCTTGCATATTCCTTACATATTCCTTCTGGAAAGGTTGTCAGGGGAGGAAAACTACTTCATAATTATTGACTATAATTACCATAAAAACAGTAAATAATGAAAATAAATACATTTTCTGAAACTGGGTTACTGGAAAATCTTGTCATCTGTTGTATGTGATGAAACAGTATAGAAGGAACTTTGTTGTGTTATCATTTGTGCATTAATTTCTCATGGCACAAAATCATATGAAAGCTGTGGCTTTAGCTAATTCTCAACAACTCTAAGACTAAAACTGATGGACTAGATAAATCTAACCCATGGATTGGTTTCCTTGGACATTACATGTGTAGTTTCTGAAAGGTAAAACAATAAAATTGAAAGGAGAGACATTGCCATTTTTAATGTATATATGCAACAGCAATGAAAAGCGAGCAGCTGCTGTTGTGGATGATGGTTGCCATAGCAATACCTTGCCATAGTCACTCAGAGATTCATTTGTAATAATAGAGGCTTTCGTGAAGAAGAATGCAAAAGTTGCCAACTGCATTGATGCGGTTTCCTGTATTACAGATGTGCGCTATTTACAATAAGAAGGACAGTCACCACTGAAGGAACATGACAGAGTAAATTAGAGAGTTGGTAGTTGTTTTTTTTCCCAGTGATAGAATAGAATATCCTGAGTTAGAAGGGACCAATAAGGATCATTGAGTCCAATTCCTGGCTCTACACAGGACCACCCATATCCAGTACATCATGAATGTTTTTGGCTATGAGAATGTTATATTTAAAATTCTAGATTCTGTTAAAAACAACCCTCAGAAAGGTGGCCTTGCCCCAATCCCAACAGCTGACCAGCACACACATCCTACTCAGTGCATGGGGAAACTGATTATCATTAACCCTGCATGAAGCTTCCACAAACACACAGCATGCCTGCAGAAGGGACTACAGTGTGCAGAAAGTTCAGGTAATCTCTAATTACTGCCAGCCCTCGGGTACAGTATTCTCTCATTTATAAATGAAATACTACACAGCATTTCAGGACCTCCTGTTCCCTAGCAGTCCCCAGGCTCTCTGGATTATGAATCACTGCCATTGAAACTTTCACACTGATCACCACGTGACTTACAGCAATTCTGGGGAGCTTTACTCAGCAATAATTTCTCAGCTCACAACGTGACCACAGAGCAACCAGACGCCTGGCTGTGCCCATAGCATCTCTCTCGGGATTGCTGCTTCTACGTATTAAGCCACTTTTTTAAGAAAAAAAAAGAAAAGAAAAAAAAGGAATGGAGGAATGGAAGAGTTTATCTGCTTGGGTACCTAAGCCCTCTCTCCCAGGAGGCAGCGGGCAGGAGGCAGCGGGCAGGCCCATCTGCTGACCACAGCAGTGATTGTGGTCAGACTTCACCCAAACAATGACACAGCAGGCCCACTGTGCTGCTGTAGCTGTGGCTTCAGGGCTATTTTCTCAGGCACCCCCCACCCCATGCAGAGGAAGGGTTCCTTTCTTGCAATCCGTGTAATTAGTTATAAAACAATCATTTGAAATTATTAACTTCAGGCTCAGGACAATTCATTGATTCCAAGTTAATGGCCAATCAGTAATCTATTAATTTTGGTACACTCCTATCAGATTTCTTTGTGTAAAAAAACAACACAAAAAGAATAACTTCCAGGAGCAAATTTCCATGCCATGAAAGTTCTGATTACTATAACATAAAACTTGCAAATTTATGAATGAATGGTACACAGAAAGAAAAAGTAATAATAATTCTAAAAAACCTCAGAGTAATTTATCAAGTACTTATACACAGAACTAAACAAAATCAATCTATAAGTAAAGGTAGCAAAATTACTGCACCGAAAGAAAAGGTCTTCTGTCCTTATGGAAAACTGCTGTGCAAAGTTTGAGGAGTAAAACATTTAATAACTCTTTGTGGGGTTTTAAAATTCACACGAGAAAAAAATGTATAAATAGACTTCACAGAATAACACTGCAGCCTTCTTGTTCCACCATTAGGAAGAACAATCTGCATGAGATCAGAGTGAAGATAGATGTTGACTTTTAAGGGAAAAAATAATGCACATCCTTGATTTATATTTGAAGATGTGGGGAAAGGAGAATTTAAACATTCTTTTGTTGATTTTGATGTTCAAGTCCAGTGCTGTAATCAGCAAATGTGCTTGTCATGATGATAAAGCACATTTGCTAGATGTCGACTCAGCAAAATAACTTTTAATGTTATTCAGCTGTTCTAAGCATAATATTTACCAATTAAAAGGAAAAAGAAATTGAGGGAAAAATGCCAAGCAGCTCAAGGCAAGAACTGTACAGAGCCAGTATTTGTGTTATGTTTCCACACGTACTGTTGTGTTATGTGCACAGACTTCAAGCCATTTAAAAATGTGCTGATTATTTATAGAAAAAGTAACCTTGTTGCTTATTTATCATTTTTGCTCGTACTCTAAGCAGGAACTAAAATTGTATTAAAACACCAGTTTACCGCAGTTGATTAAAGAAGGATATCCCCTCCCACTTCTCATACAATAGATTAATGTAGAACACCTTTTGGGTAATATTTTTCCAGACCCACGTGCTGATTTCATTTTGCTGTACTGAAAGCAGAACAGCATAGTAAAATAGTTTTTGATTCTGCTGCAAGCAGAATACAGAACAGAGGGTATGCTACATATTCTCAGGCAGCTGTGAACAGCATCCCTTTCCCTTGGTCTCTAAGAGAGCTGGAACAGACGGTTGGATGGACGCATAGATTACACAACCTAATCATATATCCAGATTTCTTCAAATATGTACTTTTTTTTTCTGACAAGAGATCAAATTTGAAAGATGCCTGAGGATATTGAGTATAGATATCTGAAGACATCCTCTAGTGAGGCAACACTCAGGAATTTCAGCCATTCCTGTGACACATGCTTCTGAATGACACCTATGCAGTAAATCTGAGGCATGGAATGGAAATAAGTGAACTCTGATTATGAATGTGCAGAATTTACAATAGTTGTTCTTCCAGGCACATCTTTCAGACTTGTCTGGTTAAAAGTCATGATCACCCCGATTTTGAAAGCTGCAAGGTAAGGTTATGTGATTCAGTGTGGAAATGAATCTATAAAGAACAATTTAGAAAACACAATGGGACGCTCCATATCCAATATCTGCAAGGATTTTGAGAGAGCTGTCATTTTGGACAGCTGCTCATTCTGTAGTTTGAAGTAGGAGAGCTCAGAATTAAGTACCCTAAAATACCAGAGTCTGCTATCAGCCTTTAGCATAGAGTTGTTGGATCCCAAATAGCTTAAATTTGGGATAGTTGTTTGCTTTGTCCTTACGGAGAGAAAATGCTTGGATCTACCCAAGTCTTTCAAATTGCTATGCTAGATACGTATTGAAAGTCATCCCCATAGCCACACAGTCTGTGATTTTCGTGACACCTCTTGATGTATCTGAAAACAATGCAAATATATGATGTCTGCTTACATTAAAGGTCTATGCCTAACTTCAACACAACATTGTTATGGAAAATAATAAAAAAAAATACATATGTGGAGCCAGCAATAACAGGTAACTGTTAGAATGACACTTCATAACATGGAGCAAGCTGAGACCTTATTGCTGAGCAAATGCAAAGAGCTGTGCAGCTACAGTAACCTGCTGTGTCACAGAACTTCATGCACTTGCTCTCTGCTGATGGTCTGTATTCCCATTCCAGTCACTGGAATCTGTGACTAATTACATTGTCATATATAATAAAGCCTTCATAGAAAAACTACTGTAGTTTATTTTGAACTTAGAAGAGTGAAGGCAACTCTAGAAAAAAAGATTTTGAAATACGTATATTATAGTGCATTGTCTAGTTTTCATTGCATTCCCCTGCACCTTGAAACAGATTCCCCTCCCACCTTGAAATGGATCACTCACAAATCATGCTTTATAAGAGTTAAAGCTACATATTTGTACTTAAAAAAATGTTTTGATCTAGTAAAGACTAAAATATTTTGTTATTATTCAGAAGGATTGAGCTGTTTCACTACAACAGAGCACATGAGAAGTAAGAATCAAGTGAGTAAAGTAGAAAATAAATGTTAATTCAGTACATTTATTTATATCTCAATTTTTTTGTGATGTAGTAGATAAGTCAGTGAAGCACTGGTACAGGTTGCCCAGAGAGGTGGTGGATGGATGTCCCATCCCTGGTGACACCCAAGGTGAGGCTGGACGGGGCTCTGAGCACCTGATGGAGCTGCAGATGTCCCTGTTCATTGCAGGGGAGTTGGACCTGATAGCCTTTAAGGTTCCTTTCCAACTCAAGTGATTCTATGATGCTATGAATTTACACAGTAAATACTAGTAGATTAAAAAACCCACCATCAGCATGTAAGGAAGACTGAGCATGTTTGGGTACAGAGTTTGGAGTTTACATCCAGAAAGTCTGTTCAGCTTTAGGGATCCATTACTTGAAAAGTGTCATCACTCTGCGCGTCCATACTGAAGACTTGAGTTAGGGTAAACTAAATGTACATGTAGAATGTATATATTTGTTTTGTAATAAAAAAATGTTGGTTTTGTGGACTAAATCTCACTGGTGGGATGCTCTGACCCTACAGCAGCATTTAATGAGACTGGGCATGCGACGGATGCGATGTGGTGGATGCAATATGGCCATGTCTGACACACCCCCGGAGGTGCACACGCACTGCAGATATTTAACTTAGTGGCAAAATTTGTACACTGGACACCTGGAAGATGTTTTACACATATCAATGTTTATACACATCTAAAGTGCAGGAGTGAAACAGATGGGACCAGGCTCTTTTCAGTTGTGTTCAGTGACAGGACAAGGGGCAATGGGCAAAAACTGGAACATGGTATATGAACACGAGAAAGAACTTCTTTACTGTGAGGGTAACAGGGCACAGGAACAGGCTGCCGAGAGAGGTATGGATGCCTTCCTGTGTGACTTACCATAGGGAACCTGCTTTATCAGGGGATTGGACTTGATCTCCAGAGATCCTTTCCAACCCCTATAATTCTATGAATCACATATACACATCGCAAAAGACTACACAGGGAGTGTGAAACTGCAAAAATACAAATGTATTTCCAATATTTACGTTCTTAAGTCATGGAAATGAAGTCACTGGAAAACAGCACTCTGCCACACTTTGCCAACGATCACATATCCTGTCCTGCGGCCCCAGCAAACCGATCCTCCCCGTGCTGTCCGTAGTGCGTAAAGCACAGCGCGGTACGCCCGTTCTGTCGCACGAGCATCACTTCTGCGCTCGCTCCCCCTCCAGCAGCACCGTCAGCCGGTGCCGCCCCCTCAGGGCGAGGTCCCGGCCGGCATCCTGGGAAGGGCAGCGATCCCTGAGGCGCCGCTGAGCGGCAGTGACGAGCAGCGGTGGGCGGGAACGGCGCGCGCCCGCTGCGTGATGAGGGGCGGGCGGGGCCTCGCGGCGATGCGAACTGCGCCGTTCTGGGCAGGCTGTACCTCGCGGGCGGATAGCGAGCGTCTCTCATTGGGACCGCAGCTGGGGGAGGCAATGCACATGACGGCCGCAGCGCCGACCCCTCGGCCCCGACTCGCCCGGCCCAGAAGGGCGGCAGGGCGAGAGGGCGGAGACAGGAGGAGCGCTCGGCCCCGCCCCCCGCCCCTCCCTCAGCGCGCGCAAGGACCCCGCGAGCCCCGCCTCCCGCCATCAGCGAGAGCGCGCGAGGACGGGACGTCACTCGCAGCCCCAGGTGGGCGGGGGCGGCGGCGGGAGGAGGCCCCGCGGGAGGGGCGGCGGGAGGGGCGGCGGGAGGAGGCCCGCGGTGTCGGCTGTGGCGGGGCTCCTCCCTCGGGGGCGTGGCCTCGCTCGTGGGCGTGGCCTCGCGGGCCGGCGGGCCGCTGGCACCTCCCCCTCTCCCCTCCCCTCCCCCGCCCGCCGTCCCCTCAGTAAGTTGGCCGCCTTTTATCGGGCGGGCGGTGAGGCGCAGAGTTTAGTGGTGCCGGAGCCGCGGCGCGGAGGAAGGGAGGGCGGCGGGGGCCCGGCGCGGCCGGGACGATGCTGCGGCTGGTGTCGCTGAAGTTGGGGCGGCTGTACCGCTACGTGAAGCTGGCGGTGCTGGGCAGCCTGGCGGCGGCGCTGGTGCTGAACACGCACTCGCTGCTGGCCTCGCTGCAGCGCAACGAGCTGGCGGAGCGGCGCTTCCTGCAGCTCAATAAGTGCCCGGCCTGCTGGGGCACCAGCTGGTGCCGCAAGTTCCTCAACGGGCAGCTGCGCCTGGAGAGCTGGGGCCGCCTGCGCCTCTTCGACTTCTTCAACGTGAAGAACGTGTACTTCGCGCGCTACGGGGAACCCCGCGAGGGCAGCCGCCGCGTCGTGCTGAAGCGCCTGGGCTCGGCGCAGGAGCTGGCCGACATCGACGCCAAGATCTGCCGGCGCGCCACCGGCAGGGGGCGCTGCGACCTGCTGCAGGCGCTGCACGCCACCGAGTTCGCCAGCCTGAACGGCGACGTGCGGCTGCTCACCCCCGACGCCGTGGAGGGCTGGTCCGACCTGGTGCACTGCCCCTCGCAGCGCCTGCTCGACCGCCTGGTGCGCCGCTACGCCGAGACCAAGGACTCGGGCAGCTTCTTGCTGCGCAACCTGAAGGACTCGGAGCGCATGCAGCTCCTCATCACCCTCGCCTTCAACCCCGAACCGCTGGTGCTGCAGGTGAGCGGCCGACAGGCGGGAGGGGGGCCGGGAGCGCCTCGGGGCTTCGTCCTTCTCCTCCTCGCCTCTCTGAGCGCGGGGCGGTGGTGCGGGCTGTGGTACGGCGGAGCCGGGACTGCCGGCGGCGGTGGGGTCTGCGTGGTGTGGTGCTGCTGTGCTCGTCTTGTACGAAGCTGAGCCGTACTGCCTTGTGTTCTTCTCGGAGCTAAATACAGGTCTTGCGTATTTGGCAGTAAAAATGTGTATTTCCTAGCTGAAAGATGGAGCAACAAATGAGATAGCATTCACTTCTCAGCTCTTTAAGAGCACTGTTATGTGCTGTTACATACTGGTAGGCAAATAGATGTACTTTAGTATGTCATCTAAATTTTGTATTTCGTTCATATTTTTAGGTCAAAAGTTGACGATATAGCACTGCATTCTGTGGCACCACCCGGCTGTACATACCTGCTCGTGTCTGGCAGCCTCCCCTTGCCTTATATTTTGGCTTTTAGCTTTATTGGGGATCTCCAGGCCCTCCTTCACTGCACACGCTGGGCTCAGAGCTGTGCTGTCAGGCTGCCGAGCTGTCCATGCTTCTAACTGATGTATTCCAAAGAGAATATTTGCAAGTATGTGTGAGAGCATCACTGTGTGACTGCTGTTACAGAGATCCGCTTTTTCCCTAGTGAGGAAGCGAAAGATATTCCAGCGCCCAAAAAGCAGGGCTGCAGACTTTGCCTCCAGCACCTTCCTTTATTGGCTCATTTCTAGAGAGGGCATTTATGAACTGTGTTTAATTAAAATATTTATTTCAGGGTGGAATGTCCTCTTCCCTTCAGCCTTTCTGTCTACAGCACTTGGTTTGTTTTTCCCCACAGTTCCCAGCTTGCTTTTCAGAGCACGAAGGCACAGTGTGCCGGTAGCTGCTCCTGAGCGCAGTAAGGAAACTCCACATAAAAAAGAAAGTGCAAATTGCCTTACTTTGCTGAGCGTATTTGGAAGTGATTTGGGAATCACATTGTTTTGGCTGTGTTTCATACAACTTAGGGTGTTGGCTTTGAGCACATGTTCCAGCGCAAGGATCGTACACTTAGATGGCTGCAGAAAGCTTCTTTGTAAGGAGTTTCTTTTCTGCGGAAAGTATGCTGCTTTGTAATTTGCAGGGGCGGTGCAGTCCTTAGAGACAAAGGAGATGGCATAGTTGTGTCGCTGACTGTTGTGGGCTGGGTCCCAGGCAATGGGCGGCACTGGTTCGTTTGTGTTAGCTCTTTACTAAGGCGTAGATGAGCCTTGAGATTTTCAGGCAGATCTACTGAAGAGATGAAGAACCTGTGCATGCGGAGTTTAAGGAGTGCTTTGCTCACCATTTGTCTTACTGAAAGTGCTGCTGAGAGCGGAGCGGGTCACATTGGTGGGAAGCAAGGCAATCCTTGCCACTCCAGAGTGTGGTACGGTTCTGTCACCTCTAATCAAGCGAGAAGTGTTTCACAGAGTATTGGAAATGTTGATAGATGGGTGTATACTAGAAAACATTCTTGGGCAACTTCAGACCAGCTTTGTGTGTTGCAAAACTTTGTAAAGTTAATGTGTTCTGCAGAGGCACATTAAGCAGCTTTGATGATGGGTACTGAAGGTTTGAATGCCTTCCTTCAATCAGGACTAAAGTATCTAACATATGTAAACCTGAATCAATCTTTCTCATTTATACCTTATGTCACACACAACTCCTTTCTCAGCCTCTGCCAGGGGAGCGTATTATACACAGCTCTGTGTTATGCAGCTTTTGCAGCAGCAAGATGCAGGGTGCTCTGTATGAGAGATTATTTTCCAGAAGTGATAAATGACTGAGGAGTTTGCTTCCATTTATACATAAGATATGCGAAACGCTTCATGGCATACTTTCTGCATGATTGATGAAGGCAGATACTGGCATGGGAATGAGACCAGAGGCGGCTTCTAAAAGTCAGCTGCTTCCAAGAAAGCAAACCTGAGTGATATTCAGTACTTTAAAGTTCTGAGTTATTTAATTTTAGCACCAACCAGATAGAAGCAGACAGTGACCGAAAAGTCACTTTACTCATCTGTCAGGGCTAGTAACTTAAGGATTTCTTCATCAGAAACTTTTTTTAAATCAGAGATTGGGATTTGAGCTTGAAGCCTAAAGTTTGGAGCATGGTTGCTCTGAGTGGCAGTGCCCACAGAACCGTATGGTCGCAATTGGTGTAAAGCTTTTCCTGGAGTAAGCTTGCAGTTGGGTCTGTAACCTCACCAGACAGAAGAGCATGATGTTCTTCTGTTGTAAGGCTGCGGGCAGTAGTATAAAGCATCACAGTCTTGTCTAGATTACTTACTGCAGTCTTAACATGAAAGCCATCAAAAATATGTATCTTAACATTTGTTTAGCAGTTGTATACGTGAATTCAATGAAGAATAAAGCCCCTTCTGGCATTCTGCTTCATAAAGCAGATGGAAGGACTGCTTGGTGCAGTTCCTTAGTAGTAAGTTGTTATTTTTTACTTTTGAAGAATCTCACTAAACTAGTCTCTTCCACCTTTTTTAATCTGAATTCACGCTGGAATGAAATAAGCTATATGTGAAAGGTTATGCATGTAGTCTTTTAAAACTTAGCACGTGAGTATTGAGTTCCTGTTTTTAATCAAAATCTGATGCACCTGAAGCAATAATTAATGTAAACATGTGCAACATTGTCAGACAAAACAGCACCAAAAGTTGCTGTTGTTTGGATGCTGTGAGCAGGGAGCACATGTTGTCTCACACACAGAGCCCGGTGACAAGATCCTGAGTCCTGTATGTAGAGACAGAGAGGAGAAGAGAAAGGCAGAGAGAGTGCTCTGGAAACTGACTGTGCTGTAACTGATGGAGCTATACTGCTGAGCTGGGAAATTCTTCTAAGTTAGAGAACTGTGTTTTCAGTACAAATGGCTGTTTATGTAGTAAGATCGCGAGGTGAGCTGTGAAGGACGCTTTACTCTTCTGCTATCAAAACTGACCCGTGTGTTCTCATAACTACTGCGGCCCCAGCGCGGTTCAGGCAGGTCCTGCAGTGCAGCAGCACCAGCTGCACGGCTAACAGGACAGTGGCTTCACTCTTTTTTCAGAGGAACCTCACCTTGTGCAAACTTGGCAGTTAAAAGTAAATAAAATGCTTGTAAGTCATGTGTGGGCTGTTTTTTTTTTTTGTTGGCTTTATTTACAGTTATAGAGGTTGGCTGTGAACTATAGGCAAAGTGCGTTTCTGCAGCTTTTTCCCAGACTCTGCACTAGCAGTAGGGTATCTTCCTGGTTCTGGTCTAACTGTTACTGCAGTGCCATCCAGTTGTAATGCCTAGTGCCTTTCAGGCTTTTGTCATGGCTGAATTTTGGTGGTTTTTTTGACAGATAATTGCAATGTTAAATACCACGCAGTGGTTTCAAGGCACTTACCCACGCTACCTTGTGTGTCCTTTAGTGAACTTTGGAGTATCTGATTTATTTCCTGGCCCATGCAGATATTTTGACGCAGCAGTGCTTAGTCTTAACAAATAGTATTATGGAGTCATTAAGGTTGGAAAAGACCACTTCGATCATGTTGTCCAGCCATCATCCCACCCCACCATGCTGCCAGCTGAGTCCTTTAGTGCCACGGATGTTGAACAGTGAGATGCGCTCAAATATGCTCAACCTCTGTGGGAACTTCAGATGAACATTAAATTATGTGGCATATAGTTGAGTGGTAAATAGTCTTCATTACTCTCACTAGCATTCACAAATACGTTTGAATCCAGATCTTCTAAAATGCAAATCACGGCATGACAGAAGAAAGCGTCTGTTTTTAGACTGCTTTTTTAACCTCCTTTAGATCTGAGAAGTTTTGTTGTGCAGTCTGATCTCCAGGTCTGCATGGTTCCAGAGCTGTACTTATTTGCCTTGGTGACTAATACAAGCACTACTTCTGTTTACACTGCAAAATCAACAGCACTTTGAGAGAGAATTAATTCTTTCCCTTTAGAGGAGCAGCACATTACTCTGGTGGCTGTACCAGCTCATACCTGGGCAGGCACGGCTTAGCGAGATTATTCTAGCCAAGATGTTATGGAGAGGTCCTTTGCCATCAGGATCTTAAGAGTAATGGCAAGCAGGAAGAAGATTCCCTGTTGCGTTGCGTATTTGCATCTCTTTTGTTAATTTTATCATCTTTAAGGTGTAGCTCTTTGTGTATGTTACTGTTTTTTTAAACACAAAACTAAACTTCATGTATAAATGGGTAGTGATGTACAGCGTCTTCTAGAGCCCTCCTGAAAATGAAAAGCTGTATTTTTTTAATGCTACACTAGAACAACAGCTCAAGTTCTCAGTCGTCACAAACTGTTCTGGTTTTTTTTGAGACTTGATTATTAAGGTGAATTATACACTCGATTATGATAAACTATTATTCTTTCATGTGTGTAATTCAGTGAGGTTTTGGTATTGCAGACTACAGCGGGCCTTATTGGCCTCAAAGCTGCTGAGCCTCTACTGCAGGATCAGATTCACAGCCCTGAGTGTTCAAAGCAGTGGCACATTTGTATGTCGTCTTCTGTGTAGACAGATGGAAGTGAGGCAGACAAATACATTAATAGTGTTTTATTCTTGAGTGAAATGATAAATTCACCGTATTAATCCTTAATATTTCTTCTTAGACTACAGCTTTGTTTGTTCTTTTGTTAAAGACATAAGTGCAATATTATTCTTCAAGGGACAGAGTGCCCTTTGTTCCTTTGGCAGGGCTTGTTCAGTTTTGCTCAGTGAGATGTAGCTATTCAGGGCTTGGAAAAAACTTTTTGATGTGTGTCATTGGGAATGAAGGCGTCAGGAGTTTTGTTGTATTTACTGTCTGTCCCGCTCCAATTTATAGGATGGAGAAGAGGTTCTTTTTGATACATGTATACCCGATGGTGAGATTAAGACACAACGGGTCAAATGTTAGCCCGACCAGTTTATTACAAATCCCAGTTGCTTAGGGATATGGGGAAGGGAAGATAGGAAATAAAAAGCAAGGAGTCTTCATAGAAAGCAAGAGAGAGATGGTCACCACCGTGGGTCCAGCGAGGTTCGTAGCAGGTCCGTTGTTCTCATCAGGAACTCGTCTGGTCACCGCGGGGGATGGGAGGAAGCCAGGAAGCTTCGCAGCAAGCAGGCCCCGGGGGAGGGGGGGGGGATCTTCCAAAGAGGTTTTCCCCTCAGCGAATCCTCCGTCAAAGGTTTCTTTGGGAGTTCTTCTCCAAAGTCCTTAGTTTAGTGAGGGCCTTTTTATCCCCCATTTCTCTGGGTTTTTTCTTTTCTCTCTGTTAGTGTGACATACCTGGCCCACCAGATAAGCCAGCAGGGAGTGGTGCCCTCGTTGCCATGCACAAGCATTATCACCTTTTGCAGTGGTCGGCTCCTTCAAGCCACACCCCCGAAAAAGACTGCTTGTCCCGCTTCTGCTTATCTTTACAATCATGAGCAGAGGTACTGTGGCACGGTGGCACCTACCGCTCGCCCCCCCGAGATAATGTGCAGCTGTCAGTTAGTCTTATCACCAGAAAGGCCTCACGAAGCAAGCTTTGAGACAAAAGAGAAAAAGTTTTGTCTTTCACACTGTTTTCCATCTTTCTATTAGGAAATTATCCATACTGCTGTATAAATAGAGTAAGATAACAGTTTTAACAGGGGAAAACTACTAAGCTCCTTGTTTGTAGGTTTTCATATACAGCGCTGTATTTTTAAACACTGGGATGTAATTGTGGTTTTCACAGTATTTATGTGTATATTCAAAGATAAGATGTCAGCGAGCGCATTGGAGTTGTGGATTAATTTATCAGATAGCTGTTTCTCATGAGCAAGAGCATATTTAATCTTAATTGTCAACTGCAATTTTTTATGTCTTCAAATAGCATGTTCAAGTACAAAGCGATCTAATCAAATATTTATGCTGCCAGCAGCTTGAGATTTAAAGTAAAATCTATGTTGCCTGTAACTGTACCGAAGTGTGGGATTTCTGGCTGCTGTGTATTATGCTGTTTTTTTTTTTCATGGAAGCAGTGTTTAACGACCGTACAGTTTTGTGTTTGTATCTTACTGGCTTTCATCTGGTAATACATCGTTAAAAAGAGAAAAAAGTTAGCTATGATCTTCAGCAGAAGTGTGCTATTTTATTTTTTTTAAGGCATAAAAAGTTAAAAATCTCTACTTACAGAACAACAGGTCTGCTCTTCATTGATATTCCTGTCAAATTCCTGGAGTGAATATAAAAGTGCTGAATGGGGCACTTGTACATATTTTTATCCTCTTCTTCAGCTACTGGGCTGGGTAATGAAGTGTAGATGTGGCTGTTATGTGCCAGTTGGAAGGGAGCCAAAGCAGAGATGTTGTTTGTACATGTGCAGATGTTGGCAGGATTCCCTGTACTTCTGATGTCAAAAGATCTTTTTGTTGCCACAGAGTTAGAAATGTATCTGTGTAACAGCATGGCTTGCGGGATTGTTTGGGAACCTTATTTCTAAAGAAGTAAAACTGCTCCAGGAATTTCTTCTGTGAGATGAAATTTAGCATATGCAACACAGGAGGCATAGTAGATGTGTTTTGAAGGTAAGTGTACCTATGTGGATAATGCTATACTTCTGAAATCTGTTTAATCCATTACGTAAATCCCTGCTGGTGGTGGGAAGTAGCCCTTCTAGGTCTTCTTTTCTGCACCTGGCTATTCAGGCCTGCCTCCGTCTGTTTTTCAGTACTAGCGTGATGTCATGAACTGGATCTGGCTACTGGTCCCACTGAGCATCAGCCCAGCAAGTACCAGCTGCATTGCTTTCCTCAGAAAGCAGAGGAGGGGTTTGAAGTGACTGTACTTGATGGTTCGGGAGGAGTATGCACCTTTCCTTTCGATGGAGACACGGCCTTTGCCATGATCAGCTCTTGGTGATTGAATGTGTTTTTGGGAAGAGAGGCAGAAGCAAACAGCGGGACTGGAATATAGGAGAGGAGAGGGGTAGAAAAGAAGAGGAGTAGAGTGGTCCAAAATCATACCTAAATAAAAAGATTTAGGTATAATTGCTGTAGTGGTTGAACATGCTGCTAAAATGGAGCAATGTGAAAATTGTGTGTTGGGTTAAATCGCTTAAACTTGTGTTGATCAGAGAAGCAGGCCAGTTTTCTCCAGTTCAAGGTACAAATTCGGTTTTATAAGAGTAGTTTACAGATGAGTAGACTTGCATGCTTGCAGGGTAGATAACGCAGGTTTGGGCTTTCTCGATCCTAAGCTATCAGGATTTTTTCTTGTTTATACAAGCAGTTAGTATTTAGAATTTGCTGTCTTGCCCCTTGGTCCCACTCACTGGAAGGAAAAACTCACTGGGAGTTCCCTACAGGTTATCACATAGCACCAACTCCTTGTTGCTTCTTTTTGAGTGAAATGATGTGTTCCTTTGTAAGCAATATTATGTGATGGACAACAGCCGTTTGTATCGCTGTACAATACAGAGATGCATTGGGGCTTGTTTGTTTTGATCCAGGACTGAATATAGTAATGATAAGGGTATACATAATGTTGTTTTGAAGGCATTTCTTGGTATGCATTTTCATTATATCGGTCTGTTTGTGGAATAAGAAAGGAAATATTTACTTGTGGGAATGTTACTGTTTTTGGTGTGTTGTTTTTTTTAAACCACAAAACAAACCCATTCTTCTCATGTTGAGTGTCGCTTGATTTGCCCTCAGCTGGTGAGTATTTGCATGCAACTTGCCACCTTCGTGAGCTTCCCTGAAGCTACAGATGAAAAGCTGAAGACTGGATAATGTCACCCTTATTGCATAGCAGATTCAGTAGCGAGAGAGGTTTAATTCTGCTCAATTACATGTTATCATAGGTTGAAAGCAATCATGCTAGCCTTGAACATATCAAATTAGTTCCGTAGCATCCTCAAAGCTTTTCATGACTAGGTTTATATCTGTGAGTAGCACAAGTGATCAAGACGGAGCAGAAGTCCAGATACTTAGGCTTTCAGCCTATTCTATTACTAACATGGATTCGAAGCCCTTTTGACCAAATAAAAAAGAGCTGTCTTAAAGATTTTTGATATGTAAGTGTTTGAAGGCAGAATAAAAGTACTTCTTTGTAATGGTGAATAGTTATTTCTTCTGAAATTGTCTTCTGTACTTGCCATTGCAATTGTAGAAGTTGACAAAATGAGTGAACTATATATCTTAATTATGATTCTAATTTTTTTACCGTGTACCACAGATACAAGATTGGCCGCAGAAATTTCCTTGAAGATTCTGTAGAGGATTTCTTGAGCCTTGTGGGCACACAGTGGAATTCCTGAATATTTGAAATTAGCGTATGTTATATTCTTAAAGAAGTCCTGAGTGCACAGCATTTAACTTTAAACTTGCTATTGTTGTGGTTTCTTCTGATCCATAATGCAGAGCATATCTTTTAAATGCTAGCCTGCTTATATTGGAGCTTTAGGGCACATTCAGCACAACTGAAATATGAAAATACACTGTCTTTTTTTATTACCATTAGTGTGCAATTACTGTTTTTCGTATTAACATCAAGAAAGCTACTAATGGAGACATCTTGTTTTTGATATAATTTTATGTGGTTTTGTGTAATACGCATACAAGGTATACATGTAGGAATTAATCAAGAGGTAGCTTGCTAAGGACTACTAGAGGCATAAAACCCTAATCTTTCTTTTATACCTTAATCTGTTCTGTAATCCTTTCTGTGAAATCTTGAAGTGAGAGGATCCTCAGAGGGAATCCAATCAACTGGGGAAAATGGGAAGGGGGGAAGAGCGGAAATGAGGAGATGCACCTTGCTCGTTCTACCAGGTTATTAAAAAGAAAAGTTGTCATTAAAAACAGCAGAAGCAAGATCATATTTTCAGGGGGTGTACTTGTTAGTACAATGGCTGTAGATGAAGTGTCAGAGATGGCTGGTGGATGTATGTGTATAGATACCTGTATGAAAAGCTTGATAATGTTTTATCAGGTCTTTCAAATCTTTCCTCTCTAACAGCCAAGCAACGTTTCTTGCTCAAATACATTTTGTCATGTTTTTTTATTTCTCTTGAAAACTTAGAAGTATGTGGAAATGAATTTATTGCTAGTTGCTGAACATTCACAGGTGTCTCTTCTAGATTTTATCCAACAGCCTATTAAAGTACAAGCTGTTTTGTATTAATGAAAATTTCAAAAACATCTTTTTATGTCTAGAGTTTCCCATCTGATGAGGGTTGGCCATTCGCAAAGTACTTAGGAGCGTGTGGAAGAATGGTGGCTGTCAATTATGTTGGAGAAGAGCTATGGAGTTATTTTAATGCACCATGGGAGAAACGAGTGGATCTGGCCTGGCAGTTAATGGAAATAGCTGAGCAGCTGACAAATAATGACTTTGAATTTGCACTCTACCTCCTTGACGTCAGCTTTGACAACTTTGCAGTTGGACCAAGAGATGGGAAAGTCATCATTGTGGATGCAGAAAATGTTCTGGTGGCAGACAAAAGGTTAATCAGACAGAGTAAGTTCCTTTTATTTTTCTCACCCCTTACCTCACCTGCCTCCATGTTTTTTCTTCTTTATCTGAGTGCAGTATTATCTGTACGTGCTTAAAAAAAAAAAAAGCTAGCTTTACAAGTAGACTACAAATTAATAAATTAGCTTTCTTCTACAGTTATGTTACTAATTAGCTTCACCAGTTGTTCAATGTTACGAAGCTTTGAGTTTACCTGGAGTTGACTGACATGCACTTTCTTTAGCCTGCTTCTATTTCAGTTGTTCATGTAGGTGCTCTGTAATAATGGAATTGAAGGACTGGGTAATTTGAGTTTTAATGCTCTTTCCAAATTTGAACAGTGACACCTTGTTCATCTTTGTGTTGACTGTAAAAGCTGAAAGCAGCAGATGTTTGACAGAGTGGCGTTGCATGAGGTTTTTGCTTCTTTTGAGCTTATAGGGAAAACTTTACAAAACCAAGGGCTGGAGACACTGAGTGTGAAACCCTAGGCTCTGCAAAAGCTTATGGCAGTAATCCAAGTGATTCTACTTCTGCTTTGGGTATTTTGGGGTTGGCTTTCTTGTTTGTTCGTTTGTTCACCCTTACCCCCCTGGGTTTGCAAGTAGATTTCTTATTACACGTTTTCAGAGAGCTTACATAAAAATTGCCTGAGTCCGTCAAGAAAACATTTTTATGTATTGAACTTAGAGTCCGTTTACTTCAGTATTCGTGACCACGCAAACATACTTCCCTTTTCTTTTCCTCTCCTCTTAATGTTAGGTGAGACCTAACTTTTGTAGCGTGTCTGAATTGCTCAGTCATAGAGATGGCCAAATGAACAATGAAAAAGCTGATAGGTACATGTGTATTGTGCTCCTGATACTCTCCTCCTCTCACTTTTTTTTAACTGTCTCCTTATTTCACAGATAAACCTGAAAACTGGGATGTATGGTATGAAAGCAAATTTGATGACTGTGATAAAGAAGCTTGTCTGTCCTTCTCAAAAGAGATTCTGTGTGCTCGTGTCACTGTGGACCACAATTATTATGCTGTTTGTCAGAACCTTTTATCAAGACATGCCACGTGGCGTGGCACTTCTGGAGGACTACTTCATGACCCCCCAGCTGACATTGCCAAAGATGGCCGGCTTGAGGCCTTGCTGGATGAGTGTGCCAACCCAAAGAAGCGATACGGCAGATTCCAAGCCGCAAAGGAACTGCGTGAATACCTTGCACAGCTCAGTAACAATGTGAGGTAGTCCACGATGAAAATCTTTTGCAACACTGGCTAAAACATTATTGCAAAGACACGTACAGTGAAGTCTTGGACTTGTGTGTTCAAAAGAGAAAATGAAGTGAAACTAATTTATCGGTTTTCTAAATACCATAAAGATTTTATGGTATTGTCATGTTCCTTTGCAAACAGACAAGGTACTGACTGAATTAAAACTTGAGCTACTATTGACTCTTCTCCTTAAACTATTTAAAAGGGAGTAGGTCAAAAAAGACTGTGATAGTTTAATTGACAGCTTGTGTGTCAAAGGGTACTTTACATAAAACTGCATTAGTATCACAGTTTTGTGAAACTGATGTTCTTACTTGGAAAGTCAAGTTAGACTGGCCTGTTTTAAAGGCCTTTTTCCTGACACGGCCTCATTTTTGTGTTCTGTTTTTTTTTAAACACCCTGAAGTGGCATTTACTTACAGGTAAATATAGCTGTCTGCATTGTTTCAAGTTTAACAGGCTTTCATGTTAATGCTGTGCAGTACATTCCTACTGTGAGTGCAGGTTTCCCATGTTTACTGTCTAATTTTAGAGGGTTTTACTACGTTTAGATTTTTTTAAGTTTACTTTAAACTCAGATGTCATTTGAATTAACACTTGTTTGATGTCTTTTGTAGTTCTGCCATTGGAGATTTCACTTCATGTAATTACTGTACAAAATTCTTATCCTTAATACCAGTGCATTCATGTGACTGTTCTTCAGAAAATCACGGTATGAGCAAACCTTCATTTAGCAGGCATTCTTTGAGAATTAAGGAAAGACTAATAAAAAAAAATTCTGTGTTAATTGAAATAGGGGATAGAAGCTTGACTAAAAATAAGAATTTGCTACTCCAGAGTGGTTGAGCAAAAACCAAAGAAAATGGTTTTGTCTATCCATTCCTAAACTAATTGTAAGGGAAAAAAATACTACCCTGAAGCTAATAATTCTTAAAATTCAAATTTCCATGGCTGTTCCTTACTGTTTGAAGAGCTTTTAAAACTACGTGCTTATACTAGAAGAAAACCCTCATTTGAATAAAAATGTGCAGAAGGTTAGCAATTTGCTTCACTTTGTTACCAACTCTGTTCAATTCAAGTGTAGCAAAGTATACTGGATATTAATCTTTTGGTTTACCAGCTATGTTGATTAAACAATATCCACTCTGGACACATCTTCTTGAACTAAGTTTGTCTGTTTTCAGTGCAGTTAAAACTGATGAAGTGTGTAAATCTGAAGTTGTTCTGATAAATTGGTGTTGTTTTTTATAAAAACCTCACGTCCTGCTACAAGATCTTACTTCAAAGCTTGCTTTTCAGTTTATTATTTAATTATAATTATTTTTTTTACTGCTACAATGCATTGTTTTCCTGAAGTCGTATTCATAAAACACTGCTCTTAAGAAAATATATGCATGTTACTTCTGGTAACAGTGATGAAGAGAACTAACATTTCTTAAATGTGTGTATAAAACAATGTTTCATGCAAGCTAAAAATTCTGAGCAAGATTGTATGTATGGTGATTTTTCAAGAGCCAAGTCAGTGTGCTATTCATACTGCATCAAAAGACTGATGGAAATTGTTGCTTTACCAAATTGCTGCAAGTGCAGAGTGAGGGAAATAGTCAGCTCATGGGTCCTTCTTTCTCAAAGCTTAAGAACTGTTGTCATCTAAAGATGCGGAATGCTTTTGATTTCTTAGATGACTATTAAGGATATGTTAGCATTCTAAATTCTCAATTTAAGTAATCTTTGCTTATATAGTCTAATTTCCTCCCTAGTTCTTGTCTTAATTGTTTTCTGAAGTTGGAAGGACCAGTGCAAGTTGTGGCTTTTCACTTCCGTCCTCCCCTCGTTTAAGGTCTGTTTTACTTACTTGCTGTGACATAAGCTGTCAGAGCATTCATAGCATTTTTCATCATAAAATGCTCTTATTTGAGGAAACTAGACTAGCATTAGGTAATACTACACTACCATAAAAGCCTTGACTTATCACTAAAGTCAGTTTTATTTTTTTAATTTTTATTAACCCATCCACCACATTTCCCAGTGAGAGAGTGGAGTATGACTGTTCAACTTTTAAAAGAAACAAACACTACCAGCTCTGGTTACTGCTTGAGGCAGTTCTGTCACTGCTAGAATGTCCTGTCAGCTTTGTTTTGGGATTTAGTTCCCTCAGAAAAAAGTCAATAAGGTAGATTATAAAAGGAATTTGGAACTTAAAAGAGGAGGGAAAAAATAAAACACTACAGGGAAAACATTGTGGAGAGCAATAAATTTTGGTCAGTTTGCACCTATCAGATATTTATTGTACAATAACAATTTATATTTTTAGTCATTGCCCATTATTATTGATGAGCACGGTGAAATATTTTTGAATGAGGTGTTTGGGGTTTGTATGTGCATTACAATTGTCCTTTTGTACTGTAAGTTACTGTTTGATTGGAATATTTTATCAGAACTGTTTCCCTGTGCCTTTATATTACAAGAAAGTTGTTTCTGCAACTTCTAATGATATTAATAAAGAATACTTTAAGAACCTCATCTCAGATGCTCATTTTCAGGTCTGTCATCCTATTTTTTTTTTTTTAAAGATTGACTTAGTCCAGGCTGTATTGAAATAGACAAAGCCCTCGTTCTTTGTAGCGGTGTGGAATGCTTCATAGTCATCAGTGACAGCAGCTAGGAGCATCGTTCTCCCGCTCCCTACTCTTCTAGCAGACTGATTGATAGCATAAATGATCCATTAGAAATATATTCTTAAAAAGGAAAACTGTAAGTAGGATTCATTTTCTTGGAAACAACCCGATAAGCCGTACCCTCCTGTTTTATGGAATGGAAGATTGAATACTTTTATATTAAGTTGGTATCTTCCCTCTTGGAGGAACTTACTTTTCCTTGCCTTTGGAACAGTTTATATTGCTACTGACGTTGCCTTTTCAGTACAGTATTTTAGCAGGTAATATAATATAAACACATAATTACTTCTGATGCTACTTATTTTCTCTGGATTTTTTTCATAAAACATTTGCATTTGAAACTAACACCTGCAGCAGTGCTATTCTCTTCTGAATTTGTGTCTAAAAGTAATATGAACTGTCAAAAATATTCGAGGTTTTGATTTCGGTTACAGTCCTGTCTCTAATCTTCAGGAACTGCAAACAAGCAAATTGAGACTTGTGAATTTTCCAGCTCAGTCAAGATCATTAAATCTTAAGAAGAAACTGGCATGAACAAGTGCTGCTTCTTTTTCTTTCAACAGTTTCCAGAGTATAATATAGTTTGAGCCTGCTTTCTTTGAACTTTAAGTCACGCTATTTTCTTAACCAGATAATTTTTCATCGTGAGATTGCACAGAACTATAGGGGTTGAAAGGGACCTCTTCAAGACTTGATTCTGGAGATCAAGTCCAGCCCCCCTGCTGAAGCAGGTTCCCTACAGTAGGTTACATGGGACAGTATCCAGGTGGGTTTTGAATTTCTCCAGGGAAGAAGAATCTACAACATTTCTGGGCAGCCTGTTCCAGTGCTCTGTCACCATTACAGTAAAGAAGTCTTCCCTTGTGTTCATATGGAACTTCTCCAGTTCCAGTTTGTGCCTGCTGCCCCTTGTTCTGTTACTGAGAACCACTGAAAAGAGCCTACCCCTGTCCACTTGACTCCTGCTTATTAGACAAGTATGAGCATTGATAAGATGCCCTCTCACTTTTCTCCAGACTGAACAGTCTCAGCCTTTCCATACAGGAGGAGCTGCAGGCCCCAGTCGTTTCCACAGCCCTCCACTCTCCAGTAGCTCCATGTCTTTCTTGAGTGCAGGAGCCCGGGACTGGACACAAGACTGCAGATAGTTTCTCATGAGACTTTGAAAGTATATTAAACTTTGAATACTGCTCTGGTTTACCACAAAAGACTGGCTTAAATGCAGTTTGCTTTAAATTTATTAAAGTGAAGACCTTGACTCCCATTAACTGGCACTTAATTGTTTTGGGTTGGTGTTTTGTTTTTTTTTTTTTTTAACAGTCTGGCTGTGACTTTGTAGAAAGCATCTATGGTACTCTCATGGATTCCTGTTTTGTCTTCTGATGTGTCTGAAGTCAGTATTAACTTTAAGTTCTTGTTACATTCGATACCTGTGTTGCATGAAACCTGTGACGTGAATTGGACTGTGAGCCATCTGTTAAACTGCGTCTGTCTGGGTGGATACCAGTGAAATGTTAGGGAAATGTAGCTTCTTTCAATCTTGTGATGCTCCCAAGCCTTTAAAATCCTATCCATCAAATGGAGACTTAATTAGTGTTGATTCTACCTACTTTTGCTTGTTCAAAACCGAAGACGTGACACAGACCTGCTGATTTATTTAATAGCGTTTCTGTGACCAGTTCACTCTCTGTTAGCATTGCTGTTATTTTTACTTCAAATGTCTGCAAGCTTTTTGTTTGCTGTTTCCTTAATTCTTAATCACGTTCAAAGATGTACAGGTAGTTTAAACAGACCTTTATCTAATTCTGGCTTGATTTTAAAGTGTTTTAAAGAAAATAATTTTCTGTGCTGATGTTTTTTTTGTTTAAATCTTTTAAGCAGCTCTCCAGACATGACTAGGGTACTTCTAAACATCGTCTTGGTTTTTTTTTTAATGCTACACTGAGTTTTACAAACACATTTCATTAGTCTTCCAGGCAAAGATCTTTGGTAGTCTAATGTGTGCTGTACACAACAGTAGTAAGCTTTTGCTGGATGCAGAAAAGCCCTGTGGCTTTTCTTTGTAGAAAGCCTCTACAAAGGCTGTCTATTTTTGTAGAGCCTGCATGACTTTGTTAGGAAAACGAAGGATGCGTTGTTGTGGCAGCGGATTAGTCTGCTGTTGCCACTCTCTAAGTATGAGAATGTACCTGTTTTGTGTGGTTCAGAGGCTAGAAAAACAGAAGGAACTTGAGTAATGCGCAGTTGCCATGAAGACTGACTTGCATGTTCAGGCTGGAGCAGGGAAGTTCTCACTTTAAAAGAAAGCATCTAAGCTGTTTTCTATGTTTGCTGGTTTAACTCCTGAGAACTCAATGTAAATGCAGAATAAACTTCAAAGCAAAATGTACTGTTTAATACACAGCCTGTGTTCAGCTGTATATTATTTTTTGTAGGTCAGGGTTTCAAGTAGCGTGGCTGTTAGTCAGGTTGTAATATGCATCTTCCTATTCTAAACATAATGCTGTTGTATATGCTGAACTTCTGCCGCGGGTTCCAGCTTTGATATTATTTGTGGAGGCTTCATGTATCCATTTAATGCATCCTTGGTATAACCGTGGCTTAGCCAAATGGAAGCCTTGTGTCTTTATAAAGAAATGAGATTTTAGAAGTTTAGTGGATTTTTATCTTGGTTTTAGGTTTTTTTTTTTAATTATTATTCCACAAATAATTCTGAAAATCCTCAAAATAGTTAAGCAGCTGATTTCGTTGCTGCCAACTGTTAACATAATTTGACTTGAATGTTTTCAACTTCTGTGGTTGTTGAGGCTGGAATGTCTAGTTACCGTAAAGTCTAATATATATGCAGTTATGTCACATGGACTTCAAGAGATATTTTTTATAATATATTTTTAATATGAAAACTGTCAGTTTTCTTGTGGGGATTTTTGACATTTTACTGTATTAAAAACTATTGCAAATCAGCTTATAGTTTCAATGTAGGAAAAGGGGCCTGACTCCTTAGGCAGGCCTGACATGGGCCATAAATAGGATACAGATTCTGAGGACAGAAAAAATCACAGGGATATTTCAAACTTTCTGACTTTGTGTTAACCTGTAGGAAATGAATCTACCAATAATGGGCCTTATTATTCCATGTCTTGCAGACTAACAACAGCAATTCTGGTTGTTTATTTAGATGCACTGATTTTGCAGACTATACCTCGAGATGGTTGATCTTAATGTGCTCATGCTTATTTGACTAAGGGTAAATTTTTAGCTCTGGCAGAGAGCAGATGTAGCTGTCAACAACTTCTAAGCATTGCTGTCTTTAAGGGAGCTCTTTCTATAAACAGCAAACACTCAGTGAATGAGAGGGCAGTACTTGTACAGTGCGTGTCCACAGTTACATGCGTATGGCAAAGCATACTTCAGCTTTTGGTTTTGAAATTCATCTCCCACTAAATGCCAAAACCCTGGCATCCTTACTGCCGTGTGTCTGAGATTTTGCTTCAGCATGAATCCAGTCTTATCTTTTGGGCTGAGCACCTTCGGTATGTATATGTGCAATTAGCAGTTTGTTCTTGCATGGGTCTGTCAGGGCTTGGGAGACATTTGGCATGCGCATGGATAGGTCCTCCTGGCTTGGTTTTCTTTGCAAGGAACTTGGTTTGTGTGCATCAGCACTGCTCTGCAGCAGAGCCCTCATCTGAAAATGGGAAGGCAATCGAGTGGCTCTCTTCAAACCTGCCTTATTGCCCCAACCGAAACATTAGTGTAAGCCCAGTCCCTGACAGCTTGCTGCAGTTGTTTCTCTGTAGGCTGTGTTGTGTTGACTGAGCCTCCTCTCAGCTCTGAAGGCTGTGCATCATTTATCTATTACTTTTTTTACAGGTGTCATTATGCAAATTATGTATGCATACAAATGTAAACGTATATACACAAATTTTACATGTATAAATATGTAAAAACAAACTTTATATATACCTACAAACATACATGTGCATGTATGTATTTGCCATAATCTGTTATTGCAAAGATACTATCTCTACAATTGATGATGGTATGAATGCCATTGCAGCTACTCCTGTCCTCCCTTGGTTGGAGTGATACCTGTCCACACTGCCCTTTATTAGAAGATTATCAGAACTTCTCAGTTACGCAAACAAACCAGAATATCTTCTGTAGGTTTGTTACATTAGTCACAATGTGAAGTGCGTTTGTATGAATTGAAAGTAACTGGGAGTGCAAGCTGCGGCTACATTAGAAGCTTCCGTGGGTATACTGCTGTCAATCTCATTACTTTTTTTTTTAGCAAAAGTATCCTGGAGAGATTAATGTAATACGTGATTCGGAGAGGTGAAACTTCACCAAGCCTCAAACTACACCTCGAGAAGTCAAGAAATGATAATGGTGGTTTGGGGCATGAAACAAAAAATGGTATTGTTGTGTGGAGGAAGCAAGCACAACCTTGGTGGGTAAAACATTGTAAGTCCAGGTGCAATCTCACAGTAGTGCTGGGACGTGGCCTGGGTGCCTAACTGCCTGCATTCCTTCGGCTTCCTTGCTAGGCCGCGTTTATTGCTATTCCTGTGAGATGGAGCCATGCTAGAGTTTGTGTATAAGCAGTGAGCCACTCTGTTGATTAATCTGCTGTCGTTGTACAGCAAATTGCTTGGCATGTTTTAGCTGTGACAGGTGGGTTTCTATTAGCCAGTGTTCACATAGCTTGCACTATCCATCACATAAAGAATCATGTCATGTCAGAGCTGCATTGTGATCATGGCAAGAAGACAGATCAGGTATCGTATAGGGGAAATAAAAATACATGCATGGCGCAAATAGAAAATCTTTAGGGTATTTTTTGTTTGTTTGTTTTGTAATTAAGAAGACACAGGACAGATCTTTTACAGATGCAGGATGAAATTAGGAAATAGAAACTGATGACTGAGTTAGAGGGACATGGTTTTCATCCTAGA
The DNA here is from genome assembly GCA_016647715.1 of Pavo muticus. Classification (NCBI taxonomy): domain Eukaryota; kingdom Metazoa; phylum Chordata; class Aves; order Galliformes; family Phasianidae; genus Pavo; species Pavo muticus. Next base: position 126,393 of record JACDJE010000728.1, read on the forward strand.
GGTTTTTACAGAGTACACAGAGATTAACTGTGAGTTGTTGAAACTTGTGCTCTCTTTTGCTAATTAAGCCTAAATTCAATACAGAATAATTGCTGGTGCATTGCAGGTAAGGTGAAGGAGGGAACTCATGTTGCTGTCGTGCAGTCCTGCAGCGGGCAAGAAAACCTGAGCTGCGTAAAAAAAATCAGTTATCTATGGCAATGTTTTCATCATCTTTTTGATACTTTAGAAATATTCCTAATTCATTGTCTTCCAGGTAGAGAGGTTATTTCTATTATATAAATGTTATTAAATATGTATATTAAAATTTAATGTCCTTTGGACAGTTTTAACTTGTGGGATGAAATGGCAAGGCAGATGGGAAAATGTCTGTGGGAACAGGTGAGTAAATGGAAGATGAGTGAAAAAAACAGGATCTGGCTATTAAAGACATCTAGGAGATTTGTATGTCTAAAAAATACCTTTTAGTAATTTACAATCACAACATACAATAAACAACATACTATAAAGCTGGAGTTGTAAATCAGACTTCTCTTACTTTACATGCCTTGCAGGGGGAGTGACCCAGAACAAAATAGAAACCCCCCCAAAACACCCCGACTACACTAGAAAGTCACCCAGAGAGAAGAGATTACGTTTAGAGGAGCTTTTGTTCCCAGCGAGCTAAAGATGTTAATACGCATCTGGTATACAATGATATCAGCATACTGAATTGCAGGAAGAGCAGGTTATTGGGGAGTCAAGATCTGTTGTTAAGATTTGTTTGTACTCAATATTTAGCAAAAAGAAAAGGAATATAATTAGAAGGCCATGAACTGGGGTAGGAGTTATTTCTTCCAAAGAAGAAACAATGAGAGGAGGATGTCTGCTGAAATAGCCCCTTCATGCAGGCAGCTCAGAGATGTCCACGGAAGGAAATCTGTTCGGTAGCCCATAATCGCTCCGAGTTCCACGTAGATGTTGATCTTTTGTTCAGATGATTTCCTTTTGGTAGCTGTTTTCTGCTTTGCAATCAAGATATAAAATAAACTTGACTCCTGCTTTTCCTTATTCTTATCTAATGTCAAAAGAATCTTAAGGCCAAGTGTTGGTGTATGCTAGTTGCTCTCCAGGGAACAAAAGCAGCAAGCAGGTGGAGACAGAATGGTTCACTTCCAAATGTTTCAGAGTTCTTGGGCTTGGGATGTGTTGCCTCCTAGCTCAGTTTGATGCAAGGTGCTGGCTTGCAAAAGGAAGCCTCCCATGGCAGGTTTTAGCCAGCATAGCTTTGCCAGGCTCCTGTTGAAGAGAAGCCGGTGCTTAACTCAGAGGATAACTGTGTGTCTTGTGGGTTCCTTCACATCTTGAGTCTGGTTACTGGGAAACTTTCCCCTCCATCCACCCTCTGCTTGTCTATAAATAGGTGTAACAAAAAGCCGGACTGAGTATTAATTCACAGTGAATCACAGCTGAACAGTAGGGTCAGGTGAATCCCATAAAGAAAACTGACAGTGTATTCAGATCAAGTGTTTGCTATTCAAGGATCTGCACCTCTTATGATCTATTTGAGGCTCATCTTCTCTAAAGGCTAGAGAAAGACTTCTAGGGTCTTGCTGATCGTCTTATTAACATGTAGAGATGGCTAACTGGTGAATCACAGCTACCTCTAAGTAGCCCCTGACATCTGTAGCATTTTGACATAGTGTAGAGGGAAATGAGATGAAAGGCTTAAAATGCTGTGTGGCTTTTTCAGTTTTAAGTAGATGTCAAACATTCTTTGAAGTAATTTGGCCTCTTGTGAAAAATATTGCCTGCATTCAAGGGCATCAAAACCAGGCAGCCTTTCTAAAAATAATACATGTTGAGTTAAAAGGTTCACAGGAATCCTTTTTATTCATCCTGCTTTGTATATCTGTGAAGGTGCTCATTTGTTTGTTTTCCTAGCAAGATTCTTGAGAATGTTCTTATACTTCCAAACTACATTTTTCAAATCTGAGTATGGGAAGGGGTAGCACATAGCTTACTTGCTGAATATACTAAAACTCAATAATATTTAACTACTTTGTGAAGTCTGTTTAAGTTTTGTTGTATTTAACTACTTTAATTCTAGACTAGATCCTCTTATCTGCTAACTTGTTTTCCTATGGTGAACCTCTTAACATTCTCCTATTTTATGTGCATAAAACTTCTATTTTAATAATACCTTGCAGTAGAGGATCTTTTCATGGCAGCTAAACGATGTACAATGGTAATATTTCTGGAAGAAAATGAGATTTTGATAATGCCTTGGTTTTCAGTGAAACAAAAGGATTTGTGAACTTGAAAAAGAATACCACCCACCATCATGGCCAGCTGATGAAGAAGACTGAACTATGGAAGAGTGGTTGAGATTTTTTTTTCTAGTTAAAGGAAGTTAGGGGAGGTTCTTGCTCTGTAGCAAACTGAGCACTGACACGATCAAGAGTCTTTGAAAATCTCAGGAGAGGTCTCTCCAAGTGAGTACTGAATTAACTTATTTCCTTTCCTGCTGTTCCTTTTTGTACAAGAGAAGTCCTTCCTCCAAAAGTCTTCGGAATACAATGCTGTGTTTTGTAAGCAGAGTCCAGAAAAGCACAAACACCTCTACCAAAAGAATAGTAAATAATAGCTATTTCCCATCTCGTTCCCCTGGGAAGCACTTCCACTGCTAACAGGTACCACGCTGCAGTGAAGCGCGGGTCACTGTGGCTTAGGCAAAGATGTGTTGGTTACACGTTTATGCCTACATCTGTTTTATCCATGCAGTAGTGTTTGAGTACTAAAATAAACTGTGGAGGCATACAGTGTTGTCACAGGTATGCAGTTTTAAAATCAAGTTGAGTTTCTCTTACTGTTGTGCTATCAGTCAGTGCAGCACTCTACCAGTTCTTGCAAACTGGTGTTTGTAGACAGTTGTTTCAGAAAGAGCTGTACTGGTTGCTACTGCTCTGAGACCATAAACAAGAAACGTGTGTAATGTTTAAGTGCTAAAGTTGTATTTCAGTAATGATTTTTCAAGAACAGGCTCACGTACATCAAAGCAAAGCTTGGGCTTGTTTATGATGCTGTTACAAATCTTACTTTTTATGATATCATAGTAGCTTTAACAATAATATAATTATTAATAGAAGTAATTTATATGGTGGTAATGTCTACGCATTGCAAGGACCTAGACATTTCTCCATGAAATAGGAAAGCAAGTAGATAATCTTGACCCAGAGAATAACTGTTTAGGCAGAATACTACATGTGGGTGGATGAACAAAAGGTGTGGGAAAAGGTAAGAACAGAACGAGCCCTTTTTGCATTGTATGTTGGTATTCATCAGTCTCACTATTATGATTTTGTACTGTCTGTAGGCATTGTGGCAGCAGGGAAGCAGGCACTCTCTTGGTACTTTATGATTTAGTAAGAAAAGGATGAGGTTCCAGAAGTGAAGGGTGTAGAAGAAATGACTTCAGTTGGTGCACGAGACATGTATTTCAAGTAGCCTTTTCAGCACTAAGACTTTGCCCACCATCCTCACTCCCTGCAGTACTCTGGTTTCTAAAACTTCAAGCCTGCTGAGCAAACCTGTTAGGTAAGTAAAGTGTCATAAGAGGGGCTTTCCACTGAACTGCAGAAATCTCTTGTCAGAGGAGTGGATTTTCAAGCTTAGTACTACATGTACATTTATTTACATGTAAAACATGAAATAGGAAAGACTTCAAAGCCTGATAGGAGAGGTATAATAATATTCCACTCTGTTTCTTCCCACTTTTACCCATTTCAGGTTTCACAGAAGGAAAATTCAGGTGTGTAGACTCAGGAGGGTTGGGGAGTCCTCTGCAAAGTGGACTTGAAAATACCTTTGAAATTTGCTGAAGCAAGTAAACTGAAGTGCAGAAGATAGGCTGAGATGTGGCAAATAACTGGTTAATCCTGAAATGTAAAATATGTGAAAAATCTGCACTATTCTTTTGGTTTTCAGCATATATGGTATTGCTGGGTTAGGTTTCTTAGGATTTTATAAAAAAAAAAAGTTCACTCATCACAGTGCTGTGAAATAATAAATGCATTTACCCGCCACAACAGAATCTGGTAATATTTGCCTGTACAGAATTTTATAAAGTGGACCTCTGTGGAAAAAGATGACTTAAGACTTCCAGCAGTAACTTCTCCTTGTTCTCTCTTGGAAGAGAAAGATTTCCTTGTGCTCTTGGTTCTGTGTTTTCTGGTGCTTTCCTGTCAACTTGAGTGGATCAGAACGTCTGTCTCCATTGATCAGGCTTCTGAAGATTAATGCTCAAACACTGAAACTTTCCCTATACTGCACTGCTAAATTGATTCAGCAAAACACTTAAACACACACAATCAAATTGAAGTTTAAAACAAGTCGCACAGAATTGAGTTTATATTTGTATTAGTTTAAAATATGCTTGAAGACCATTATCTGTGTGCATCCTTTCAGGAAAGCTTTATTAGACACCAGAGGAAATTAATTATTTCTAGACTGGATGTAACCTAAATATGCACTAAGACTGCTGTCCATTAGTTTTTGTTTTTTAAAGACTGGAATAGAAAATTAAGTGCAAATGAAATATTTAGCAAAGTATGACCATAACTACATCAAGCTGATTATGTAATTAGATGGCCTGAATAACAGTAAAAAGACTGTGCTCTCTAAATGTTAGACATACGCCAGTATACCAGTTTTACTTTCAGTTGCTGAATAAGAAGCATGGAAGCTCATGGTTCCATTTCATTTTCTCTGCTGCTTTCTGTTTAAAGTCAGACATACCAAAAAAAGAGAGGAGCTCCTCAGTAAGAGCTGCAGTACAATTTGTCCTTGATTTACACAAAGTCAGTGTTGCTGTTTGAAACAGTCTCTCAAGTAGTTATTTTTAAATGTTAGCCTTAGCAACTCTAAAAGTTGTTTTAGCTTGGCATGGTAACCAGGGGTTATTATTTTTCCCCTTCAATGAGAGGGAGTCTGAATATAAAATTCATATACTTTGGTCCTTCTTTGATTAAATGGACAGGCTCTTTCAGTGTGTGGTTTAAAGCCCACTTATAAAAATGAATTTTACTGCATTAATTAAAAGAAAAAAGTAATTTATGAATATGGAACTCTTGTTTCATCTTCCCAAATTAGATTAAAAAGATAAAAATTAAAAACGATTGTTCTGGTATTGTGTGCAGAGAGTAGAACTGATTAGAATTCTTCTTTAGTATTTTGAACTTTGATTTAGAACGTTTTCTGAAATTTCACACTTCCATTACATATTTCTCATAACCTTTAAATGTAGTTACGGTACAACAAATGTATATCAGATTCAGTGCACTAATAGTAGATGAAAGATGCACTGTTGAAAGAGTTGTTATTTTCACCAAGTATTCACATAGGGTCACTGGAGTTCCCATGGATCTATTCCACAGAGACACTTTGTTAGTGGATAAACAGATATTTTTCCTAGCAAAACTGAGAAAAATCTGCCCTCAAGGAAAGCAGATTTATACTCTCTATAGCGCTTACTCCTATAAAGCTCCTAGAAGGCCCCTACAAAGCCTTCAAGAGCTAAGAAACCCATTTCACGATGCTGCCATAACACTGTATTTTTATTTGTCTCTTTTTCATTTAACATCTCTAGTAAACATTGTCAGCGAAGCTGCAAATTATCACCCAAATGCCATCTGGAACAATCGGTCTTTAAATGAGACTATTTAAAAATGAGGTGTTAAGCCATTAATGCTGGATAATATATGATCCCCGTACTTTCTATTTTGGTTTGCTAATTCATTCATAGTGTGCTAGTCTGCTTACCCCCAGCTGCATTCAGTACTTTGAAGGAAGGGCTTTTCTAGTTACTTTAATACATTCTGTGTACAATGGGCCGTAAAGTGAAATGACACTGAAGCTGTATTTTTTTCTTAGAGATAGACACATTTCCATAAATATTTTTAAAACAACAAATGCATGTTGTTCAGGGTGAAAAGTCAGTTCCCTCTGCCTCTATGACTTGTATTCCATAATTTATGAGAGTCATTTTTTTGAGGGAGAGTGGAAGGAAGTTCACTGCAGAAATGTGTGCTAAATGTCTAGTGACTGTGGCACCTGAGCCGTCAGTTCTCATAACATCAGATGGGCCCAGGCTAGTGGCAAGATGTGTGCAGTTAAGTGATGTTTGTAGGTCTTGATCTCCAGGGGTTTCAGAAGCACTTGAGAAAGAGATTTGAGCAGCTAAGGGAAAATAGAAGATGTTTATTGCTGTCCTAGCTGTGTCCCTTCCCAGCCTCCTGCCCATCACTAGTCACTTGCTGTAGGAGACGTGGTGCAAAAGCTGTCCAGAAAGAGCCAAAACAATATTCCAGCCCTTAATCCAAATGACAGCACCATATGGGCTGCTATGAAGAAGTTAACTCAGTCCTAAAATGACTCATGTGAAATCTAGAGACTTGCAAAGGCTGCTGTTAAAAGTACGTAAGGACTGTCTTTTATTTCAACCATTTGTGTTTAAGTCTCTCAGAGCTGGGGAGTAATGTTGTCTTTTTAGGAGAGATGATGAACTGACTTCAGTTGATGAGTAGATTATTGAACATGATCTAATTACGATGGTGTGGATGGGAATTGTTTTCTGTTTGGTTGTGAAAAGCTCTGCGGGAAAGAGCTATGCAAGTTTGTGGTAACCATGACAGGAGGGGGTGAGTGGAAGTTAACTCTTGAGAGACTGCTCCAGGCACTGAGATAGGAGCTGTACTGCAGTCTGGATAGAACAGATGTATTTGAAGTCGTTGAAAAGATTCAGTCCAGCTAAGAGCAGCAGGCACAGCTTCTTGGGAGAGCCCTGCAGAGAGTGAGCTTGTGTCTCTTAAAGAAAGACATACATCAGTGCCTGCAGTATTTGTCTTCGGTGGAGCATAATGTTTAGCAGTTAAAGCACTCCCCATAGAAGTTACTGATTAACTCCTACCTCAGCAGCCTGAAAGGGCTGTGTTATTTGAACTCAAGGCTGTGTGGGGGCTGCTTGGGAGAGGTCTGCTAGAATTCTCACCTGCACAATCTCTCTTTTTGAATTGGATTTAGTTACCAAAGTCCTAATCTATGCTTCCCCCATCTTCTAAAGGCCTTCGCACATTTCTTCATGTCTTCAGCATGTCCTGACTTCTGTGTATCTGTGCTTTTTCTGTCTTCTAAGGGCCTTTGGAGACACTTCTTCCTATCTTGCCTTCACAGTATTTTGGGGAGACAGTGGGTACTGAGGGAGTAATAAATCCTGGGAGATGAAGGTTGTAAAGGGCTTTGTGCTTCTCTCAAAACAAACAAGCAAGCAAGCAAAAACAAAACAAAAAATGCCCTAATCCTCTGTTCCAGGTTACAGAAAATGAGCACAACACAGTGAATGGCTGGGGGCGAGGCACTGAGCTGCTGCTGGATACAGTATCCTCAGATGGCCTGCTGTTTTCGCAGTGTTTCTCAAAGCTCTGCCTTGTTTTTCAGTGAGGGAAGGGATCAAGGGCCACATCTGCATCTCCATGTCCTAGAATTGATTCTGATAACTTCACATATGGATTAAGAAAAAGTACGGGTGGAAGAAGTGCTAAATACAGAATTTTAAAAGCATTCTTATTTTGGCTTGCAACATTTCCTCTTTTTATAATTTTTTTTTTTTTTAATGTAGTATTCACAGGATGGAAAATATATTTCGTTTCTTTAGCTATGAGGAACACCTTGTTTCTTAAAAGAAACTTGTTTTCTGTGGACTTTGGTGTACTGTAAGCCCTTTCCCCTGCTTTCCATCACACTGCAGGACAGGACAGCAGAGTTAAGGTTAGGAGAGATGAATGTTAACCAGTCAAATGGCTGCTGAAAAACAAAATATTAGAATTGTCAAAATATTCTCACTTTGGATATACTAATTTGGGTCTGTCCTACTTATAGGCACAAGTTACGGGAAACCTTTAGGCTTGCAGTCAAGCTGGATGTCACAGCAACCTTTACAGAACTGGCAGAATCAGCCATGGATTAAAACCTGCCCTGAGAGTGTGGCCGAGTAAGCGTCACCTTCTCAGGAAACCAGGCTCACCTAACCCTCCACAAGTCTCCTTCCTGGAACTTCACATTTTCTTTGAATCACCCACCACCATCAGCATCCACTTCTGTCTGTGTTCTTTGCCAGATCTGAAGCCATGTGCAAGAGCTGTCTCTTACATATTCAGACTCCCCCAGACTTTAAATGCCAGTTGAAGATATGATGCCTCACTATTACATTTAGCTGATATACTTTTTTTTATTGCTTTTGCTTTGATTTTTTTCGTATCATAGGTGTGCAAATATTTTTTTCTCTGAATAGGCAAGTTGCTTCTGGTAATGTGTTAGGATATAGTTGCCTCTTCTGCTGTCTAAAATGAGTTTATCCTATATTGGAAGTATTACAACCTCTTGTCGGCTAAAAGTACGTTCTGTAAGAAGTTAAAAGTGGTAGGAAATTAAAGTAAGGAACAGGTGCCAAATAACCTAACTGTACTTTTTGCAGTTATGAATAATCTCCTCTTTCCTAATGCCTCTGACTAAAAAGGCTTATTTAGTGTATGTGCCTCAAACTGTAATATAGTGCTTCATTTCCCTCATAATTTCTGAAGCTGGGAGCTAAAATAATGTTTTTCTGGGCCTTAGCACATTGCTTCATCTTGCAAAGTCTATTTCATGGTCTGCTAGATTCTAATGGAGATTGTTGGTAATGAGATAACATTTATTTATATAAAAGTAAATTTACTGCCAACTGCCTAAAACTTACAAGCACTTGAAATAACAGGTTATTTTAAGTTTTAAATTCATTTTATTAGTATGTAAGAAAATATATGGAGGTCAAAATTTGAACTCCCTAAAAACAACAATGCTGTATATTTAGATGTCATAGTATCAAGACAAATAGACTCTGCAATCTTTTAAATGAGTCTGTATTTAAATGTTTCTGCCGGAGATGCACTTATGTTTGGAGCTTCTGCTTCCTGAGATGTGAAAATCATTTGGCAATAAATTTTAAAACAGATTCAGTAAAACCAGATCTTACATGTGCCTGTTAATGTAATTGACCTTAAAGCTTAACCCTAGGCAAACAAATGCGAAAATTCTATAGATGCACTTGAAAGGCTTTGAGAATGACCTTGATATTAGATGTGTTAATAGCATTTCTAGCAGAGAATCTGCAGTAGGCTTTTTGCCTAGAGCCACATTGTAAATTATTGCTGCATTGCAGATTACAGTTAATTGTTCGAGGGAAGTGGGGGGAAAAATTATCATTCTGAATTCCCAAGCGAGATCTTCAGTACATCAGTGAAGGCCAAACTGAAAAGTCTAGTGTGGTAAAATAGATGCTCTACAAACCAAAGAGAAAAAAAAATTGTTTCCCCAAAGAGCTCATTGTGCTGTGTACGGTGCCTGTGCCTTAACTTATGGGATGTGTCCCTTCAGCATGCGCATGGTTCTGCCTTTTCAAGTGATGGTGAGATGGATGCTTCGGTTCAAATATTTTGAGGGTGTTTAATTCAGGTGATGTAAGTGTCTGAGTGGTGAATGATTTCTAAAACCATATTTCTCACTTGTGGTAATAAAAATCACGTTAATTTTGCAAACATGAAACAAGTTACAAACAACTAGACATTCAAAAATCTTTATATCAGCTTAGTATGCATCCACAATAGGGGAAAAAGAATACTGGGAGAGATCTCTCTCCTGTTCACAGGGTTAGTAATTGGATTATATATTGATTTTAAATTAAATTCTTCATGTATGCAACAGAATGATACTGTAATGAGTACAAAGGTTTAGTGAGTTCAAGTTTGAAATAGTGAAGCTGTGGCCTAATTGTGTGGGTGCTATCAAAGCTGTACAAATAATTATTTAGGGGATGGCACATCGGATGTGCACAAACTACTTTTGAAGGGTCAGAGGCTCTTAAAAATCTTTATTATCTCTATTGTTTGTTTGTTTTTAAATCTTCATATCCAGAATGCTGTAGACATTGGTGATTAAGTGCAGTGGCTTCAGGCAAAAGGGAATGCTGTACCTAACCTTCAGAACCCTCCCCAAGTTCATAGAATCATAGACTTACCTAAAATAATCACTTTTTCATGTTTTTGTTCTTTAAGAATCCAAGATCATAGGGCTTTCCATTGCTATGAAGCTGTCAGTCCTTACCATACAGGAAGATCTACTTTGAAATTTAGGTTTTATAGCCAAAACATACTAGATGGTTTGAAATGAACACTTTTTTGTTTGAATCAATACAAAGCACAAGCAATGTGGAAAATGTTTTTAAATGTTTATAAAAAGTTTATAACAGAAGCAGATGGAGCAAAAAAAGGGCAAGCTTTGCCAGCATTATAGGAGGTGGGACTTCGGGTTTTGCAGAGGTATGCTTTATCTTCTTGTTTTACTCTTTGTAAATCATGTTAGGCTGAAGTTATACAACTTTGTAATTTTTTTTTCCTGGAGAGAGCATTCATTGTTGTTTTTTTGTTTTTTTTCTCTTTTTTTCTCTTAATTAGCTTAGCTAATTAAGAGAGAGCATTTGAGAGAAATACAGTTAGTCCAGAATTAGATAGATAGAAAAAGAGAACCTAGCTACAGTACTCATTGATGAGCAAGATGGAGATGAGACTTTAAAGGAGATCATAATTCATGTTCAAGTATTTCTATTAAATTCAGGTTTATGTTTTAGGAAAAGTTTTAAAATAGATGCTCAGGAAATAAGTTTAAGGGAAAAATCCCCCTTGATTTGTACAGATGCTACTGGGGGAGATATCTTGTGCTCTTCCCCTGCCCTTGTAGCAGTGAGAAGCCAACATAACACTCAAGAAAATTTCAAGAGAGAGGCTGAACTAGCAGATTTAACTGTTTACTCCTGCAAACTCAGCTCTATATACCTGCTATCATCCTCATTTAGGAACTGACGAGCCTGCAGTTGTTTGGTCAGCCACTCCATGCAGTGAAATTGAAAACTGAGGAAAAGTCATGCTTATCTGACTCCGTATTTCTGATTAAGTTCCATGAACTGGTTCACTTTGCATCTGCATTCCAGTTCACTCTCCATCACTGCAGACAAAGATAGGTAGGGATGGGTGGGAATGAAATGGGTTATAGGTCTTACCATCCTGGAACCTGCACAGATGGTTGGATGGAAGTTAAATTAGGTCTCTGCTGGCCAGTTTGTTTAATTATATCTGTGATTGAGGAGATGCTGCTCATTCCTAAAATATGTAGCAGTGTGTGCCTCTGTACCCAGCATGACTGTCTGCCTGCCCTGGGCTGGCAGGGTGGATCTTGAAACAAGTTGTTGGCACTCTGCCTTTTCCAGAATGGCTTCTTCCACTGAGGCTAGGTTTTTACTGAGCGTCAGGAAAAGCTAAACTAAACAACTAAAGCTGCAAAACAACTAAGTATTTGCTAAGTATTTTTCTTGAATGTGGGTTAATATCAAAGCAGACTTACTTTGTATGATTGTCCATTTATCTTCTGATTTTACAAAAGGATCAGAACTATCAGTTCTCTAGACACTTCAGTCAACTAACTTAAAGCATAAGAAATCTGGACAATAAGCACCATAATTAGTGTAGGAAGAAAACTTCTACTCCCAAGTATCTAATTCAATAACTATGAAGAACCAATGATTAATAATTATACCATTGTATCTGTGGTATGATTGCCCTTCAGCACTTTTAAACCGCAAAATCAAAAGCCTCAAAGCATGTCCTAGGGGTCAGACTGTCTTTTTTGAGTCAATGAGACAAAAACATATAAAAAGTGCAAAATCATTTTCTTATTTATTCAGAATAGGGCCAGCTTTGGGGCTAGCAAATTTCAGCTGTCATACTGCACTTGGTAGCCAGAGGCAGTCTCCTAGGTAGTAAATCTAATAGAGCATAGATCAAAAATTACACCTTGGAAACCTGCAGGTAGCTCCTACATGCTATGGAACCTATGTAAAATGTGTTAATGGTCACTTGCTCTGCTTCAGATTCTGCATAAATTCTGTCTGGGTTGCTGTCTTGTCCTATTTCATTTTGAAGATGAATATATGCCCTGTCTTAAGATTTGTAGCAAGCTGACCAAACACTGAAGAAGAAAATGCAGGCAAGTTAATGTGTAATATGAAGAGTTGTCATGCTGCTTACAAAAAACATGCATGAGAGACTAAGCATATGGGATCAGCAGTAGAGGAAAGAACATCATGTACACTAAGAGGTACAGCCGTACTGCTGACACAAAATCATTTATGCCATATCACCCAGGCTAGCACTATAACAGCCAAGACTCAGTCATGCTCCTGATTTTTGCAACAATAAATGGCATTTCAGATTTCGAGTTTATTTTCCATCATGACCATGATAGACAGCTCTAAGTAAGGGCACAAATCCATCTTGCTAATGTCAGTAGACACTGAACTGATACAATTTTGTATGCCTAAAGGTAGGGATTTCCCAGAGGTTAGCTGTGGGGTGCGCTCCACTCCCATATCAGCCAGTGCACCAAAGTGAACCAGGGGTACTATGTTGCTGTTAAATGATTGAATTTCCAACTGAATAAATTACTCTTTTTTTTTTTTCCACTAGAAGGTTACTATCTATTATTAAATTAGTTCTGTATTCAAATTCTGCTTTACAGAAACACTGTTTGACTGTAACAGGGAAATGGACTCCCGTGCAATCTATACAACTCTTCTTAGTTTTACTGGATGGAAAATATTATAAAAATGTAAATGATTAATTATTTCTCAACATATACCCTGTGTTTTTTATTATTAGCAAGTGGCTTAAATATTTAAGAGTGCAGAATTAATAGGCCGGAGCATACTAAAATATTGTCACATACTTGACAATTCTAGAAACAAAGAAGTTGCTGCGTTGTTTAAAATATTAAGTATATATTTTATAGCTGAAATTAGTGCTTTTCAAAGTAACAGATTTTCATATTTAATTGATAGGAGAAGATAAAGTTATCTGGAAAGAAATGTTTTAAGAACTACATCGCTTTACTCTGACCATTACATCATTTACAGAAATACTGCATGATTCAAGATTCTTTTAAAAAGTGCAATTTTTCTAATAGTTTAATCAATTTTGGTTGATGTGTGTTCTCAAAAAACCACAGAAGTGTTGAGAGCTATTATGGTAAAATATTAATAAGAATGCTTTCAATCTATTGTGCATAGACAAGAACCGTTAGCTTGAGAGGAAGCTGTCAAAACCGTGACGTACTACAAGCGATAGCTAAACAAAAAAGGGAATGCTAAACAAAATCATATGAAAAGGAGAACTGAAATGACACTTCTATAAAGGTCTCTGTGTGCAAGAAAGCCAAACTGGAAGTTATGGATGAAATTTAAAATAACAGATCTGGGACTGTTGTAACTGTTGTGCTGAGCTATTATCATAAACGTTTCATTCAGTTCAGCCTTCCAGGGTACCACATGATGAAGTTTAGGTGCTCTTACTGCATTCAAAGCTGCAAGCTCACGTAGGTTGATTACTCTTGGCAATGTTGCCAAGGCTTGTCGAATCCTAAGAGGGAGCAGCAGGTTTAGGGAAGGTGAAGTGTTACATGTGAGTAACTTCAGTGGATCTTGATAGATTTAGAGTTTTTTGTGAAGTGTAAAAGGAATGTGGAGTGATACCATGTCTCATGATTCATGTGACTGTGAAGAAATGAGCAAGAGAACAAGGTGCACAAAAATTTGAATGTGTATGCATCAGATGACAAATGAGGCAACCCTCTGTTGCTACTCAGATTCAGTGCTTGTCTGTTCAGTAAAATACCTAGAACAAACATTGAAAAGCTTGATAAATTTGGAATTTTTACTATTCTTGTACTATTAAAATGTTACAGAGATTGGGTTAAATTCAGCTCCATTCCACTATCTCCACTGCCATCTTATATATATGTTTTATGTCTATTCCTTGATTTGTTGACAAATTTTGAGGCCTCATTGTACTGTGTTAAATAATGACTACACACCATTCTGTGCACTAAAGAATTCAAGATGACAAAGCTTTGGAAGGAGAAATAGAGATGAATGGCTTGGCCAATGTTGTTCAGGAGTCTGGACTTTTCTTCAGGTACTCTGTAGTTTGTATGATTGGGATGTGTTTTAATAAATTCCAACTCTGTGCACTGGAAAAAAGCTTTGGTCACTTTGACAAAAAATGCAGAATCTGTTTAAAACACTGTACAGTTTCTAATAAAATTTTAAGTTGACAAGTTAGCTTTGTACCAGCTAGTTTATGCTGAATGGGTAATATCTTGTCCTTTGTAGCCAGAATAAAGTTCAGAATAAAGTCTAAAGCCAGTCTGAATTTCAGAACTTCTGCATTGGGTGACTTGAAAAATGCAACTGTATAATGCATAGTTCAGATCCACAAAATTCTTCTTACAGGCAATAATTAGTGGAGAACACTTTAAGCGCTTTGTACACAATGGATAGCAATTTCAGCTTTCAGTGTATATTGTAATTTTATGAAGATAGTTTTGAACTAAAATTATGACGTTCTTATAAACAAGTGTTGCCTCAAGTAGCATGAGAAATAGCAGAATTACATTTAAAATGTTTTGAAGCAAAAATCCCAATATAGTAACAGAGAAAAAAAGCAGCTCAGAAAAGGCAAGAAAAGCAGTGTGCAAAGGTCACTGATATGTTTTGGTTTAAAAATAACTTGCCTTTTTTTGAGCACAAGGAGAAAGGAAGGCAGTATAAAGGCATGTTATGTCACTGGTTTGACTTATGGCATGGTCACAGACAACAGCATGAGTGCAACTTGTGCCTATGGCAAACTGCAGCTTGTTTCAGGAAAGGCCTGGGCTGGTACTTCTGACAAAGTTTTGTGTAATCACTGTCATGGACTAGCTGCTGCAGCAAAGTGGGTAAAGCAGGGGCCAATGGTTTGATTTCACCAGCTCTAATTATCATGAGATCCTGCAAGAATGCTTTAAAGTGACTGAATCCTGAACATGGAGGTGTGACTAGCGTCTAAGTAAGCTCTCAGTTTAGCTTTGAAAATTGTGTTGCTGCAGCTGTCTGGGAAATGGCCGTGGACGTGCTTACTTTGCATCTTAAAATGATAAATAGGAAGAAAGATAAAGAATTCATTTTAAGGCCACTGTGAAATCCTGATGCTTATGACACACAGTAATTTCTAGAGGCACTGAATTTTGCTTCAGTACTAATATATAAAGCTTAACACCTTGAAGAATTGGTTGTGTCCTTGTCACATTTCCTTCCCTGGTATAATTCGGCTATGCAGTCTAGCTTCTAATTTTCTTTTGTTTCAAATAGAAGTGTGAATGTCCTCCAAGATATGGCCGAATGGGACTCCCATGCAGAAGAGATAAGAGGTCTGGCTACATTCACCTTATCTGGAGGAATAAGTCTTCTTGGCAAATGAAATAAGGCTTCATGAAATAAGATCTTGCGAAATAAAACACAGTTAGTTGTTAGACCTCATATATGGGTACAGTAATGTGAGAGAAGTCTACACGGCAGATGAAGTTCCGATACTGCTGCCTTTGGCTTCTACTAATTGCTGCATTCCCTTATGTTCATCAGGATTCACTAGAAGTGAGAGGCTGCTGGTTTTGATGGAAATAACCAGAAACCTGAAGTGAAGGGTGAGTAGACTCTAACATGCAGTTGTTGTGATGACTAATGAAATCAAAGTGAAGGCTGAATGACATTGATGTCTATATGATAAACAGTAGTGGGTCAAAATCTGAACAATACTGTACCCCAGGAAATCACAGCTATATTTAGGAGGGGAAAAAAAAAAAGCTTGAAACTTGCCTGTCAAGTTGCATTTCTCTTATTTGTTTACTATTTCACTGTTCTCTCTTCTATTTTTTTTTTTTACTGTATTTCCTTTTGAGCCTTGACAAGATAGGCAGTATTATTATGTTGATGCATTAGGGTAGAAGAAATTTAGAAATTATTATGTGAAAGTGGTTGACAGCACAACCTTTCTGATGTTCTAGACCCTTAGCAAAAATTGTAGGTAACAGAAACTCCTTTCTAGCTCTTGCCAGCTCATGATTTCATCTATAAGTTTTTCCTCTGGGCCACAGTACCAATGTTCTGTAGCTGTTCCTTCTCTCAGTTCCTATGACTTCCCTTTCACACTTGGGCTCTTTCATGAAAGAAAAATCAGGATGATTTTTCTGCCTACAGGTGTCTTACTCCTGGGTTGGCCTGTGCATCTCTCTTTGGTGACACATATCTTTTGGTTGTGGCAGACCATGTTGTTTCAGTAGCCTGGTTCTAAATAAAATACTTAAAGCCTTGATAAAATTCTTTTGAAAAAAACACAAAACAACTGCTGATGTAAAAGAGAATAAAATGTTGGGCTGCTGAATGAATCGTGCCACTGCCTACTCATGTGCCCAGCTTAGTTTTAGGAAAAGATCTATTCACAGTGGCATTCAAGCACACACTTCTGTGCTTTACTGAAGTCAGAGTTGTAGAGAATTGGTTTTCAAATTACACTAAATTATATAAATCACTCACACATGGCTGTGGAGCATAAGTCAGCTTTTGAGATGTTAGCCTTCTAAAATAAACAAGACTAA
Organism: Pavo muticus; assembly: GCA_016647715.1. Lineage (NCBI taxonomy): Eukaryota > Metazoa > Chordata > Aves > Galliformes > Phasianidae > Pavo > Pavo muticus. The sequence goes on from JACDJE010000728.1 coordinate 142,980, forward strand.
ATCCCAGAGGGAAGAACACCCACATTCCTTTCATTCTTTCTCCATATTTTAGGAAGAGGATTCTTTTGCAGCCAAGTTTTGGTGATTTGGAGAACGGGGAATTCATTCATGCTCACCTCATCAAAAAACTTTTGTTGATATTTCGTACTTGTGGAGGAATGGCACAGGTCTGCAGGCTAGGAAACCTGAACATGTCTCTTTTGCCTACAGAAGGTGAAAGAAATGTACTTTCACATCAGACTTTTTCTTTAGGATGAATGTAGACTTCAAATCAAAATGACATTCTTGGAGATTTCTTTTCCTGAGCTAAGCACTTGAGGCTATCTCTGCTTGTCTGAGTAATGAACCGTGAGGTACGGTGGAATCTTAAATGCAAGCCTAAGTGGTCTGCTGAAGTTTGGGATTAATCACATGCCTTCAACTGAATGTGTGCTTACTTGCTTCATGGTGTTGCTAATCAAGGATCATCCCATCCTGATACTTTATGCTAAAAATGTCTACAAAATAGTTCTGTGACTGACTTTCCACAGTTAGCTGAAATGAATACTCTAAAATCCTTATCAGCATAATGAATCTCCTTCTCATATAGTGCAGACATTAGGAAAATGTAATCATATGTCTTTCCTTACTCAAAGCTGATGATTCTGCAAGCATAGACAAGATGAATGTGCGTCATTCTCTCTGGGATTCTGTGCGTTCCTTGTTTCTCACAGCTCCCTCACTTTTAGGATGGGCATACATTTAATCAGAGCATTACTGTCAGTCATACTTAGTCATGCTTGGAGACATAACTTTGGCTAGTAACTAATCATGCTCTGATTTTGTTAATGAATTCTTCTTCAGGACATCTTAAATATATATTCCTCTGTAATATCTCACTCTGTACCTATACACTAGTCACACACAAATAATTATCTTTAGTAGGCTGTTATTTATGGCAAGCTTGAAAATAAGATGGCTAAATTCTTTGAGGCTGCATGCTCAAAGGTTAGGATCCCTACCTTCCCTGGACTTCATGGCAAAATGTATGTGGTAGAACTGCTAAGCAGCTTATAACATCAATGCTTTCTATTCAGATCTCCACATATTGTGTCGAGTAAATATTCTTCTCTTCATTTTTTCAGAAGAGCAACTGAAGGATAGCAGTGATTTGATTTGCAGTAGAGCACAGGGACTTGCGTAGCATCTTTCTGGTTGTCTCAAGCCAGGAAGTCACACTTCAGTCTTGTTCACCTTTTATTTGGTGGAGGAATTCACTGTGCTGAATGGTGCATTGGTGCAGAAGAAGGAGCACTAAAATTTTCTTTGTTTTTCTTGTCGAGCATCTAGCCAGGGAAAAAGCAGTCTGGCAGGAGTTGCTTTCTTCTATCTGCAGGCAGACTGCAGCCTTCATAGGAGAATGAATACTTTTTTATTCTTTTGTGGAAATTTATCTCAAGTTTCCAACCTATGAATATAAACATTAGTTGGGAAAATGAAAGATTTTCTTATTGATAAGCCGTGAAATTAAATTCTCCTTTGATCTTTGCTGGAGATGATCATACACATAGCTTTCTATGTGTATGGAAAATTACTTGCATTAAACATCAAGAAAATAAAACAAAATGGCCGTTTTCGTAGAGAATAATGGTGTCACGTTATGCTTTATCATTATAATTTATCTATGCATTGTGTAGAAAATAAATCCTTTTAAAAGCGTTTGTGAGGAATAATTAAATAGATGAAAAGTGCCATTACTAAAAGTAATCAACAGAGTCTTTTGTTAGTTGTGGTCAGATCCAAAACCTGTTAAGATGGTAAAATGGCTTATACTGATTTCAGCTGGCTTTCATTGCTATCCATATAATCAAGAGTGTTCCACAAAAAGGCTGTTATATTGTTTTTCTCTACCATAGGATATGGTGTGTAAAAACATTGGAAACTAGAGCAAGGAACAAAGAAACCTACAAACCAAGTTTTAATATCAGTCATGACATAGAGCCAAATTGTAAATGGCATTTAGATGTTGAAAGACCAGGTAAGAAAACCAATAGGCTTTTCAAAATCATGCAGGTGTTTTCCTGTATGATAAAAAGAACTGCAGATCTATGTTTTGAAATCTGTCTATACACTCAAAATCTGGCTCCTGGAGAAAAGCCCGTTTGATTTTGAAAATCAAAAGTGCATTATTTAGTCATTAAGCCACTGAGGTGTCTTTGCAAACGCTACCTGGAAAAATAACCTCTATGATACTTTTTATATTATCAGTAATTGCAATTTGCAGAGTTCAGTCAAACTAGGACCACTGTCTCAAATGTGAGTGGTCAGCAATGATTCTAGGGTACATGGCAATAAAGTAATGTGATTTCTAAATCATCCAAAGCAGAAATTGTTTGTTCTATTTTGACAAATACAATTGTTATGCTGAATGAGTTATGTTGTAAGAAAAAGGGAAACAGAATATTTTAAAAGGTTTTGGGATAAACGGCAAAAAAAATTAGCAATAAAGGTGTTAGTAACATAATAGAAAACTTAAGAGCTGATACATGATGCAGAATAAATTGTTTTTCTTCCTAGTAATTTAGAATCAAAATACAGCTGATAAGGGAAATATACCTACCAAATCAGTGTGACTAAGAAGTTATGTAAGTCCAAATTTTAACATGTCTTGGAAAACACCTTGAGAAAAATCTCTATCATCTTTAGGAAGTTAGCAAAATGTACCATTTTTCCTGTACATCTGAGGTGGCATTTGAAGGTTTCTATAAGTGCTTCACTGTTTCAGAGCTGAAAATTTGGAACCTAGGAAGCTGGAGTGTGTAATAAAATGCTACCATTTATGGAAGATGTGTTGGTGTTATCAGATATCCCAAATGGCTCCTGGGTACAAAGTTTAGTTAAATAGTGAGTCAGTGTAAAAGTAATTTAATCTTTAAAACTGTGGAATGAGGAACAAAAGCTGTCAAACGGCCAAGATGAACGCAATTCTCTTTTGGTAGTCTTTTTCAGACGCAGTGTAGGATTTTGTATACTGTCTTAATACCCATAATTTATAAGATGTGGTTTAATTGTCTTAATCTCCTATTGTGAACCTATGCAACTAAAAGACCTTTGCTTCCTGTCAGTGTGCGCAATTTACTGCAGTCACATTAATGAGTCAGGAAACACTAAACACTCTATAGTGTTCAAATACCTTCTACATCAAGAATGCCCTATTATTAGTAAGCAAAGATTGTTTTTAAGCTTTCTGAAATGACTTGATTCTCAAGATAAATTGTTTTAAAGTGGAATCCTGTATTTTCCAAAACTGGCAGGCCTATATGTACCTAACAAACCTGGCATAATTAATGCAATGTAGTTTACAAAGATTGGGTGCATATATACAATGTCAGGCACACAGAAAAAGTATGAAATATTATATACTTTCATTCTATTTTACTGATGCATCTGAAAGCACAGTCATTTGCTGCAAAAACCTGATCAATTAAGCCAATAGAGGCTCTTTTGCTGCTATCTCTTGCCTCAAATGGATTTTATAATCTTAAGAGGATTTTTAAAAACTTTTAAGGTCTTTGTCAGCTTAAAAATAAGCAAGTGCTAGGAAGAATGCCATAACCCCAGCTACCCACAATTGGCAGCTTGTAAACTCCAAAATCTGGTTAAAAGGGTTGAATTCTGTAGAGAGGCTTGTTGTTACCTGTTAGAATTTATCAGCAACAACTGCATAAACACAGCATACTTACTGGAAAAGTGAATGCAAATTACCTTTGCTACGGAAGACTAATCATTAGACCTCAGAGGAAAGAAAAAGAATTACTTATGTGCTAATTTCTCTGTTATCTTTTTTTCTTCCAGGTTGGGAAAATGGGAGAAGACCACACTGAGTAAACTTGGAACTAAATCTGTAGTGACTATTAGCTGTAAACAAGCAACTGGCTCCAGTCCCATGCTGTCAGAAGTCTGTAGTATGTTTTACCTTAGTCAGCATAAAACAGCTGCCTGGTCAAGTTCATTAAAAATAGATTTAAAGCCTAATATAAATGTTTTGCATCTCACGCACAGAATCTTAAGGAATACTAAAGGATCCTGCTGAAATCTTGGGCGTTTATTTCTTAGAAACTGAATGGATGTTGACTGCTGGATGCTCTGTGATGAACAGTAAATGGCTTGGATTAAGAACTGGCTAAAAAATATAATTGATGTGTGAAGAAAAATAACTAGTTAGGTTTTTAATAACACCAGTGGAAACAATGCAGCATTCCAGAGAACAGCTTTGGAAGCTGCCAGAGTCCAAAAGACCAGTACCTTCTATGGGCCTTTCCACTTGAAGGATAGCAAAGTGGCGAAAGTTGACCACAGTCTTAGAGCAAATCTGTGAGGTCATACTGCCACAGAATTTCAGCACCAAATCTGTAATTTAAATGTTTAATTTAGTTTGAAAGCTATCTGATTTTCACCAATCACCAAGCAACAGAAATAAAAGTGCATTCTGTCATTTCTTTATCAATTATCTGAGAGAAAAGTGGGAAGTGCCATCCCTACAGCAAATTACCTTGCAGACTTTGCAGATGTGCTTGTAATTAAAGCATAGTAACCTCCTCTGTCTCTTCTTCAGCTCAGGACAGAGGATGTAGCTTCTCTAATGTGCCTCTTTCCTAACTAGGGCACAAGAACAAGCATAATCGTTATGTTTAGCAGTGGCTGACAGTATTGATGCTTGTGGTTGCACTGCAGTTATCTTTAGAACTTGTAGCAGAAATGACCTACCTAATTTCCCAGACATCCTTTCCTTAAGGGCTGGGTAGATCTGGATGTCTCTGTGTGAAAAATCATGTGTATTATCTAATTCTGCAGGTAGCTGAAGGGAGTAAATTTATACCTCCCAGTCTGCTGTCCTCTACATAGACTGAACTATGTTGACAGGAACTACTGAAAGCTACAGTGTGATGCAGTTATTGCTTAGCTTTACAACTTCACAAAATGCTTTAGAACAGCAAGTGAAATATCTAGTTAATATTTTAGAGAAAATGCTTACCTCAAATATAGTGTACTTAGAGAATTAACTAACTTTGATTTCATTGTAAAAAAAAAATGCTCTAAAATCTTTAATAACCTCAAAGGTTGAGGACTTCAGTTTTACTGTATCAAAACGCTGACTGAGCCTTTCCTCAGGATCAGCTCAAAAGCAAGAGCACAACTTGCTTTGATCAGAGACATCATCCTAATTATATTATGCTTCTAGCAAAGTCTGCATTGCCTTGATAACTGCAATTGGCAAATTTACCCTTCCTTCCTCCATCATACTACAAAAAATACTCACTTTACACATATAATTCATGAGCTACGATAAATGATCTCCTACACTTCATGGTCTTGCCTCTGACTAGGAGACCAAGGTTTACAGTATACTGATGGAAAGTACTTCATTGCTACATATTCTGGAAGTAATAAGCAAAGAAAAGAAAAACCAGTCCCCCCAATGTGTTGTGTACCTGGGTCCACCACCTCAGATTTATAAAAATTGCAATTAGATATCTGTGTGGTAACTGCTGAGTCACGGCCTGATCCACTGATTGAGCACCTGGGGAAAGGACCCGGTCAGCCCTGGGAGCACAGGTGAAGGCAATTCACCTGTATGACTGGAAGGGGTGGAGCCTGGCTGCGCCTCTCTTAGACCACATTTAAGGGCTGACTTCCACTGTGGAAGGACCTTTGGTTGGAGATCCCTCCTTTGTGGAGTCTTTATTGTAAGCCTAGATTTTCAGAAACAGGTGAGTATCTTTCTTTTTCCTTTGTAACACTGTTCCATCTGCACTAGTCCCTTTGCTGTTCCACTTCTGTATTGCCCTTCTGCCATGTTAATCTTTCCAATTGTAATATAATATTTTTACTTTATTTTATATCTAACAGCTACCTTCAAATCTAGCAGGTCATGGTTGTGCTATGCAATAGGCAATTAATTATGTGTACAAGAGGAGAGAGTGAAGCCTGTTCTCTGAAAGGAGAAGAAAATATTATACAATTGAATGCTCCATAATCACAGAATCACTAAGGTTGGAAAAGACCTATAAGATCATCCAGTCCAACCATCCACCTATCACCAATGGTTCTCGCTAAACCGTATCCCTCAACACAACATCCAGACGTTCCTTGAACACCTCCAGGGACGGTGACTCCACCACCTCCCTGGGCAGCCCATTCCAGTGCCTGACCACTCTTTCAGAGAAGTAGTATTTCCTAATATCCAGCCTGAATCTTCCCTGGCACAGCTTGAAACCATTCCCTCTAGTCCTATCACCAGTTACACGAGAGAAGAGGCAGACCCCCAGCTCACTACAACCTCCCTTCAGGTAGTTAAAGAGAGCAATAAAGTCTCCCCTGAGCATCCTCTTCTCCAGACTGAACAATCCAAGCTCCCTCAGCAGCTCCTCATAAGGCCTGTGCTCCAGACCCCTCACCAGCTTTGTTGCCCTTCTTTGAACACGCTCCAGGGCCTCAATGTCTTTCCTGCAGTGAGGGGCCCAGAACTGGAAATAATAATAATGGGACTAAGTATCTGGCAATAGGCTTCCTGCTTTTAGAATCCTTACAAAAGCCCCCAAATGCACCATCTTGTGTGACTGGGGCTAAAAGAGAAGCTGTGTAATGCACACCTGATCTATTCATTCCTTCCTTAACTACAAGTCTTCTGCAGATGAGGCAGCCCAATGAAATGCTTTAGAGAAACTGAATTGAGCCCAAATTCTGCCAACTGTGCTAAAGGAGAAAGGATGCAAAGTACCACAAATCCTCACATAAATAATGAGAGTTGAATCATCTGCATGTATGTACTAGAAGAAGTGTTTGTCTTGTATGTCATCTGTTCTGATGAGAATTGACTGGATTTCTATAGGGGACCTTGTCATTACCTTCTCTGCCCTAGCATGTTACTGTGTTGCTACTGCCAGGTCTTTCTAGCTTTCTCTTTCCTACCACTTTTCTTTTTGACTCTTTCTTATCTTGGATGACAAAGCTACAGAAAACAGAGGAGGAGGAGTTGTTCTTCTCTTGTTTCTCGTGCGTGATGTTAAATTACAAAAGGCAAGTGGGCAATTACAGGAAAAAAAAACATGTTTAGTCCAGGGTAGAAATTGCATATTCAAAGCGTTTTACTGTCAGGTTGTACAAAGAGCCATAACTGTTCACGTAGGAACTGAATTTTTGGAGGCTTATCGTCTAACCAAAACTGGGAGGATTTGCATGGCATGACACTTCAATGGTACTTCTCGCTGCTAAATTTCAGTTTTTCCTGGTAGAGATTTTAAATGGATTATTTCTTCCTTTCTTTTCTTTTTTCTTTTTTTTAATAGTAAAATATGATTCATTTAGATATTTCTTGAAATTGGCTCATCTGCTGAAGCTCATGCTTTTCTAAATCTTTCAGCTTGAGGTGAACAGCCAGCAAGCAAAGGAAATTCCTATGAATGGTCAATACTTATAAAGTAAAAAACTAAAAGTAGGTCTTATCATGGAAGGCTTTGTGCATGGGAAATGTTGAGTCACGGCTTGAAGCAGTGATTGAGCAATCTAGTGAGAAGACAGGGCCAACTCAGGGGAGCTCAGGTGCATGTAATGCACCTCAGTAATGAGGAGGAGTGGATGCAGGGTCTACCTCTTCCCAGACCTCATTTAAAAGTTGGCAGTGGAGGCAAGAGCATCTTGTCTAGTGATCTCTTCCTACCTAAGGACTGTATGTGCCCTCCTAAGGTAAGCAGATCCTTTCCCTATTTCTGCACTACTGCTATTACACCCGAGTAGACCATCCTTCATTTTGCTGCTCCTCCATTTTGTAACACTTTGAATATGTAAGTGGTACTGTTAGCTCCCTGTGTATGAGAAAGAATAGAGAACCTGGCTTTCTGTGGAGTACCTTAGCAAAGACTCCTTCATCTTGAGGCAGTTCACATGTGCACTGTTTCTAGGCATGTTTCCAAGCAGAGTGGACTAAATGCTACTCCACAAGCCAGAACAGGACTAAAAACTTCCTCTGTAGCCCCTGTGCTCTCAGGGCAGTAAGCAGGGTGAGCCTGTGGCTTATATAATCATTAAAGATATCAGGGATTGCTGTCTTCAGTTGTTCTTTGTCACTTTTTACGGAGGTTATCACCTCTATCAACTTTCTAATGACATATACAAGTGGTAAGACAGATCAAATGGTTCACTGATACAACAAATATGGACCCCAAAGAACTGGAAAAAGATCTTTGTTTTATTTTCCTGGAAGGATACCAGTGTAGTTACTACACTGCAGTGTAAAGACCAAGTTACTACTACTCTGACTTATTGAATTTCAACTCAAAGAAACTTTCAAAGGAAGTTTCACTTCAAGTGGTGGTAGATTAGGTGCTATGATGTTCTTAACCTCAGATCTCCAGCACTAAATCAGAATGAGCCAATGATTTTCTGGTTATCCCTATATTTGTTTACCTTTACCATGAGGAGCAGAAACCCTATTTACCTTACTACTTTACTTTACAATGTTAACTCACTTTTCAATTTTTTTTTATGTAATTATCTGTCATTTTGGCTTTTGTGGTGTGAACTGTTTTCAAGTTCTTAATATTTATGACATGAATAGAAATAGCTTCTCGAAAGATATGAGTAGTGTATGTTGTTATGAAGTAGGGATGACTGCCTAAGTGTGTTTTGCATTCTAGAAGAACTCTTTTTTTTTTTTCCTCAAAAGTCNTTTTTTTTTTTTCCTCAAAAGTCTCAAACCTAAACCTGGGTATGCTATTTCTGTAGAAGAAGGTATCAGTGAATCATTGAAGCTTTTTATTTTGTCATGGAGTTTGATCAGGTATAACCTGCTTATATGTAAATAGCTTTTCCTGATCCTTGCTAGCCCTATAAACATCACCTGAGACCAGAAAGTCAGAGTGGATATTTTCATTTTCAACTCTATCACTGCTAATAAGAGCACCAAAAAATTTAAATTACGCCCTCCCCTCATCTAAATTGCTTTGCCCACTTTATTTCTTCTTGAAAAACATATTTGGACAAAGTTGTCCAAACCTATTAGCTATCAACAGGATATGCACAGGTGTAACTGAGGACATTCTGGCCTGAAGCAATTCATACTACTTTGGATGATAACACAGGAATACATAATCAACACATGACCTGAACATCTGTCTTTTACTGTTACTTACTGAACAAACATTCGTTTTCAGCATCACAAACCAACATGCATGTCACTGCTTCAATAGCATTGAAGGAAATTTTTAGTACAAACAGAAGAAATAGTCACAATAAACAGAATGATTCTCTTTATTTTCTAGATCAATTCCCTGACCATAGAAGGTCACTATATATTAACTATAGTGTTTTGGCTAGTCCCATTGTAAATTCTCCAAACAAGAAGGCATTCGCTGTTTTTCACTTCTGTTTTAATATCTTCTGCTAGAAGGAACTTACAGCTTCCCTTTATATATTTAATTTTACATTAGCTAAATTTCTGCATGTCGTGGGAAGAAATGGACTCAAAATTCATTGTTTGCTCTCAATTCGAGTCACAGTTAAAGCACGGGAGTTCAGTGTCTCTGGGTGCTTTCAGGAATCAAACTCTTTTAAAAGATATGCAACATCTACAAACGATATTTGTCTGTCTTATAGTCTCTAATCCCATTTAGTGTATTCACCTAAAGTACATCTTGCTGAGAAAATTACTTTTTATCCAAAACAGGCTTAGCAGCTTTTCAGACTACCTAAACAGTCAGCCTGAGATGTCTTTTCAGTTAAACTTAAGTGATGAAATAATATTATGGGTACCTGAGAAGTAATGACTATTTCAAACACAGTTATCGTTCCGGGGCTGGTTTATCCCTTGAAGTTTGTGTCAGGAGAAGGGATTGTAATTTGTGCTTGCAGAATCAGCCTACTGGTGGACAGGTTAACACCTTTATGATTGTGGCAGCTGTGTAACTGATTTCTGCCAGAGATTGATTGGGAGAAGAGGTTCAGATTCTGTACTGGCTCTGTTTCTGTTCAGTTGGATAGCACTAATGAAGGAGGTATGGTGTAGTTTCAGAGTAAGACTTAGGCTGAGAAAGATCTTGCCTTTTGCAGTTGCATGAAATGCTATGTATGTGGAGATTTAATGTTTTGGGGTGAATTCTCTTGATAATTATCAGCTGACATAGAGCACAGCATGTTGGCCTGGGGCTCCTCAGGTGGTGTGTGTGTGGGCCTTTCTTCTACTCACCAGAGGTTCACCTGTGGGTTAGGCAAGTCCATTTGTCACTGCCTTCTCTCCTTTGTTTTACCTCTCTGAGCAGTCCTGACAGTAGCTTAGAGATGTTGTCTAAAACTTAACAGAAATAGCTAATGGGGTTACCACAGACACTGTTTTTTTTTTTCTGGGCTGTGTCATCTTTTAGCTTTTGCTGGCGTTGGCACAAGGGAAGTGTTGAGGGTGCTTTTGTGCACTGAGTTTTCTTTGTTTGCCTATGGAGAGGGTGAGCTAGAGCTTAACCCTAGAGTTGAGGGGGTTCTTATTAATAAGGTCTACATTAATCTCCTTGAAAAGTATGCTGTGTACATCAGTGCACTTCCACTGGATCTAAATCAATCATTTTTACTATAGTCTGTAATCTGTTTTAAATATAGCAAGCACCTACACAGCATGAAGAGGCAAACTGACTTCTGCCAGCATGCTTCAGCTGTATATTAGGAAGATAGCTCTTGCAAAAAAAAAAAAAAAAAAAAAAAAAAAAGCTAGCTCAGCAAAAAGGAAAAATGATGTTTTGTCAATTCTGTACTGAATATGTCTATCCTTATTACACACAAGGTCACATAAGAAATAAATTTTGAGCAAGTACATTGTATGATGGCAGAAAGCCAGTCGATCATTTCTAATCATCATATTATGTTTGACAATATCTTTAGTAGCATCTTATATGATGAGAGTGAAAGGAAACTACCACAGTATCTACTAGCTGCTGAGCTTTTAGAGGTCTGATAAGGATAATGCGATACCAGGTTTGAAAGATAAACATCTGGTGGTTTTGTTTGTTTTGCTTATTGTTGGTTTTTGCTGCTGTTGTTTGTTTGTTTTAAATGGAAGAAATAAATTCAATCAGCACGTTACGTTGTCTCGGACTGTTTTGGGAAGCAAGTTTGTTAGAAAAACACTTGTTAAGCTTCACAGAAGCAGAAAATCAATTTGTTTGCCTACCTTAAGGGTGGTTGTTATTTGTGATGTGTATGCTTAATTGCCTGTGTCACTCCATCATTTCTATTGCCGCTTGGTTAAAGATATTATCTTCTTTAATTAAGTTTAGTTTATTTGCCAAAAAGATTTCAAAGTCAGTTACTACTTAAAATACATACTAAATGTGGTTCTGCTTTATGTTGTATAGGATTGATTTTATGTTGTCTGGTGGACCCTTTAGTGGAGTATTTTATGGACTGCAAAGAGGAAATCAAGATCAATAAATCCAATGGTCATGTGTTCCTTTTGCCTTTTCTCTCTAGTTCTCTCATCAGCTACTTGCTTGCAGTGAGCTTCCCCTCCAGAATATTCTCATTAATATATTCCAGGTCTCGTTTTCCTTCCTCAAAATCAGTCTGAAAGCCAATCCGCACTGCAAACATCTTGGGTTGTAGTAGTGATTAAAACTTTTCTGAAATTATTCATTACATTTCTGATTGTGTGTATGGAACTACGTTATTCTACCTTTGTTAAAATGCTCTAAGAAATTTTATTACATACTGCAAAAAGCAATTTCCATTCCTACTGAAGTGAGGCTGCTTCAAGGGAGACAGCTCAGCAATACTGAAAGACTTGTAGATCAGATCAGTATTAAACTGGGGTAGAGGATTAAGTAGATACAGTAATATTTTTAAAGCTTGCATATGATTAGAATATGGTGAATGTCTCTATTATTAGGGTATGTATTATATGTACGTATATTGCTCTATTCTTAATGGCATTGCTAAGGTCAGGGTCTCATTCAGATCTTGTGAAGCATTGATCTTAGGTGTTTGACTTCTTGTGGGGGCAAGGAACAGATGTTTCAGTTATCACCTGTTGATATGTGATTTACAAAATGAAATGTGGGGTGGATTGCAGAACTAGAGCCTGTGTGATTATGAATGAATTTTCTAGCAGTAGTTTCCTACCGAGAGTTTTCCTCTTCAAGATCTGATCTGGGCTAGTTACTTTTTTGTATGTGATTCTGGGGCCTTGCTTGTATGTTGGCTGTTTGGATGTAGACACACATGGATCTACTTAAAAGCTGAACTTTGAAATATAAGGAAAAATAGTCTGTATAAAGGGCATTTCTTCATTGGTATTGCAAGGACTGTGTAACCTCACTGTGCTGTTCTACAGAACCGAGTGAAGTCAAATCACAATGCTGCATGGAGTTTTTAATGTGAAAGGAGAAAAAATTGTGACACTCTTATAGGAATATTTATTGCTGTTTAAAAACAAAACAACCTACCTCCTGCCTTGCTTTTGTCTGCCGATCTTATTGAAATGTGCATTTTCCTATTAATCCACCTTCTCTTCAAGAATATACTTAATGAAGCTTAAAGAACTCCCATGGGAAAGTTCGTGTTTTGTTTCAGGATTGAGGTTTATTTTTGTAACAGTGTATGGGAACTGTTGAATCATGGCCTGAACCTCTGATTGACCACCTGAGGCAAGCACTGAGTCAGCCATGGGAGCACAGGTGAAAGCAATTCACCTGTGTGCCTGGAAGGGGTGGAGCCAGGCTCCACCTCTCCTAGACCCCATTTAAGGGCTGACTTCCACGAAGGAAGGATCTCTTCCTGGAGAT